>CM037780.1:49595514-49645514 GCA_021229015.1 Solen grandis | reverse complement strand
TATTCAGTTAATGAAGCTGAATTATTCAATATATTCAGTTTAAATATTTCGAGATACAATACTTGAATGCTATGATGAAATTAATTGATGAAATGATTGACAGCCACAAGTAGTTTCTTTATAATTGAGAGTCAGACTTAAATAAAAAGATAACAAAGGAACGTAGGAAACAGGAACCATTTTGAATATAAAAAATGATGTGCCCATTCAATCGCCACTTAAGCATCTATCAGTAAACTGAAATAAGTTGAATGATATCTTGATAAAGTATGTCTAGGAATGCTACCTTTTTGGCATTTTAGACAATAAAATGAAGCCTACAACTCCTTTAGTGACATTGTATGAGAAAATATGCAACTTAAACTTTCAAAATTTAATTTGAATCATATGTATTTAGACTTTGTAAAAATGTGTGATAGCGTACATTGTTTTATTTAGAAGTATTACAAAGAATAAAGGAACTAAATGCTTAACATTAACCTAATTATATTTAAACTGGGCTATTTAAATACAAATATAATTAAAAACGATAAATCTGATTTTACAAAGTCTAAATATACATGATTCATATTAAATTTTGAACATTTTAGTTGTAAATTCTTTTATAACAAGTAAACTGTTAAAACTAATTCATGCTTATTTTCTTCCTAAAGTTTAAACATATTATAGTTCCTAGTAAACGGCATAAGCTTAGTTTCTGTCGGGGAAACTAGGACACAAAACTAGGTTAAGTGTGGAGGATACATCTAATCAGCGATCTCCATAATAAAAATCTCAGCAAAAGTACTTTAACCGTAATTAGAACAGTTGTTATCTTAGTTATTGTGTTTCCTTTCTAGTACCTTTTTTGTTCACAGTGGTGCATTTAAGACACAGAGCCTATGGCATATTCAATTAACTTTTGACACTACACAGATCTGTTTGTAATTGTACCGACTTTTTGAACAGAATATAGATGAAACTTTCTGACAATGTTATAGGCACATCTCACTTTTTTTTTCGTTTTTTTTCTTCTTCTGGAAAACAGGAGAAAAATTGCTAATGTGTACTCTATGATCTTGTTCAGGGAATACCACTTATATATCACAGATTTTGTATGTATTCTAAACAGTGAGTATTTCCTGATAATCACATTTAAACAAGAAAGTCACAGTAGCCTTAATAAGGACCATTGTCAAGTTGGGTTTGATCTGGTTTCTCCCATCATCAGATGATTTAATGTCATCACCCGATGACTTAATTTCATCAAGATTTAATTTCATTTTAATTTAAACCGAGATTTAATGTCATCACCAGATGATTTAATTTCATCACAAGATGATTTAATTTCATCACCAACTGATTTAATTTCATCACCAGATGATTAAATCACCAGGTAATTTAATGTCATCACCAACTGATTTAATTTGAACACCAACTGATTTAATTTCCTCACCAGATGATTTAATGTTTTCACCAACTAATTTAATTTCATCACCAGATGATTTAATTTCATCACCAACAGATTTAATTTCATCACCAGATGATTACATCACCATATAATTTAATCACCAGACGATTTAATGTCATCACCAGATGATTTACTTCTCACCAAGATTTAATTTCATCACCAACTGATTTAATTTCATCACCAGACGATTTAATGTCATCACCGACTGATTTAATTTCATCACCAGGTGATTTAATCACCAGACGATTTAATGTCATCACCAACTGATTTAATTTCATCACCAGATGATTTAATCACCAGACGATTTAAAGTCAACACCAGATGATTTAATTTCATCACCAACTGATTTAATTTCATCACCAACTGATTCCAGATGATTTAATTTATCACCAACTGATTTTATTTCATCACCAACTGATTTAATTTCATCACCAGAAGATTAAATCACCAGATAATTTAATGTCATCATCAACTGATCTAATTTCATCACTAACAGATTTAATTTCATCACCAGATGAATCAATCACCAGCCGATTTAATGTCATCACCAACTAATTAAATTTCATCACCAGATGATTTAATCTCCTGACGATTTAATTTCATCACCAGATGATATAATCACTAGACGATTTACTGTCATCACCAACTGATTCAATTTAATCACCAGATGATTTAATTTCATCACCAACTGATGTAATTTCATCACCAACTGATTTAATTTCATCATCATCATCATCATCATCATCATCATCCAGTTTTCATTATCCAGGCCTTGAATTATTCCTTTTCACAAGGGATAGGCCTGACTGTCAAGTCGGGAGTGAAGTCTCCCTCTCCATGCCTGGCGATCTTGTGGGCTGGTATAGTCCACCCCTAGAGACTCACGATCCCGTTTCACTATGTCGTCCCAAGACAGCTTTGGTCTGCCTGGAGCCCTTTGACCAGTAATGCTTATGTTACGCACCTGGGATATCCATCTATGACTGCGCTCTCCATGGCCAAACCATCTCAGCCTGTTTATTTTTTCGGAGAATATCTGCAATGTCTCTAATGTTAAGCTGAGAGAGAAGGGTCTGAAAGGGGACATTCTCTTCAGGTTTGACTAGGCATGTCCATCTTATGGTTCTGTCATTACGCTGCAGTTTCCTGAGTGTGGCAGCTGATACAGCCCATGTCTCGGAAACATATAGCAAGACAGGTCTTATGTAAGAAGAGTAGATTCGACCTCTGGTAGCAATTGGCAGTTGTTTGCTTGCTAGAATTGGGAGGAACTCTCTAAATTTGTTCCAGGCGGATTTGCAACGGGTTATTGCAGCTAGTTCACAACCCCTTTCAGATGACAGAGTGTCTCAAAGGTAGCAGAAGTCAGCTACAACCTCCAACTTTTCATCATCAACAGGTACCTCTTTGACTGGTTAACCATCAATATATCGAGCGTGTCCATTGCAGCGTGGACACCTGTAGCCCGTGTCAGATTTAAGAGGGCCCTTGATATCACTGCATTTCATGTGGACCCAGTTTGAGCAGTTGGTACAGTTAGTTCTGCCTGTGCCACTTAATCAAACAGCACAGGGGTGCTTTCCTGTTCTTCTCAGAGAATCAAGATTGAGACCAGAGATCATTACTTTTCGTCTTATTCATGTTTACTCTGAGAACTTTCTCCTCCATGCCTTTCTTCCACTTCTGCACTCTCTCCAACAGCGCTTCTAGGGAGGTGTCAACAATAGCCAGGTCATCAGCATACAGGATCTCCCAAGGGCAGCTTATGCGGAACTCAGATGATGATGCTTCCAGTACAATTATGAAAAGCAGTGGGCTTAGTACAGAGCCTTGATGAACACCCACATCGACATCAAATTTGTCACTGTAGCCATCACTAACACGGACACTACTTCTAGCATTGGAGTACATTGATTATGCAGTTTTGACACGCCATTCTTCAACACCCAACTTTCGCATGGCCCAGCATATGACTTTCCTTGGAACGCGATCAAAGGCCTTTTCAAGGTCAATGAAAGCCATAAATAAAGGTTTGCTGGCTATGAAGTGTTTTTCCTGCATCTGCCGTATGATGAAGATGGCATGAAGCCAAATTGCATCCCATCAATCTGTACTGGATTTCCGATCAGTTGTTCCACAAATCTTTCAGAGATTTTAATGACCTGGTCAAGCAACTTTAGGCCACGGTAATTTCCCCTGTTTGGTGCATCACCCCTGCCTTTGTATAGGCTGACTATGTAGCTTTCTTCCCACTCCGCCGGGATACGTCCCTCTCTGACAATGGCTTCTAAGAGGTCTTGAATAAATGCTACACCAGCCTTGCCTGTGGGCTTGAGCATCTCAGCCACAATGCCAGATGGGCCAGCTGCTTTACCCAGCCCCATCTTATTTATTGCTTTTTCGATCATCTCAGTGGTTATTGGAACACTTGGGCCCTCTGTGGGAGGTTCATCTGAGAGTCATTAGGGTTCCAGGGGAATTCCAGATTTAGCAGGTGCTCATAATGCTGCTTCCATGCCACTTTCATAGCTTCCTCACCAATAGAAAGTTCGCCCTCATCATTCCTAACTGGTTTCTCACCTGTAACATCTTGATTGTCAAGGCGCATTTGCTTGGCCAACTTGAAGATGTCACCAGACTTAGGATTGATGCTTTGAAAAATCTCTTTCTCAGCCTCACTTTTGGCATGGTGCACAACTTGTTTGGCATAACGTTTGGCAGCATTATACTCTTCCCTTCTGCCACCTGCCTTCCAGGCCTTAAAGCATCGCCTCTTTTCCTGCACCGCTTCCCCCACCGTGTCACTCCACCACCTGGTCTGTTTTCGCCATAGGTGCTTGGTTGAGAGTCCACACACCTCCGTCTCAGCCTCATTCAGACCACTTTTCAGCGCTTGTCATAGCTCTTCCACACTTTTAGCTTTGCTGCCCTTCACCTCTGATGTAAAGAGTTCCGGAAACACTGCTTTTGTGGCTGCAGTCTTAAGTTTCCACAACTTTATGCGTGGGGTAAACTTATGTCTACGTTTGCGGGAAGCTCAGCCTTAAGGTCGCAAACAACTAGCTTGTGTTGAGATGCACATTCTTCGCTGAGGATGACTTAAACATTGTCACATGTTTTCGGAAGCTGCAACGGTACAGAATGTAGTCAATCTGTGTGCTAAAATCACCAGATTGGTATGTGACCAGGTGTCTAGGATGCTTCTTGAACATTGAGTTGCCTATCACTAAGTCATTTGCAACGGCAAATTCAAGTATCCTGTCGCCTTCTGCATTGCGCTTACCTATGGCGTAGCCTCCATGATTTCCCAGATACCCATCTGGTTTTCAGCCTGTATGACCATTCCAGTCACCACAAACAAACAGTTCTTCCGAGGCTGGAATAGTTGCAACAAGGCTCTGCAGCTGCTCATGGAAATGATTCTTCACATCATCACTAAGGCCAGCCTGGGGGGCATAGATACACACAACGGAGAAAACTACCTTTCCCACCACTATCAGTACCATCATTATCCTGTCAGATAACCGCTTCATCTCAAACACCTTATCCCACCATTTCTCTGCAAGCAGGACTCTCACTCCTCCCGTGCCTTTATCATTTCCAGACCAGATGATTTAATCACCTGACGATTTAATGTCATCACCAACTGATATAATTTCATCACCAGGTGATCTAATCACTAGACGATTTAATGTCATCACCAACTAATTCAATTTCATCACCAGGTGATTTAATCACCAGACGATTTAATGTCATCACCAACTGATCTAATTTCATCACCAACTGATTTAATTTCATCACCAACTGATTTAATTTCATCACCAGGTGATTTAATGTCATCACCAGATGATCTAATTTCATCACCAACTTATTTAATTTCATCACCAGGTGATTTAATCACCAGACGATTTAATGTCATCACCAACTGATTTAATTTCATCACCAGGTGATTAAATCACCAGACGATTTAATGTCATCACCAACTGATTTAATGTCATCACCAACTGATTTAATTTCATCGCAAGGTGATTTAATGTCATCACCAGACGATTTAATTTCATCACCAAATGATTTAATCACCAGACGATTTAATGTCATCACCAACTGATTTAATTTCATCACCAAATGATTTAATCACCAGACGATTTAATGTCATCACCAACTAATTTACTTTCATCACCAGATGATTTAATCACCAAACGATTCAAAGTCAGCACCATATGATTTAATTTCATCACCAGATGATTTAATTTCATCACCAACTGATTTAATTTCATCACCAACTGATTTAATTTCATCACCAGATGATTACATCACCAGAAAGTTAATCACCAGACGATTTAGTGTCATCACCATATGATTTAATTGCATCACCAGATGATTTAATTTAATCACCAACTGATTTTATTTCATCACCAACTGATTTAATTTCATCACCAGAAGATTAAATCACCAGATAATTTAATGTCATCACTAACTGATTTAATTTCATCATCAACTGATCTAATTTCATCACTAACGGATTTAATTTCATCACCAGATGAATCAATCACCAGACGATTTAATGTCATCACCAACTAATTAAATTTCATCACCAGATGATTTAATCTCCTGACGATTTAATTTCATCACCAGATGATATAATCACAGCACAACTGATTCAATTTAATCATTCATCCAGTTTTCATTATCCAGGCCTTGAATTATTCCTTTTCACAAGGGATAGGCCTGACTGTCAAGTCGGGAGTGAAGTCTCCCTCTCCATGCCTGGCGATCTTGTGGGCTGGTACAGTCCACCCCTAGAGACTCACGATCCCGTTTCACTATGTCGTCCCAAGACAGCTTTGGTCTGCCTGGAGCCCTTTGACCAGTAATGCTTATGTTACGCACCTGGGATATCCATCTATGACTGCGCTCTCCATGGCCAAACCATCTCAGCCTGTTTATTTTTTCGGAGAATATCTGCAATGTCTCTAATGTTAAGCTGAGAGAGAAGGGTCTGAAAGGGGACATTCTCTTCAGGTTTGACTAGGCATGTCCATCTTATGGTTCTGTCATTACGCTGCAGTTTCCTGAGTGTGGCAGCTGATACAGCCCATGTCTCGGAAACATATAGCAAGACAGGTCTTATGTAAGAAGAGTAGATTCGACCTCTGGTAGCAATTGGCAGTTGTTTGCTTGCTAGAATTGGGAGGAACTCTCTAAATTTGTTCCAGGCGGATTTGCAACGTGTTATTGCAGCTAGTTCACAACCCCTTCCAGATGACAGAGTGTCTCAAAGGTAGCAGAAGTCAGCTACAACCTCCAACTTTTCATCATCAACAGGTACCTCTTTGACTGGTTAACCATCAATATGTCGAGCGTGTCCATTGCAGCGTGGACACCTGTAGCCCGTGTCAGATTTAAGAGGGCCCTTGATATCACTGCATTTCATGTGGACCCAGTTTGAGCAGTTGGTACAGTTAGTTCTGCCTGTGCCACTTAATCAAACAGCACAGGGGTGCTTTCCTGTTCTTCTCAGAGAATCAAGATTGAGACCAGAGATCATTACTTTTCGTCTTATTCATGTTTACTCTGAGAACTTTCTCCTCCATGCCTTTCTTCCACTTCTGCACTCTCTCTAACAGCGCTTCTAGGGAGGTGTCAACAATAGCCAGGTCATCAGCATACAGGATCTCCCAAAGGCAGCTTATGCGGAACTCAGATGATGATGCTTCCAGTACAATTATGAAAAGCAGTGGGCTTAGTACAGAGCCTTGATGAACACCCACATCGACATCAAATTTGTCACTGTAGCCATCACTAACACGGACACTACTTCTAGCATTGGAGTACATTGATTATGCAGTTTTGAAACGCCATTCTTCAACACCCAACTTTCGCATGGCCCAGCATATGACTTTCCTTGGAACGCGATCAAAGGCCTTCTCAATGTCAATGAAAGCCATAAATAAAGGTTTGCTGGCTATGAAGTGTTTTTCCTGCATCTGCCGTATGATGAAGATGGCATGAAGCCAAATTGCATCCCATCAATCTGTACTGGATTTCCGATCAGTTGTTCCACAAATCTTTCAGAGATTTTAATGACCTGGTCAAGCAACTTTAGGCCACGGTAATTTCCCCTGTTTGGTGCATCACCCCTGCCTTTGTATAGGCTGACTATGTAGCTTTCTTCCCACTCCGCCGGGATACGTCCCTCTCTGACAATGGCTTCTAAGAGGGATAAAGCTACACCAGCCTTGCCTGTGGGCTTGAGCATCTCAGCCACAATGCCAGATGGGCCAGCTGCTTTACCCAGCCCCATCTTATTTATTGCTTTTTCGATCATCTCAGTGGTTATTGGAACACTTGGGCCCTCTGTGGGAGGTTCATCTGAGAGTCATTAGGGTTCCAGGGGAATTCCAGATTTAGCAGGTGCTCATAATGCTGCTTCCATGCCACTTTCATAGCTTCCTCACCAATAGAAAGTTCGCCCTCATCATTCCTAACTGGTTTCTCACCTGTAACATCTTGATTGTCAAGGCGCATTTGCTTGGCCAACTTGAAGATGTCACCAGACTTAGGATTGATGCTTTGAAAAATCTCTTTCTCAGCCTCACTTTTGGCATGGTGCACAACTTGTTTGGCATAACGTTTGGCAGCATTATACTCTTCCCTTCTGCCACCTGCCTTCCAGGCCTTAAAGCATCGCCTCTTTTCCTGCACCGCTTCCCCCACCGTGTCACTCCACCACCTGGTCTGTTTTCGCCATAGGTGCTTGGTTGAGAGTCCACACACCTCCGTCTCAGCCTCATTCAGACCACTTTTCAGCGCTTGTCATAGCTCTTCCACACTTTTAGCTTTGCTGCCCTTCACCTCTGATGTAAAGAGTTCCGGAAACACTGCTTTTGTGGCTGCAGTCTTAAGTTTCCACAACTTTATGCGTGGGGTAAACTTATGTCTACGTTTGCGGGAAGCTCAGCCTTAAGGTCGCAAACAACTAGCTTGTGTTGAGACGCACATTCTTCGCTGAGGATGACTTAAACATTGTCACATGTTTTCGGAAGCTGCAACGGTACAGAATGTAGTCAATCTGTGTGCTAATCACCAGATTGGTATGTGACCAGGTGTCTAGGATGCTTCTTGAACATTGAGTTGCCTATCACTAAGTCATTTGCAACGGCAAATTCAAGTATCCTGTCGCCTTCTGCATTGCGCTTACCTATGGCGTAGCCTCCATGATTTCCCAGATACCCATCTGGTTTTCAGCCTGTATGACCATTCCAGTCACCACAAACAAACAGTTCTTCCGAGGCTAGAATATAATTTCATCACCAGGTGATTTAATCACTAGACGATTTAATGTCATCACCAACTAATTCAATTTCATCACCAGGTGATTTAATCACCAGACGATTTAATGTCATCACCAACTGATTTAATTTCATCACCAGGTGATTAAATCACCAGACGATTTAATGTCATCACCAACTGATTTAATTTCATCACCAACTGATTTAATTTCATCACAAGGTGATTTAATGTCATCACCAACTGATCGAATTTCATCACCAACTGATTTAATTTCATCACCAGGTGATTTAATGTCATCACAAGGTGATTTAATGTCATCACCAGACGATTTAATGTCATCACCAACTGATCTAATTTCATCACCAACTGATTTAATTTCATCACCAGGTGATTTAATCACCAGACGATTTAATGTCATCACCAACTGATCTAATTTCATCACCAGATGATTTAATCACCAGACGATTTAATTTCATCACCAACAGATTAAATTTCATCACTAGATGATTAAATTTCATCTCCAGTTGATTTAATCACCGGACGATTTAATGTTATCACCAACTGATTAAATTTCATCACCAGAAGATTTAATTTCATCACAAGATGATAACGATTTAATTTCATCACCAGATGATTTAATCACCAGACGATTTAATCACCAGAATTTAATGGCATCACCAACTAACTAATTTCATCACTTGATAATTAAATTTCATCACCAACTGATTTAATTTCATCACCAGATGATAACATCACCAGATGATTTAATCACCAGACGATATAATGTCATCACCAACTGATTTAATTCATCACCAGACGATTTAATTTCATCACAAATTGATTTAATTTCATCACCAGACGATTTAATTTTATCACCAGACGATTTAATTTCATCACCAGACGATTTAATTTCATCACCAGATGATTTCATCACTGACGATTTAATGTCATCACCAGATGATTTTATTTCATCACCAGATGATTTCATCACTGACGATTTAATTTCATCACCAGATGATTTAATTTTATCACCAGACGATTTAATGTCATCACCAGATGATTTAATTTCATCACTGACGATTTAATTTCATCACCAATTGATTTAATTTTATCACCAGACGATTTAATTTCATCACCAGATGATTTCATCACCAGATAATTTTATCACCAGACGATTTAATTTCATCACAGAAAATAATATTTTTTTATACATATTATTTATAGATGGACACCATCCCTTTAATCGGAAACCTCACTGTAATTTATCAATTATAATTTTGTCAATTTGGGAATAATGCTTTGTAATTGATGAATATTTGGTTAGAATACAATTTCATTCTTACCACTGGTTTCAGAAGTCTCCAACGTAATGCGCCTCATTTATCAGAGACTCAACTGTCTTTTAGATACTGGTTTAAACCATATTGAATTGTTCATACAGACAGTTTTTGATTAAACACAAATCAAGGAATCACTGAGTAAGTTATAAAAAATGTTCAAATGTTTTCAGAAGAATGTCATTCATTTACCACAGACGACTGGCGCAGGGGGGACAATGCCGCACTGTGCTCAAGTGAGCCAAGCGATACCATGTTGCTTAATTAAATTTATTCTTAATTATAGCAGATAAATACGATTAATATTGTGCCTTAAACATATTCAGAATATCCATAAAGATGCATAATACCAATAAAGCATCACTGTCTCTGAATAATAAACCGAATATTAAAGCGTTTAGTAATCACATGGGAATACTTACGTAAATTAAATCTAAATCCAGGTAAGGATCAGCAAGGGCTGTTTTAAGATTTAAATTAGATTTTGATTATGTTATTCAATGACATGATCATGAAAATTAATGATGTTCTATGGATGAATGATTGTTAGATTTAATCTCATATCTTTATTCATTTTTTTTCAGGTTATCTATTATCCTTTCTTTTAATATGATAGTTCAATTGATACATCTCGCAAAGTTGAATATTTATTAATTAGTTTTTAATAATGAATAGGACAACTGCTTGACATTGTAAAGAGATACATTACTCTTTAACTATTAAATGATTTCAACGAAATAAAGTTCATATTAAAAAAGTCACATGTTCAGCTATTAAAAAAGATTAAGTTTTCTGAACTAAACAGCTGAGAATAATTATAAAAATCGATATCTATAGCTTCCATCGCTAATTCTTGCTGATTGTATTGCTCCATCCATGCATTATATCAGATTACATTCCTTTGAAAAATCATCCCACTTGTATATATAGCATTTAAATTTGATAAAATCCTTCCATGATAAATTCAAAACAAAAAAGCTAGTACATCGTTCAAAACCGCTCAAAGAGATCCATCTTTGATAAAATGCAAACTTGGTTCTCCTTTAATATAATTAGGTGGGATATTCTGGATTATAAATAACCACGTGAATATAGTGTGATCAGAAATCAGATGTATTTGAATTCAAGATAAAAGTCTTGCTTTTCCGCACTATTTTTGTTATACTATACAGTCTTGGGAAAGAATATTTCGAATATACTTTATACATATTTATAATCACTATGTTCATATTACAAATGATAAAATTCTAGATTATTTTAGTAATCCAATAAATTGTCAAAAAAGCTAGACAAACATTACTAATGCATTACAAAACAATTCAGTAAGTATTCTGATAAATTCAAATGTAATATATTTATATAGGTATATATTCCAATAAAAACTGATTTGATGTAAAATCCTAGAGAAATCCTTTTCTTAGCGGAATAGCTGTCTTATGATATTCTGTGTTTAACGGCTCAAGAAGGATAAATATAATATAATTACATGTAATATGAAAAAAATAGCATAGTGATAAAATTATGACTTATACACCGTAAAATTATTATATATACTATTTTCATAAATGTATGAAATATTTGTAAGAGTACATTGGGATAGCCGCGACCCTGTTCTCTTTTTCGGGGATATTGACGAGGTTTTGTTTTCCTTATAAAATACATAAGGTTATAAATCAGCAATTAGTTACGTTGATATGTGGCGCGTGATTGAAGGGGGGACAGAAACACTGTGTTATAACTTTATAAAAATACCTCAGAAGCAATTCCTTCATTTTACTATATGAATTTCTATTTCCCAGCAGTACATAACAAAGTTATATTTTTCCTTTCTCTGCACACATTAAAATATAAACCTATCCCAGCCTGTCAATGAGACATTGTAATGACGGGATGAGGTACATGTTCCGGGTCGTTCAATTCAATGTAATGTCAATTAAGCCTCTCAGACACGTGATTTAATTGTCTGAACAATTAAATATGGCGGACAGGGGTAGTGTTTTTTCATGGAGAGGATAAGTTTTTATGATTATTTACTGATATCCGTAACAAAAAGAATATGTGTGGACTAGGAATGTTTCTGATGTATACAGTCTTCAAGTGGTTTGTAAAAATTTGGAAATGTGGTGTTAAAAAGGATATTTGAGCATCTTTTCTATCTCAAGTGAAGATCGATTTTGGCGCGAAATTTCGAACAAAGGATTTCAGGATCAAAAAAATCCAGCCTCAAATATACATTAATGTTCATTATCGGCTTATTATCTGAAGATATAGGCTACTTAATAATGTTGGGATTGAATTACTTACTGAAGTGATGTGTAAAACAGTTGACTGAACTATGTCTTTAAAAATGTTGCGGTCAGAATACAGACATATCTAACTTAGTATTGAAGATCCCTGACGCAGTGCCAATGTATTTTAGGATCTTAAAATCACATATACGCAAAACATTGCGTAGGTAAAACCCAGAAATAGCCCATACAAAACAACAATATAACACATTTCATTGACAAAAGATTTCCTGTTTAGGAAGATACCTATAGTTTGGGTGCCGTTCATTTGTAAGCGAATGAGGAGCATTTTCAACTGGTTATTCAATTTCGTATGACATACTGAAATGTCAGCCTGCAATGTCTTTGATTTTGAACAGTCAAATGAATGACAGTGTTAGCCAATATAATACGGTAGGCAAATAACTCTCACAGTTTGAAAGTATTGTAGTTTTCTCAAGTTAAAGTCATGACGGACGGACAAAAGGCAGACAAACGTTCTCGAGAGGCGGATTTTGGGAGGGTTTCCTAAATATTTTTTTGATAATTTTAACCACCCAAACACCAACTTTCAACCCCACTGAAGCAATTACATAATGTCAAGATAAATCCCCGTAATCCCCTATTAACTTTTGGGCATATAGACAGACAAAAAGCAAGCCAGGCAAACAAACACACATTACTCTTTACTACATGGCTACTGCATCCTAAATGCATATCTCGCCGCCGTGTTGGTATATACAATGAATTTACATGATTTTCATTTTGCATCAGATGGCTGTAGAGCATTATTCATAATAAAAACAAACAGTACACCGAATCCAGCTGCTCAATCAGTACGAGGGCCAGAGCTAACCAAGGAGTTGTACTATAGGAAATCGTGTTTGATTATAGCTACCAGGGGAGCTTCATTTGAAGCGAGCTCTATGGGATGTAACACGGCCTTCCCCGGGCGAATTGTATTCACCCATCGTTGGAAGCATACGTCTGAATTGGCGAACGTCACTTTCTTATTGACTTATTTCACTACAAACACCAATATATTAATAAATGTTCAGCATATCTTTTATAACATCTGATAACATCTGTGAATATTTTGATAATGTATGCATATTACTTGAACAGAATATATTAATTATCTTAATATACTCGTACTCACTAATTAATTTTGACGCATTAGTGTGATCAGGGTATCCACTGTATGGTCGTACAATATTGTTGCTAGGATTTTTCACAGTCTGTAGAGCAAAGTGGAATCATTTGTTTAAGGTTTAAATTAATATTCATAAAGTCATAAATTTGTATTTGCATATTCATGAGGTAAAGAGTATTATTTGTTTAAACATTTGACATACAATTTCCATGTTTAACTTTGATTTAACCTTACTAGAAATAGTGTTAATTTTTTTTAATTTTCCCCAGTTTTCTTTTTTGAAAAACATGTAATGTTAAGTATGGCAAAGTACATAACTAAAATAAAAGCTTCCGTTTCTAGGCTATATATTCAAAGGACATTGTCCTTATTTATCTTAGGAGTAAACGTAATTACAGAGCTAGTACTACGATGTAATTGTTTTAATTTATCCTGGAGAAATATCATGAGCAACGGCTCAGATATTGAATCTATTTATGGATGCAATAAGGCGGAAATAATAGCACGTAACGTCTAAAGGAACAATATTTGAAAATTAATACAGGCAAAGCCCCAAGGAAGTGATGTTTAGTTGTATTTGAGAAAATGTGTGCCTCATGTCGCATGTATAAATTTCGATATTTCCCATCATTTAGTGTTTTTGTTGTTTTTTCCCATAGGTTTACCGGTCCTTTAAACTCGTATTGTCCTTAGTGATAAAGAAAAGTAGCACATAAAACATGCACCATTACATGTCTTAATAATATAAACTCGTTTGAAAACACGAAATATGATATTCGAGAAATTTTCGTGATGTGCCGTTTTTTTTTTCAAATATATTTACAACATGTATTTACTTTCATTCAGAATAAAAATAATACAAACAAATGGAATCTATGGGTTGTGACATTTAAATAGTCAAAATGTACACATATAATGTAAATGTAAACTGAAATATTAGAAACCCATTATTCTAAACTCTACTTTTGTCCCAGTGGTTAGATTCAGATTGGCACAACACACGTACACTCCTGTACCGGACATGCCGCTGCTGATGGTGGAGGTTAAAGGTCACGTTTGGTAGCAAAGGACACAAAGCTATGCGATAGGACAACGTTATTTAAGATCCATTAGAGAGACAGATACTTGGAATTGTCTGTCGGAGAGGGAATGTTCCTCAATTTAAAAAGGCAACTCTTCACAGCAGTAACAGTCATGAATATTTAACAACTGTTCGCTCTAACAGTGTTTTTATTGTTGTATTAGAAGGAGCCTCTGTAAAGAAAGACCATATATTCAAATCAAGATAGCAAATGTACTACAAACTAAAACAAGTTGTGGGTGAGGTTGTTGTCATACTGCCTGAGGGGTAATTGATAATGGAGGTTACAGAGGAGGGAGTACATCAGAGGGACTGTCAGGAGGGTATACGGTATTTGTAAAGATTGGTTTATTCCGCATCAGCCAAACGTTTATTATTCTTACGGACAGACAAACGCATAGGAGAATAAAAAGGTGAGAAATGGTTTGGAATAATAAAAAGCATTAATCAAATGCACACATAAAAAAAGATAAAGTTTACCTAACATGGCGCGAAAGGTTCAGAGAGAGAGAGAGAGAGAGAGAGAGAGAGAGAGAGATATTGATTGATTGATTGATTGATTGATTGATTGATTGATTGATATGTCTAACACCTACTAGGCCTAATTAGTAACTTGGTATATCTGAATATGAATAATAAAATAAGCTTATCATAAAGATTTATATATTTGTACAAAAAACAACAACACAAAGAATGGATGATATTTTATGAACGTCAAAGAACCACAATCTTCAAATATTATAACTGATTATATTAATTTATATAAAGATAAACTATTTAGCTGAAGACATTAAAAAATTTTAGAGACCAAGATGTATGAAAACGACAAGCTATTTTAAAATGATAAATTAAATAAAAAAAAAAAAAGCTTTTCTCATTTCCCCCGAAACTCATATAACATAGTTTATGATGAAAGTTTTAAGAGTATAGAAGGACCATTGTCTCTTGTAGAAAAGATCACTGGTTTTCAGACATGAAGTCTCTATTCCTAAAAACATTATTGTCCAGAGATTAATGCTCACGGCCCAAACATCTTACGGAAATGTGCGTGCATAGAGGCTTGCGTCCGATCGCAAAGGGAATAAACCCAAAAGATTCATCACCGGTGTTTTGTTTCTTTTTAACGTTGTTTTCTCTTAAGTCCCTTGTTGGACATTTCTCTTTTTTCCCCTTAATATAGAATATATATACTATTTAGTTTTACACATGCACACCATCATGCTGTTCTGTCATAGGAGACCGATTATCGACAAAAAATCAGAAACCGTTTCAAAGTCTGACAAAAATGCAGACGAGGTTCTCAGTGAACTATTATATGATCGGTCCCATTGATGACTAGCCTTTAACAGCTGATACCTAAGGCCAACATCAAATTTTACTAAGAAAAAAAATGTAACCACCCAAAGCTAAAATGTGGTTGTTTTGTAACGACTGGAAATAACCTTTAACTGAAAATGTAACCACCCAAAGCTAAAATGTGGTTTTTGTAACTGACTTAAAATAAACTTTAACTGAAAAGTTTTGATAATTACTCTTCAACTATTTTCGTTAAATACATGTAGTATCGTTTCTTTATTATTTTGTTTTGCTACGTTAAACGATATTTTATCAAAATTACGCTACTTTAGAGTCTAAATCGTTAATGATGTTTCCCTGCATGACTCCATTTTCATTAAGACTGATCCAATTACTAACACACATAAGCAAAAGGTTTGATACTTACGTTTAAATTGCATAACTTGCTTATTCCCTTCAACGATGTGAGGGTAAATCAAATGTTTTCCTCAGTAAAATCGGTTATGGTTAATTAGAAACAGGTGCGTTTTAACAAAGCAAGCGACCTAAATATTAACCTCAATTTAGCGGACACCTGTCTGAAGCACACTTATTTTTTTCCCTTAATGCAGATTAGCAAACGGAAGATAACATTTTTAAAGATATAATTTAATTAGCATTTTAATACAAGATCTTTTTAATAGGCTATCTTAGGTGGGGAAAAATGTGCCGCAAAAGTGTTTCAGCTAATACAACTAGAAGGCCAAGATGGCCTTGACGTTGCTCTCTTGAGAAACATTATCTTCATTGCTTGCACTGCTTAAGAAATGAATATGTCAGAGTATAAAACCGTTAAAAATGTTCGTATTTTCAAGGTCCTAAACTATAGATCTATTGGTCATAACCGATTTCCACCGGAATATTGTTGTCATAATTAACCCTTTCCCTCATAGAGGACACCATGAAAAGACCTATGCGAACAGCATATAACCAGATCAGCCTGCGAGTAACTCGCAGGCTGATCAGGTTTTATGCTGTTCGCTGCTCCTCAGTGGTCTGGAAATGAGGATTTTGTAATTAAATTTGGTAAGGTTTAACTGTGGTTTTCTGCAGATCAGGCTTTATGTGGTACCTACTGAGTGCGTCAAAATGAGTCTATATGAGGGAAAGGGTTAATGTGTTTAAAGGACCGTTATGCTGAGAAAGCAGTGGATATTCTTCGGACAAAAAAGCAAAGTGTGTGCTACAGATTTGTAATGAGATGCACTCTGTACATACTCGTTGACGACAACGTTACCACAATGTATTCATAAGAAATAATCTTTTACTTAAGATCATTCAACTGTTTACAAAAATAACTAATTTGAATATTCCGCATATACATTGTATTCGTCAATTTTCACGACACTCCGTATGTCTCCGTTAACGAATCAGGGGCCCATAAATTAATGACGTAGCAGATAAACAAATTGTGATTCGACTAATGTTTTTCAAATTCAAATTATTTCCGATCACAGACTGGCTTCGGGAGAACTCGCCAATGCAAAATGTAAACAATGAAGAGTACTTTGTCATCCATCCAAAATGTTAAACTGCGTTATTTGATTAACATTTTCAATGTGTTTAACTGTTATTTTACAGCAGATATTTGTATATTATGTATCATTTGTGTTAGTCTTCGATATGTCAATTTTATTTCATATTTTCTTTTTCATGAAAATTGAATAATTATGAAGTATAATGGGCCTTTAGGTTCCATGATTATTGCTTAAAAACTGCACATGCTTTACTGTAAAAAAAGTAAAACTCTGGCATATTTTATTATTCAAGGGCAAAACTCATGATCGAGCCCATATTTGCCATTTTCGACTTTGGTTGAGACATTAGAGACATGATAATTTATGATGTCTGAAGATGATTGCCTAAGAAATGAGGATGCTAGAGTTTTAACAAAATAAAAGTCTGGCATTTTTTTTTTATATAAAAAGGTCGTACATTGTAAGTCCTCCTGACCCCATACTCTAACTAGGCCTAGAAATTATGACTATAAATATTGTTTTAATGTTTTAAGATGATTGCATTAAAAATGAATATGCTAAAGTGTAAACAAAATTAATTCTGAAATCTGGTAATTTTAAATATTAAAGGGGTCCTAACTCTTGGCCTAATTGCCCGCTATCAGTCATAATCTAACTTAGCCCAAAAATTATGGCTATATTGTATGTGGATGCTTAAATGCAGAATATTATTATTATTGCATTAAGGCAAACACTGGTAACTGATATTACATGCAACGGATAAAAAGAAAATGAAACCTTTTAATATCAAAATTACCCTTTAGTCTTAGCATAATTTTGTCCTAGAACGGTATGACTAAGATATGGAAAAGTAAAGCGACACAGAACGAGCTGTATCTGATATCAAAAGAAGAACTTTGCATGATTACATTTGGATATTGAAGACGCATTTTTTACTCGTCCAATAGACTAATTTGGCGATATTTTATGACTGGCCACTTCATTTCAGATTTGCAAAGCTTAAAATGTAAATATGTATTATGCTTATGATAACATTATTCGATTTATTTTCTCCAAAAATAAAACTGTATATTTTTACTCGAAAATAAAGATGCAATATCATTTTGACATAGTCAATCTTTTCAGATGAAATTCTCTTCAAACACAAGTCGTGCTTAGAGAACTTCTTAGCACTGACTTTCAAAGTGATATTTCAGCGTATCAAGCCTTCTATGGAGCTTACTTGACATTCGTAAGTCCCGGAATCGAACACCTGAGCATTTTTATGTGAAGATTCCATTCACCGAGGGGGTAACCCTGTACAATGTGAAGCTTTGTTTCAGGTACTAGATTTTCCCGATAGTCTAGGCACATCATATGGTAGCTCTCTCCACGTAAACTGTCATCAAACAAAATGAATTTCTCCTTATATTTAGTATGTTTAATAATTTAAAGCACATTTGCACATATTTTATTGGTTTCAATATTCAAAGCGACAGGCAATGGTTTCAATCATCTGAACTGATATGAATATTAGCCTAAGACGTTTGAAACTATCACTAAGCATACAAACAATTTCAGCTCAGCTGTATACAATATAATTGTTTCTATTAGTATACAGTATAAGTATCTTGTTGAAAATCTAAGTGAGACATACATTTTAAAATTGGTTCGGAAATTGTAGACTTCAAAGATAAGACTGGTGCTACGAGGAATATAAATGGAGATCATAATAGCTCGATATGCTATTGCAAATATATAATTTTGTCAATCTTCATAAAGACGTATATAGCGATAATGCTATTGTCGCCAATATGTGATTCCAATAATGTTATGCGGACTCATATAAAACAAGACGTTGATTTTAAAACTTTGAAAATTAAAATTCACGGATGATGATGCTTGTTCACTTTTCACACATGTTCGGATATTGGCTCACTTACTTATAAGATACACACATATATATTGATGAGTTGGCATTGTCCTTTTAAATTTTAACAGACACAAATCTAAACGCTAAGTTTAAAAATGGAATAAAAATGAAATATTGCTTTAAAAATATGTTTAAGATATTCTGAAATTTCAAACGAAGCTATTTTCAGAGACTTTAATATATTTTAAAAGGAAAAGTCGTACTAGATATGCATCTTAGAATGACAACGTTGTTAAATGTTTCTTCACTTTGACTTTCCATGAAAATGTGACAAGCAATGCTCTCGGTATGAACAATCCATTTCTAATATTGTAAAAGATCTTATCTATACCAATGTGTTCCTATTACTTCTTGCAATCAAAGAAAAGATCGACGACACATCGTTAAAGGATTTATTTTCCGATTGCCTTTCATTTTGATTTGTTTATAATAAAATAATTATCAGTTAATTTGAGGTCATTGGCGCCTTCCTTCCTTATCGAAAGGAGCTGTAATGTTCTCACCTTTGAATAAGAAAAAAAGACTTTACAAGGCAAGACGATTTGAGAAATAATCAAATATAATAGACGTAAAATAATGTAGAAAAACTATTATTAAATTAAAATATAACTAAAAGAACTTAAACATTTAAATATATGAACTTGTCCCGCGGCTGTGTTTTAATATACTGGAACATGAAGATATATAGAAATCTTAAAAACTTTCTTTGCAATATCTAAACTGATCAGTCCCCAGAATCCTTGGCGCATTTGTGTTTTGGTTCGGTTGAGAATTGGTGCCTTAACAAATATATTTTTAAACGGTTGTGATAATTCAGAAATTACTAGTTTTCTTTCTATACGTGAAAATTGAAAATTAACATATGTTTCACTGTATTGAAGCTGAACAGAAATCATTATACTGTATCACCCTTTAATCGGTGTATAAAAGGAGATTGAGTCATGGAAAGAAAATCATCGAATCGGTGTAATCATTTTCTCTAAAAAGCAAAAAATTATCAGCTTCAAGTACGTTGGGATAAATAAAACCTTTTGTATTGTAGTTCGTTATACATTTATAATGGACCCCTGTTCCACCTTCTTCGGTCAATTTAATTAAGCTAAAATATCACTTGCTCTCAAAATCAAAAAGCTGTAGCAATGTTAGCCTCAAGCATATTTGTTTAATTTTCTTTGCTTATTTCTAAACAGCAGATTAGACATTTAGAAGTAATCTCAGTCTTCTTTTAGAGTTATTTTGAAGAACCGTGTTTCTGCTCTTTTGGGACCTTGTCTCCACGAGACTGTTATATTCACAAGTAATATGATACCACACATGGCAACAAATGGTAATGCTACCAACGCCCTTAAAACAAGGGTGGGGGAGGGAGATACAAAACATTTTAAATAACAGACGTTGAATTTGCTGTTATCTTGTAACTGCATTAATTACTAAATTCACAAAGTCTCAAACTGAGACAGGCAGTTTTTCTAAATTCCAACAAAGCAGAAATAAATTTAGATACTAAGAAGCAGCATTATGTTCAAGCACCCTTATCTTCTTTTTCAAGACGTAGTGCCTCGTATTTTTACCATTTAATTAACAATCCATTAAGCTTTACGGAATACGTGTGCATTCTTCAGAACATCATCATTTACCTGACAGGTAGCGTAGGGATGTCTTTTAACCCTTTCCCTCATAGAGGATACCATGATAAGACCTATGCGAACAGCATAAAACCAGATCAGCCTGCGAGTAACTCGCAGGCTGATCAGGTTTTATGCTGTTCGCTGCTCCTCAGTGGTCTGGTAATGAGAATTTTACAATTAAATTTGGTAAGGTTTAACTGTGGTTTTCTGCAGATCAGGCTTTATGTGGTACCTATTGAGTGCGTCAAAATGAGTCTATATGAGGGAAAGGGTTAAGAGGTACTATTTAAGATAAACACAACCTTTTCGGACTGCATTTAAATTATTTATGTTGGATTTCGTGTATTTAATTATGATTTGAATCTAAGTGACTAAATTAGAATAGCATTAATCGGATTTCAAGCATTGTAGATTTTAATCTGTCTGTGAACATCAACTACAATTAGGATGAAGGAAACACGTTGTAAATTAAAAACAGTGGGTGTCTGAGAGATTTATGCCTTTTTGTACTTTGCAAAAGATTGAAATGGACATACGTTCTGTTTTGTTCTGATATTCAAACTTTTAGATTTGTGAATAAGCAATTGGTTTTATGTGTTGAAGGTTTAGTCTGTACTTACTTACTAAGGTCTATATATTAACCTTTTTAACAATTATAATGAAGGAAATGAACACAATATATAAATATAAATGAAATGTACTGAATAGTACTGTGAAATGATTTTTTTCAGGGGTTCATGGGCGATGAAATGGTTAAAAAACCACCAACATTAAAATAGTATTTAAATACACGTATTACAAAAGTATTTCATACACGTATTAAAACAGTATTTAAATGCATGTATATATACTAGCATGTATATACACATTTTTAATATCAGATCCTAAATAAAATGCCACGGAAATTAATGATCTGAAACTCTAATGCATGACCTGGGAGGGTCCCAGTAGGGTCAAATATTTAATTTTTCTCTTTGACCATTATTTCTGATCATATTTACGAAGACGAAAATGATATTTCTATTTTTATTTATGTGTTTTAGTATTTAAGTGTCGAGTACCACGGTCCAATTATTGTACTTAAAATATGCTACAGACAATACGCTTTTAAAGATTCAGTTTGTTTATAAATATTATGGTTTATAAACATAAAGTAGTCTAAATAGAAGTATGTAAAAATAAGTTTCAAAAGATGTAAGATATAATAAACGTGTCTCTTCTTCTCAATCGCAATATACATTACTGTTTAGCCACTTTATACGATATATAAAATCCATTTTTATAATTTTGTTCTTTTTGTATCAATCAGGTCATAGCTGTTCATAATATTAAAATGCAATAAGTTATAGCTGGTAAAAATCATAAAAACTAACCCAATGTTTGTCTGTTATATTTTTCATCCGATATTTTTATTTTTATTTTTAAAAACACGTATCAAAGTGATTATACGACAAGATTAGAGTTAATTAGGTCATATCTTATACCATTTGATGTATCCATACACATTACATTGTATCTGCAAATATCATTAAATTGTAAATTATCAAATAATACCAATTTATTTTATTTAATATGATGTAGTATCTTCAGTTCCTGTATAGGATGTATATGCATAATTATAGGATAAAATTTCGCTATACCTTTTTAAATGAATCTAAAATCCCTTACCTATACATCCAAAATTTTTAATTCCATATCCCTGTGAATCGAAATGAATTACCGAAGTTTAGGGCACATTTCATTTTATATTCTCGTTATGTTTCAATGAAGTTAATAATTTAATGGCATTAAGACATTCAGTAGAATTTAAAGAGTATGAAAGATATTTATGACTATAATAATTTGGACTCCTCTCAATGAATTCATTCTTAAAGTTCCAAAAATACTTTTAATTCTTTAATATTAGTTACTAAATATGATTTATTAGTTGTTTCGTGTACGATTAGCGATAATTATTCCCCGTACCGGTGGAAACATTCCATCAGGGCCCATGGGATGTCTTGAAGTGCAAATAACGTCTCGATACCCTATTGCTTTACCAAAAAGCTGGCGTTCGCTTTAAAATGTTGCTGTAATTAAAACAAATTAAACATTATTTCAATCAAGGAATGTTACACAAAGAAACTAGTTAAAAATGACGGTCTTTATGGTTACATCTCTGGTGCCTTATTTGATATTAAATGCAGACACCATATTATCCATATATTTTTATTCTAGAGCCCCGCTGTTTTGAAAAAACACCTCATCTAAACTCTGAGGTAAAATACCATCGAGCTACTTTCATCAGTCAAGAAAAAAAGCATGTAATAGATAAGCAAATTATTCTCACTGAACCACGGTGCATAACCATATCGTCGGTCTCTCTGCAGAAATCACTTTATCGGCAGGCTCTATGCATTCGAACTGGTCATTCTGTCATAAACAAAATGCGCGATGGACGGGGGCGAAGAAAAAGACAAATTGTCACTTTCAACAGGTGAGTTGCTCAAAATTAAGTATTGCACGGAACATTAAAATATCTTTGCTGTGTATATGAGTGTCCGACATTTCAATTATCAACGAATGCGCTCCGAAACTCGGACAAACAATGTAGTGATGTACCCACATGGAACACAACATCGGCACTTTCTATAGACTTTAAGCGAGTTATTGCTTTGGTTATATTCATAATATAAGCATCGTATGTATTTTTATGCATATTCTTCAAGGAGATACCAATAACTTGACATGTAGAAAATGCTGAGGTTGTGTTCCATGTTGGTACATCACTAAACTCGATATGGTTATGCACTGTGTATACAAAACTTTTTAACAAAATAATATTAATTATGGAAATATGGAATGCACTAGTTTCAATATACACACAAAAAATGAGTCAACATATTATTAAATATAAACAGTAAACAATTCAATAGATTTAGGTTACACATATGAGAGAGGAGAGAGAGAGAGAGAGAGAGAGAGAGAGAGGGAGGAGGTGTTATAGAGAAGAGTTGTCAAATTATTAGGCTGAATAATTTAACACCACAACCACCCAATTTGCTATTCAGCAAAATATTGATGCCAATATACAAGGATAGAGGTAATCCCAAAACTAATCCAAAACAGCGACCGTCCCGTATCATTACTACCCCGATCCTGTAAGCCATTTTAGAAAACAATGCTTAAGAGACTTAACTCGCAAGTTGTTCTCTCTAAATGTCATTTCCTTCGGTGCAACAACGATTCCAAATAGGTTTCTATTGTATGACAACAAATTTTGCCCCGAGCGCTTGTTCCATCAAATGAAAACGGAAGCATCGCTTGTGTCATGGCTCGACCAAAAGTCAGTCTTTGAATAAGGTACAACACACGGGTCTTCCTTAAAAATTGTAAATTGGGTTTTACTGGCAAAATCCATAGGCTAAAAGTCGGCATGTATACCAGCTTAAGTGCGTAGAGGGCGTAACGTGGTGACGTTTGCACAACCCAACGTCAGGTGATCGTTTATGTTGGCCAATTACTTGCTGAACTGGAGTACGTACGATTGCGGATGGTAATTCGTTAAATTCAGATAGTATTTCACTTAAAGTTTTTGATGAATTGTATATAGATACTGTATAGATAATGTAGGAAATAAAATTTTTGCCTAGAAATTGGTATTATGTACATTATGGGATCATAATAAAACAAGCTGATCACATGGCACACATGTAAAACATTGTTTTAGCATGAAACTTACCGAATGTATTTACAAACAATAGATAACAATGGACCAGACATGGAATCACGCTTTTATAAATCAAAGAGCTGAAGGCGCTAAAGGACTGTCAAAAGAGGATTTAAATGAAATATAGCTAAAGACCCAGCGTTTCGGCATTGTTCAACTCGATAGAGGCCAAGATCGCATGATGCCAAAATTACACTGACTACTGTGGTATGTACATGTCTTTTATTTCTGCAACTCTTCTCTTCTTCTGTTGCTGCTACTACTATTCTTTTTCTATAATTACAACAGCTTCTACAGTTTCTGCTACTCCCAGTTCTTCTTTTACTGCTACGTATGCCTTTACATTGCTATATAACTTAATGCTACTGTACCTTTTCTATTAGTGCTCCTGTTTTTACATCTATTTTGGGACTTCTAGTTCGTTCTTCTGTCACAGTCACAACACTGCTACCGATTTTTCCAAGATCGCTACTAATTTTTCATCACCATCACCTACCCAATCCAACAACAATTATGCAATTATACAAAAGTAATTCTAACACTACCACCGTTTTCACCCAATAAATTTAACTTTGAGGATGAAATTACGTATATAAAACAGCTTGTGTTGGTAAGTATTTTGAGTATTCAAAATGTTTTTCCACATTTAATTTATTTTCTTAACGAATCATGTCGACTTATTTTCACAGATGTTTCCTTTGACTAATTATTCTATCAGATGTAGAAAAAAGCATTTACCCTGAATGCCACAACTACACAAATTGTTGCATCTAAGATATCGTTCGTGTGTGTAAGGGTGTTTTCATAATATATCTTATTACACATGCTTTTTAGGACATCTGTTGTCTCTATTCTCTGATATTTGAAGGAGTGGAACCAGAAGATGGTGCTTGTCCGATTGTTTGTCTTTACGTCAACATTAGGGCCATCAATTTACTTTGGAATATTTTGACCACAGAAGCTTGGAACAATTGACTAAAAAGCTTGGCATGAAGTCAAACCATTAATATTTGCTCAAGGTCACGAGTAATGTTTGATCTCAAGTTGTGTCCAGTCCATCATTGTAGTAAGATGTCCTCGGCATCTTGAGAATTGAAAAAAAAAGAAAAGTTCTTTGGATAAATTTTGTTAGCTTTTGTGAAAGAAATGCAGATTGTAAATATATCGGGGGACAAATGATAAATTTAAATACAACATGTACGTTGTTTTTTAAGGTCAAGGTCTCTTAGATTTCCTGTATTGTGTAACAATAACGCTATTCTTCTGTTTTGTTGTGTATGATTGAATTGTATCAAACAAACACATCGATGTAATTCAAGTAAGATTAACATATCAATTTAATCGTGCCTGAGAAGATAAACAGTTTTATTTCGCGAAGCAACTGTGCACTTTTCGGTGATCTCTTTAAAGAATTCTCCTTCATTTAACGTGTCTCACTTCGTTTGATATCTAGATATCTAGTTGTCTTGATTGATAAAACAATGTTAAACGTTGGAGGTCCAAATACAAAACGCTATTTGATCTTTATGGAGACATAGATTTTACTTTATAGTTTGGTCTAACGTGAAAAAATGGTTATTACTTCTTGTTAAATGACCATATTTTTGACATTGTGGTCAAGGTCAACCCTTGTGTGTGTTTTTTGTTGTTGTTGTTTTGTTTTGTTTTTTGCTGTGGAGATAGCATAAGAAAAAAAAAGTGGTTGGATAAAATAGATTTCGCGTGCGATGCGTCAGCTTATTAAACATGAAATACGAAATACGAAAAATAACTGTTTTATTTACAATTTCTTTGCAACAAAGTGGATTCATATGAATGTCATTGACGACTGGTATTCCTTTTTTTAGAGTTCGTATCCCACACACAGCAAATAATTAATGCCCTTCTTTTTCTAAAGAGTGATTATCTTTTTGATGAACGTTCACGCAAAATGCACGTTATTATATCGAAAATTATCAATTTACTGGAAAAGAGAAGAAATGACATCAAGGAATAATGGAAAGAAGTATATTGAACATTGTAAAGAGCTTAATTAATTAACTTTTTTTTCGGGACAACACCTACGTCATACAACAACCTCTTAAACCCCGGCTGTGGGAACACTTACCGGGAAGACGATGTAATTATATTACGAACTCAACAGATACATTATTTTGACTATACATGCATCCTCAAACGTTCCTGTACATTTGACACAGGACGCCATCAAAAATGTTAGTTCTTGAATGTCAACGCAAAGTAACGTAAATGAATTTCCAAAAAATATTTATTTTAAATACCAACAAATAAGTATTCGCTTTAAAATAAAATACAGCCTGTATGTTAAAAACATAATCGCATGTATTGCCTTCACAAGACAAAATCGAAGATTAAAGCTGTCGGGATGATCACAAAGGTGGTTGCAACATGTATAATACTGTTGCATCTTCAACTAATTTAACGTATATTCCGGCTTATTCTCCGTGTATGAGGTAAAGAACTCCACGAGTTTTGATGTGAAGTGCACGCAGATTATAGTATATACACGTAAGTAGAAATCAGTCACTGCTTCACCTGGAGAAATATTACAATACTTTATTCAAGAGGGTATTGACTTTAAAATGTTATGAAGTCTGACTAATCTGATTAAATTAGCGCCTGTTCACATCCTCGTAATAGAAAAAAAGATCGTAGTACATATAATAAAAACGTACAAGGAATTATGCGAGGATATTTCCTACTACTCTTTCTGTGATGGAAACAATATATTGATTCAATATTTGTAGATTGATAAATATTCATAATGCCCCAGACAGAAGATTCTTAAGACTTTATATGATCATCGAGATGCTTTTTTTTCTTATCTCATATTTATCAACATGTATATGAGATTTGACAGTTTACTTAAACCCATTGCTATAGGTTTCACTTACAACCACTTCGTCCTTCGGAGACAACATCTACGGACGGGGATGATAAACTTATTAGTATGAGTAGTCATAAAATGCGAAACATTATACCGTAGAAAAAATGTTTTGATGGAAAAGATTGTTGTTAATAATGAACGCGTAAAAAGTAGAAACATATTGGTACTTTGTAATTTCACCACTGTTTTCACCGGGAGTAAATACATACCAGACACGCTATTGTGTATATTTGGTACGTCCATACAAGGCATCCTGATTATATCCACATGTTCATTTTTGTTTTAAAATTCAGAACGTTATTACAAGTCATTTGCAGTAAATGGAACATATAAGCTTATTTTTGGCCCAAAAAGGCTGTCAAATTAAATTTTTCTTGTTATATTTTGTCGCGTGTTTTCACTCAAAAGCAATTTAATGGTAAAATTTGAAATAAAAGGAGCACTGTACATTCTCTTTTGAAAAGAAAATGTCAATTTTAAGATACGATTTATCTAATAATATTACTCTTTCATAAACTGCACATCAAAAGGCGACCCTTTATTGTACATGTTTAGGATTGAGTTATTTGAATGAGAAACATAATCTATGTTTATGTCCAAAGAAATAGGAAATAAATTATTTTCTGTTGGTGTAGTCAATCTAAAATTAATGTTTCTATTTTCTCACTCAAGCTTTGCTTCTAAAGATTGAATTACCATTTTAGAATCATATATAAATAGAGTTACATGTACTGAAAAACAAATCTTCAGATGCTATATTAATATACTTGATAAGAAATATAACCCTTTTTTAACTTGTTATATGATTGTGACTATATGCGGAAAAATATATTAAACATGGTTTACGAATTGTAAAATCATCCGTCCTGCACAAAGTAAGATTAAATCCATGGCTGCGTGGAAAACTGTACAGCTTATAATCTCTCCTGTTTAGAGTCGTTTCGAGTTTCATGTATTTCAAGTATCTGTCGTCTCTGTAACGAGAAAATGTAGTTGGAAATGGATCATATCACTTATTCCAGTATAGGTCGAATAATCGAAAGGTAAATAATTTCCAATGCTTTACGACCTAGAGAATATTTTAATTTTCGCATGATATGAACTCGCTGCCAAGCTTTTTAGTAATATAGTGGATGTGAGGACGCCAAGTACAGTATTATTAAAAAAACAAACGCCAAGATGTTTATGTTCTAATACTTCAGGAATAAGTTGATTATATATTTCAAGACGAGGATGGTGACGGGAGAATGTTTTCTTGTAATTAATAACGATTCAGATTTAGAGGGATTAAAATTAACAAGCCACATGTCAGTCCATGAGGATATCAGATCAATTTCAGATTGAAGCAAGTTAGTTGCACAAAAGGGATCATCAGTAATAATGTATAAACTAGTGTCATCTGCAAGTAGATTATTTTTTTATTTATATCATCTACAATATCATTAATAAAAAACAAGAAAAAGTAGAGGACCCAGTATCGAACCCTGAGGAATCCCTGGATGTACTTTTAACCAGGTGGATTTAGCTCCAGAAAGAACAACTCGGGCATATAGAGTTGGTTCCAAAATGGTTTAACAATTGTCATTCCACCCAAACCAATCTAGAAACTACTCAACACTGATGTCATAAAAAGTAAATAAAGTGATGTTTTTGTCTTATAAGATAGGCATTATATTTTACACAAGACAGACACTTAAAATTGATTTCATTTCAGACATGGACATGAAGAGAATTACATAAAAGCGAACCCTTGGAGAATTAGACTTGGGTAGAGAGAGAAAGAAAGAGAGAAAGAGAGAGAGAGAGAGAGAGAAACAGGCCATTGAATACAATCGAACATTTTAAATACCATTATATATTTTTTATTTCGCAATATAAATGAATATGACATTCGCACTTTAACGTATGAGACATCATCTTTCCATTCAAAAATACAGTAGTATCGAGCTTTGCAGAACAAAAAATTGTTAATCAAAGGGGAAACAGAGTAAAAATCATTACATAACACATATAGACAGAATGGATAAATCTCTCTAGGGACATTTTGAAGGCTGTTCTTGGAAACTTAATGTTCAGATGCTAAATTCCTTTTGCCACATTCCAGTGTTAAGCAATAGTTGTGACTGTAGATCGGTCGATCAAAGAGGATTTGCATAAGGCAAACAGACACCCCTCTCTGGTGAATAATTCATCTTTATAAAGCCTCCGCTGGAAACCAAAATACATTGTTGCATTAGTGCATACAGTTTTGTATCATCATTATTTAAGCTTTTGTTAACAGCTATCATTTGAATTAAAAAAAATATTTGTTGATTACTGTCGTTTTTTTTAATTTTGATATATATATATATATATAGTCAATTGCATCTAGTTTACGTTTTCCCAGTATTCTATTAAAGTATCATTCAAAAACATATTTTTCATAAATATACAAAATATAGGGAGCAGGGGGAATATCATATATAATATCATACTGTAACATGCTAAAAGCTGCTCCATTTTCTATCTCGAAGATAAAACGCATTCACTAAAACTAAACTGATTGTGTTTGATGAGGCTTGAAAGTGTTTACATAAAGTGATTTCAAAGTAGATGTCATTTAAAGCAAATAATTGACGTCGGATGATGGACGTAGGTCTTCAAAATAGTTAATTTCGACCATAAGCTTAGGTAAGCTAAATGAAGTAAATGATGTACATATCACTCCCATTGCTATCTATCCAGTTCATAACATCAACATTTGAATTACTGAATGATCCAAAGTTCCCTGCACAATTTATTAATGTAAGTATAGCCTTTGTATAAAGTCATATGAATGTCAAGTTCATAACACAAAATTCCATTGTTAAATATTTGTCGCACGCTGTAATATGTGTTATATCGGCAGGTGAAAAAAACAACTAACCAAAGTTTTAAGATATTTACAAATTACGAATTTTATTATGGCAGCCTATTTTGTCCAATAGAAAAAAAATGTAACCACCCTATCCTCAGAATTATTTATCCACATGCAAATTATATTGAATAATTTATGAGAAAATGCAGGACCTGTGTTTTCGGACATACAAACAGAATGGCGGAGAGTAACTAATATCTCATCTGGTGAATCAACGTTATGTGACTAAGTAATAAGTATGTGATTGTTGGATATGCAGTCCAGAGCATCCTGAGGTTATCATGAGGCGAATATTGTTGTTGCATACAATATACACGTGTATGATAGCTCTTTGATATGGGGTTTATGTACTATATATCATTGTGTTTACATCGAATCCTTTACATGTTTGAACTACAATGTACATACATGTAAATGATGCAGGTCTATTACATTTCATTTTTCATTGTGTTTGTAGGTAGTAACTTGGCATATTGTTTCTGGTTGTAATGATATCTATACTAAACATAATCTATCAACAGAGACAGCAATACAGTAACACAGTGAGTATAAATACAAAACAGACGGAAGAGGGCGTGTATTTTCATTTCAATATGCAACGTTGGAACTGAAATTAGAAACAGGCTCAATCTAGTTAATGATACCCGTATGAAAGAGTGTAACTGTGACTCATGTTTGCAAATATATAAAATTCTTTAAATATAAATGAAGTGAACAATAACAAAGTAGTTGTTAGAATAAAACAAAATATACAAAACCAAGTTGTTAAATATCTAATATATAACTGTTAATACTAACATCATATCTATGATTCACATAGTATCATAAATATCTAGACAACATAACACAAAAGCTACTAAAGATCATATGAGTTACAGTCACGTGACCTGTATGGAATAAAATTGCATAATAGAAGCAGACACAACGACATACTCGTACACTTGAAATTACTCGTAAGGCTGGAATGAGCAATGTGAATTATTATTTATAAACATTAAAATGAAAACATGTATATATGTTAAATGAATGATTTCATGAAATACAAGTTTTATATGTGTAAGTGTACATTCTTGCTTATGAAGTATCAGATATGTTAATAGATATAACAGGAAAAGCAAAATTCAAAATATAAATATGTTCGCCATTTGAAATAAGATCATGGAGAGAACCTATGGCGATGTAGGAGTTGGAAACTGTTTCGTTCTGTTGATAAAACCATGATGATTGAGAAAGAATGGGATTTTTTCTTTTGTTTCACATATTGTTAGAAAGCTTCTCATGAAATATATATACATGTGTTTGCATCATAAACAACCCATCATATATTTCATAAACGTAAGAACATACGATCAATATACTTTACATAGATTTAATTAATTGGATTGTCGTGTCAGTATCATCTCTGGTGAACGTCGGAAAAATGCCAAAAGGTTAATAGTATATTATAAAAAACAACTTTCTGCTTTGCCAATATAGTTTAATATTTTCATTGGCAAATCCCTCTGATTTGATAGGTTACAGAAGGGTATGCTCTGCGTAATGAGTTATTTTCTGTTAAGAGTCTATTACATAAACTGCCTATAAATTCCTAGAGACAAACATACATTTTGAAGCTGAATGCATAGCATTTTATTAGGCTGGAAAAACGCTCAAATGAAAGGTAAAAGCCTTTTTGAGCGAGATTTCCTTTTTCTGTTTAATTTGAAAAACACAATGGATAACCATACTATGCAAACCCGAATATTTTCCGTTTCTCATACGGAATCTATTAGATTTGAAGGTATTTCCATACCCTTAATCTCTTGATTATTATAGGGCAAACAATATCTATCTGGAAAAAAATTATCTCTAATCTGGATGTGTATCATTCGGCAGGTGATATTACCAATTGCATGTCTGAGTGAGTACACGTTGTTTTGTAATCAAAGTGTGGCACGAGTTCATGCCAGTTAAACAGTTGTAACCAATGATATTTTTATAATATTTGTCACACACATTTTGTTCAATAAAACACAGTTCTTAGTGAACAATGATACTGTTAATACAGTTGTGATTATTATGGCTTTGTGAAAGAGCCCGTTTCAAAATAAATGATGACGAATTATTAAGTTATGCATAAAAATATATACAATATCTATTTTAGAACAAAGAATCATAGTGTACATTATATATCATTATATATATATATCATAATATAGCTGTATCAAAGTGTTCAATCAAATAGATTACTTTGCTTAAGAAAACAATAAATTAAGCAATCCTTTTGAAATATAAAAAACAGATATTCACATATCTGTTAAAATGAGATTTGAACTGAATGTTAAGTCCCATGACATTATAAGGGCCAGTCCTTGCTTTCCCTTTCACCAGGCACACTTACACAGTGCAGCACGAACCGTCTTGATACAAGAGGCGATGTGCACCTTTATTGGCCGCAACGCGTTGTTTGAGGTATGGTGCAGTTAACACGCCACTTCCTGCTCATCCACAGAGAACCGTAGATATCGGAGATCGAAGCGGAAGAGTGTCCTTTATTTGCAACTACACTGACCACTCTAATGTGATTTTAAACATGATACATCCGAAATACTTATTGGCATCCTAAGTCAGCTGCGTTGCAAGAATTATACAACATATTTTTCCTTGATTATTATATATTGCCTGTCTGTGAACCATAGGTTTGGGCGAATATAATCTGAAAGAATCTAGTCTCACCATTTCAAAGCAGGACAACTCTATTTCGAAGACCACACTTGCAATATGTTACTTTGTGTACGTACATTATCAATAAACTTACGATGTGTCGTATCATCTGGACAATATATTCAGTAGAATTAAAGGAGTCAAATTTTCGTTTAATAAAACAACTATCAAAGTATTGCAGGTTATTGTCAATAAAAACACAAAATGTGAGCTCAATATTCCACACCCACCGCTGTTGGAATAAACCAGGGCTCCCCCGCTGTTCGTATCTGAAAATTTGACAGATATGATACGTTAGACAATTTATATATTGGTTAGCGTAAGATATGTTCATTTACTGTGAATGTTGAGTTCTAAATAAAGTTAAAGAAGTGGGCTTGTTACAGATTTCTACTAGAACAGTTTGGTTGTTTTTATTGAAATTATTTAAGTTCTGCGAAAAGTATTTGATGATGCAAGATATATTTTGGTGCATCACCTTTTGGGTATATAGTGTTTTACTGAAATGAAACTTGTTGAAATTGCATTAAAACTTAAAAGAAAGCGATGCAAATATGTTCTGGTTAGGGATTTTAAAACTTGAGCTAATAAGATAAGATGGCCATTTGCTATTCTAAAATCTTGGTCATAGCTGATCACTTATACTGGGTTATTTTTTCTTAGGAATATAGATATAACACGTATGTAATCGAGATATAAAGAAGGATGTGCTACTGAGATTTTACTTTATATTGTAACAAATTCCAAATTATACTTTTCACTATAGCAAATTCCAAATTTAACTTTACATTATACCAAATTCCAAGTTATGATAGCACCACTAAAAGTACAGGGTAAATCCTATTCTTTCGAGATAAAATCAAATCAAATAAAATAAAATAAAAAAAAAGATAAGCTGCGTTAATATTTGAGTAATTCAGTAATTCTTAAATGGTATTAAAAATAGGCCTATTAAACGCTGTATCCAATACAAAATAATTTTATAACAAGACGACTGAGAATTTAGCGTTATGGGAGGCTAATATCATAAATAAGCTAAACACTTAAAACAATATGACTTTGCCAAAATAATAGTCAGTGTCAAAATAGAATTCGATTCGAGGCAAATGTAAACGTTTACAACATTGACAAATTAAACATAAAATAAAAAAAAATCAAGTTCTTTATTTTCATTTGCTATTCAGAATTTTCAAACACAGGGAGAAAAACATTGATATTCTTAGTTCATATTTGTCCTTCTTTTTAATGGAATTAGTAAACTTAATAACACGAAACCTAACTTAATGAACAGGTCTTCTTAGTTTTCTAAATGAACATTTGGATGTAGCGTGAATTGATGGAGTATTAACGCCAAAGTAAACAAGCAATGACAGGGTGCATCGTTATATGGAGATGAATATGATAAAGTTTCGACAGGAGCTCTTTGTGGACTTCATATTGACAAAGCATTGACGGGGCCTTTATGCCACATCAAATATTTGATTGGTTATAATACAAAGGAAATCAGATATTCACAGAAGTGTGTAAATATTTAGTCAATAGCAGTGCAGGAGATTATTAAATTCATCTTTTAAGTTGATTCTGGTTTGGCATTGATGGCTTATGGAAACACTTAGAACCTAAACTGACATTCAGCTCACGAGCAATACAATTTAATTTTGTATTGAACGATTGAACGTTACGTTCTACAAATGTCCTCGTTATAGCAAACCATTTAGGAATATAATATCCACATAGTATTTTTAGCTAAAAAAGAATGAAAAAGAAATATTATGTTTTTGAGACCGACTTAAAATACAAGCTCTCTGGAATGAAATACACACACATTTATGCTCTGAATGTATAAAAATAAGTAACGGACAACACTAGTTTGATTAAATAATATGAATTATATATCATTGTTATATTTCCGTCAAATTTAGGCTATAACCATTGGGAAGCCATGATACAACACATTTCTTTTACCGATACTGAAACTTATAAATAATATAATTATATCTTAAACGTGTCAAGATAGTAAATGAATCCTTTAAAATAAGAATGTAGAGGAGTAAAAGTTTGGGTTTTGGCTTTTGAACACCACTTAGTCTAGTCGATCAAAAAACAAACAAAACAACATTAATGGTATGTGAGGGATAGCATGACACACAAGGTGAAGGACATGATGAAATTTAGAAATACATACCCCTCTTTTCATTACTTGTCTCTGCTGAAATAGACGAGAGGTGTTAAATTAATATTGAAGGTTTCGTTATAAGACGTATTTACCTGTAAATGTCAGATGTTAAAACGTATAGTATCCGATTTACAAGGTTAGGAATACTGGTGGATGGATGGTAGGAATATGAATTTCCATTTGGTTGAACGTAAATTTAAAACGTACAATATGACAAACATGATACACTTCATAGTCATTTCCTCGATGGAAACACTCTTTAGACTATAAGTTTGGATCGAATCAAATCATATACTCTGAGATGAAAATATAGATTACATGATACATTTTAATGTAAGTGACATTAACTAAATGGAAATATATAATGAGTGTTAAGCATTCTAGTTTCACAAAAGAGAAGATTTATGAAAACTTAAATCGATTGTGTTCATTTGTGATGTTGGTACCATAGAATCTTTTGAATACAATAAATGATAAATATTTGTATTTTGAAGAAAATCTAAAAATAAAGTTTATTCAGTTGTAATAGTGTTATAAAATACTGGAATCCGATAATGAAATTAATGGATGAAAATGATATACATATATATATTTTTTTGATAATTAAGACCCAGATTTTATTCAGAAAATAACATAGTAAAGGAATAAAAGAAAAAAAAGCAAAGAAGACTGTTCAAGAAAAGATGAATTTTGAATATCAAAAAGGATGTGAATCTTGATCGCATCTCAGTTTTATATACTCATTTAGTGACAAGATATGATAATATACGTTTATTTAGTAGTATAATGAAAGATAGAATTAAAGCAGTTCGTTCACAGATTGTCATTGAATAAGAATTTGATTTTTAACTGTGTGTGTATTATGTCTATCAAAACCCTATTACAAACGCATAGTCACCCGATGCAACCATCTGTGATTGTAAAAAATGAATGGTTTCCCCATCACAAGCAATACCGTTACAGACGGCATTGAAACTATATTTAGAATCATAAGACCTATATTTGGTTTTTCATTTGCCGTCAGTTAGCTGATCACATACATTCTTCGCGCATGTGCTAACTTAAAAGACTGAACCTACAAAATCAGTCTCCTTAAGTTGCAGAAAGTATCACGTGGTACCGCAAACACCAGTGTTTCGAGGATATCATATTTTGTGTTAACCGATTTCGTCGAAGTTGCGTTTACGAAAATAGCGCTTTCCCGTGCAATGTGACCTACACTTGTCGAAAGTTTTTTTTCTTCAGGAAACAAAGACATCACCAACATAAAAGAGGGAGAGTAGAAAATTATTACCTTTTAATTTCTACTGATCAGCTGTGAACTAGCTGCTTTAAAACAACTAAATGCTAACCTCAACCCTTTATATGTTTGAAACTTGGTCATTAAAATAAAACTACATTTAAAACCTATGAATATTTTTAAGAAGGCCTGGATATGTATGATCAAAATTTAACTTTGAACATTTGATTGCATTTTTTTTTGTCTCAAAATAAACTGTTTAAACTAATAACTCCTTAATTGCTTTACAAAGTGTCAACATATTATAGCTCCTAGAAAACGGTACAAGCTTAGTTTTTTATCGAGGAATCTGGAACACAAAATTATGTTTGAAGGCCAGATTAAATCAGTGATCTTCATAATAAAATCTCAACAAAGCACTTTCACCGTTTAAAGAATAGTTGTCACCTTGGTTGTGTTTCCTTTCTAGTACCCTTTTTGTTCGCAATGGTGTATTTAATATACAGAGCCTATGGCATATTCAATTAACTTTTGACGCCACACAGATTTGTTTGTAATTTTACCGACTTTCTGCACAGTATATAGGCCAAACCTTCTGACAAACCGTGTTATTAGCACAGCTCATTTGAAATTGCTCTTTTCTTCTTGGAAGAAATGAGAAAGTTGTCAGTGCGTTCCTTGTGAACTTGTTCAGAGAATACAACTTATATCTAATTATTATGAGGGTTTAATATATTTTGTAACATAATGTATTACAAAATAGTCAGAAATTTAATCAAGAAGGCCATAGTTGCAGATAAGAGTTTTTCCCATATTTTTGTACAGTATATGAATACCATCCTTATCAAAAGGAAAACTTACTTTAATTGATCAATATATTTTGTCAGTAACTGTAGAACGATTTGTCATAAGGTGAACATTTGTTAAGAATACAATGCAATTCTAACCGCTGGTTTGAAAGGTTTGGAGCCTCACAATTAGGAACCAACTATCTTTTATGGAATGCCGAATACGACATGCTACTTGCTCTATGCCAGTTGCTATTATAGTTGCCACTTACATCTCACGCGTTTTTATCGCTACATATGCACCGTTTTTCATGCACTTCTTACGGTATCACCGGTTCTTTTGGCGGGAGTCAGTCTGTGCCGAAACGTTAGATCGAAGATGGAGTGCAACTGGCAAGTAGCAACTGGCAAGTGGCAAATGGCAAGAAGCAAATTGCAAGTCGCAACTTGCAAATGGCAAGAAGCAAATGGCAAGTAGCAAGTGGCAAGTAGCGGATGGCAATTGGCAATAAGCAAGTGGAAAGTAGCAACTGACAAGTTCTCGTTTAAATCTTCGCAATGCGAATAATCTTCGAAGTATTGAATCCCGTACCTCTCAATATTCAAATTCCTTTTTACCGTCGGTAGTGCGCGAGTGGAACGAACTCCCCGAAAATGTAAGAAATTCACCCTCTGTAAATACTTTTAAAGGTTATCTCAATATGAATCGTACACATACACATTCTTGCTATTACCTTGGTAATAGGAAAGTTCAAGTTTTACACGCTCGACTCAGAATGAAATGCAGTGAACTTAAATTCTACGTATTCTCTCGAAACATAATTGACTCTCCTCTTTGTCAATGTGGGACTCCTGAAACTAACGCTCATTACTTGTTAAAATGTGAAATGTACCGAAACCAAAGAAACATTCTAATTGACAGCCTAAACCAACTACATGTACACCCAAGTGTGGACACTTTACTATTCGGCGACTCCATGCTACCTGCTGAGACAAACAGACTAATTTTCAAAGCACTTCATCAATTCATTACTAGTAGCCGTAGATTTACTTAAACTGATTCCTTCTTTAATTTTTTGTATAAGAGTGACTATCTCTATTACCAACATATAAATATCAACTTCACATCTCATCGTCTGTGTGTGCAGTAGATACTTCCCCAAATCTCAGATTCGTTTCTCCTTACTTGTCTACCGGGTTGAAAGCGGTTTATATTTGGAACTCTTAAGTATATACATATTCACTGTTTTTCTTCTCTTCTTCTTTTGTTTTCTACCAGTCTTGTTTTGAAAGTTTTGGCTTCAAGTATGAAATATTTACTCTTTTTGCTATTTTCCACAAGCATCACTATTTAACTAAGTTTTTCATGTATGTATATTTACTATATTGCATAATTGGATCAGCCATTTACATGTAACTTATTTGTGATGGAGATTGACTCTATAAGTATTTTATACTTTCGTCAAAATCCAGTTGCTTTGCTATGATGCATTTTTGCAATAAAATATGTTTAAACTAACTGACAAGTAGCAAATGGCAAGTAGCGGATGGCAATTGGCAAGTGGCAAGTAGCAACTGACAAGTAGCATGTCGTAACCGGCGAGTGGAAAAATGAAGGGGAAATCACTGCGATACCGTGGATGCAGTCGATTTATCTTTTCGGGAGTCGAGTTAAATTTCAGGCTCTCAGTAAAGGCCCTGCACACTTGATGCATCGTATTAAATTCTGTATTCGGTAGGAAAATAAATACGTCGTTTCAGGTGTGTAGAGCCTTCTCCCCCACCACATTTTGTTTGCGTAAAAGCAACGTGTTTATTTAAAAAAAATATGATACATTTTCAAGGTCCTAAGTTGTTTCTTTTAAAGCAACCCTCAGACTGCCATAAACCAGTCCCAAATATACTAACATCTAACAGCCTTTTTCGCTCTTATATACCTAATAGTGATGATTTATGCGTGCAACGTCGACCCCCCCCCCCCCCGGCATGGGGGACAAGGACAACAATTTTTTGCCTAGTGTCAGACTGCTTGTTAACATTGTTTTGATGTATGTTTATGCTTTTATGTCCAAAAATGCACTAGTCAATTGCAACCACGCCCCCCCCCCCCCCCCCCTGGATCAGAGAATAGCGGGGACGTTGAGCCCAGCAAATCCCGGGTAAAACCCAGCCCTGCGGGGACAAGCAGATGGTTAATTCCTCGCCAAATGTCAATGTTCTGAAAAGGCGTTCGAATTTCGGTAAATTTGGCGGGGAATCAAAACCACCGCTTTTGCCCGGCAGTGCCGGGACTGCCAAAAAGTAAAAACATGGATCATCACCGCACTTCCTCGGTCCAGGGGTGGTGGCGATTGCAAGTAAATGGTGCATAAAATTAAAATGAAAATGTAGTTTGTTGGACAGATATGATGCAATTCACTGACCAGTCGGTCTTGGGTGTGATGCACTGGCTGTCTGTACCTTTTATGATAATTGCAATGCAGTGACCGTTTTAGTGCATCACGACTCGGTTTGCCCAACTTGCCGGAAAAAAGTCGCAAATCATATAAAAATTGTGATACCCTTCTTTGCATTTGTTCTGGTTACATGCAAGGCCGCTGTCATAAATAAATATATGATCCTGTATTTGTGTGAAGTACATGAATCCCTGTTTCTCATATTCTCAGGGTTTCTCTTATTCTCGTTTTTGCTTTCTTAGGTGTTATTTTTGCAATTTTCTATTATTACTTAGAGAAATGGGATACAAACCTGACAAGCAAAAAGTTTCCAGTGATTTTATGGAAAACTGACGAAAATATTGGTGTTTCATTAAAAATCCGAATTACTTTTCTTATTTTCAGAGGATGGGGTTAATGAAAGTGCCAAAATACTTAATTCTGTTAAGTCTCTTCATTATTTGTGTGACATATATCATGTCTGTCTATAGATAGTTCCCGATTTTTAGCAGGTGCGCGTTATACACACTGCGTCGCCATCTTTCTGGCCAAGCGTGACTCCTTAGTCTATATGCAAATAGAAGTCGCGGATTATTTAAACAGTTTTGTGGAGTTTTATATCATATTTAAATTGCTAGATTAATATTTATATGGGGAACATTTTGTCAGACAAGTTTGAGATAAATAAAACCGTGGTTTAGTAACTGTTTAATCAATTAGAAAGCAATATCTTTTTTCATATATGGGTATCGATGAATTTACAACTTTCAAAGTTGCCCTGTGCCTTATCAAAATGCTTATGTTAAATTTTACCCACTTTTTCAATGAATTTATCAGTACTAAGATTAGTTTTTGTTAATTTCATTTGATATTATAAACAGTTTATCAGAGAGATTTGGTATAATGATATACTGCATGAAAGAATGTCTTCCTGTTTAAATACGATATTTTTTTTATTCTTAGATACATTTTATCATGAACACAAAACCAGAGAAATGAAACGTACATGGAATTGCAAGGAAAACATTATATTCGTGGCAGAAATTTGTAGTCATGTTAGTTTTAAAATTCTTATTTGTTCTGTGTACATAATCATTGCCCCCTTCCTCCCCTAATAAGGGATGAAGGGAGGGGAAAGGATGGTGTATATTGGTACCGGCGAAACATAAAGGTGTCATGTATGACATTAGCAATAACCGCTAATTGGAGTATCAGCTACAGTTAATCATCGGATTATACATCAGTATAGTTCATACACTATTAAACGTTAAAACATCAATATTTATGCATTTTAAGTTGTAGATTTACAGTTGAACAACCGTAAAATGTTTATTGTTGTGACTCTCTGTCACATGTTATGTACATTTTAATCGTATGAAGGGGATATGGGATCGAGTGATCTATCTCGTTCAATAGGACATTTTCTACTATCTGGCACTTGCAACTGGGCGCTTTAATTGTTGAACACGCCTCTGGTGTGCTCAAACGATGATGTCACATGAAAACTATCTATAGAACTGTGTCATTTAAATGTAGTTGGTTACGCAAAAATGGCAGTCTCAGGCGTAAACACGTAACACGTAAACACGAAAATACGAGGAACACTCTATCAATTCCTGATGGTGGCAAGTAGCAACTGGCAAGAGGCTAATGGCAAGTAGCAAGAACCAAATTGCAACTTGCAAATGGCAAGAAGCAAATGACAAGTAGCAAATGGCAAGTAGCAAGTAGCAAGTGGCAAGTAGCGGATGGCAATTGGCAATAAGCAAGTGGCAAGTAGCAACTGACAAGTAGAAAATGGCAAGTAGCAAGTGGCAAGTAGCAAATGGCAAGTGGCAAGTAGCGGATGGCAATTGGCAATAAGCAAGTGGCAAGTAGCAACTGGCAAGTAGCATGTCGTAACCGGCTTTCCATAATCTTTATATACTATTTTAAACCACACTGGATTGTTAATACAGACCATATTTGACAATACATGAATCAAGGGACATAAGAGTATGTTATAATATCTTGAAAAATAGATCCAAATATTTTCAGAGGGAACAATATTTGTTTACCACAGACGACTGACGAACATTGATCACGTGAGGTAAAGGATACCATGCCGTTTAAGGATGTTTTAGCGGGTAACCAGATTTCATTTATTTATTTTTTGAAAGTCTCATTTATCTTAAGTAGAATGTTAATAGGAAAACCCACATTTTAAGATTCATGTATGAAGGCATGATTCAAAGTACAGTGTATATTTGCAAAATGTTGAGGTTAAAAAAAGTCCCATTCTAGTGATTTGTTTTATAAAAAAAAATGTGCTAGAATTTCAATAAAAAGCCAGTTTACTTAAAAAAAAAAAACTATTTATGAAGAAAAGTATATACAAAATGTTATAGTTTTTGGATTATCTTGGTCCTGACACAATGGCGATTTTTTGCTCGTTTGTATTTTCCATGCATGTTTGACAGTATTTTCATCTGTAACTTACATAAATAATACGCACAATACGTTATAAATTGTGATAAAACATGCTAAAAATATTATTTTGACATGTTATTTAAATTTTTAAAAAGCAATCTTTAAATTTTCTAATGTTTTGAAATTTTCAACAAATTTTAGCAAAAAGGGATAATTTGCCACAAGTTAAATCTTTAAAATGGGTATGGTGACCACCTTTTTTTATTCATATATTTTTAAGTTATAGTCTAAGGTACTTATTTGCAATTAAACAAAAAAAAGAAAAAAAATGAAACGCCTTTAACCAAATTTATATACTAAATTATTGCAGACAAGATGCGATTTATATTGTGTCTATAACATATTCAGAATATACATAACGATGCATAATATCAATAAAGCGTCACTGTCAATGAATAATAAACCGAATCATACAAGCGTTTTTATTATCGCATTGAGTTTCAGGTAACGATCAGTAGGGGCTGCTAAAAATAAAATTTTAATTATGACATTCACTGACATGATAATTACATTGAATTGTGTTAAATGGATAAGTGAATGTTAATTCTGTCTCTGTCTTTATGCATTTTCATGTTATCTATCGTCCTTCCCTTGCGAGATGACCTTTCTAATGGTACCAAGTTTTTTTTTTTTTTTTTTTTTTTAAATTGGACTATATATAAGACATAATTCTGTGGATACATCCTGCAAAGTTTGATATTAATCAATTAGTTTTTAATAATGAATATAACAACTGCTGTGCATTGTATAGAGACCTTTTACTCTCCAGACTATTTAGTAATTTCGGTGACATAAAGTTCTCTATTATTAAAAAGAAAACACATGTTTCAGCTTTTAATATAATTGAAAAAAAAATCTAACTATACAGCTGAGAGTAATGATAAAAGTCGATATCTTCCATCACATGTGCCTGTTAATTGCATAACACAATCTATGCTCTGTATCAGATTACATGTTTTCGAAAAATCATCTCAACCGTATTTATAGTCTTCTACTTTAATACAACCTTTCCATGATAAATTTACTACAAAAAACACATACATTGCTCAAGACCGCTCAAAGAGATGCCTATTTGATAAGATGCAGGTTCAGATAATGAAATAATGTCGGATATCCGGGATTATAAATAACCACGGGGATATAATGTGATCAGGAATCAGATGTTTCTGAATTCGAATAAAACCAGTATTGCTATATATCATATATTGTTATACTATAATATCTTGGAAATTGAATATTTCTTACATAATAATAACCGCTATGCTCATATCACTTACAAGCATCAAATAGTCTGACAATCGAATAAATTGTCAATGGAAAGCTAGACAAACATTATTTAGGTATTATGAAACAACTCAGTAAAACGACTAAATTAAATTCTATTTTAGATGAATATAAATGCAGTATATGTATATTGATATAATATATTCTAATAAAAATGATTTGATATATTATCCTACAGAAATCCCTTTCTTTGCCGAATACCTGTCTTTGGTGTTCTGTGAGTAACGATTCAAGAAGATTAAACATAATAATGATTATAATATATAATAATAACATAATTGTAATAAAATATATATTTTTCATGAATGCGTAATGTATTTTGTGAGAGCACATGGGAATGGCCCCGACCCCATGTTCCTTTATAGTGAGTTTTATTTTGAACCTTACAAAAGATAAACACACTCTATTTATAAAATACAGAAAGGTATGAACAATTAATTAACATCGAGTACTTGACGAGGAAAAGAAACCGTAGGAATCAAATTAATGAAATTAATCTCAGACGTCATTTTCATAATTTTACTTTCTCACTTTGTAATTGAGTATATTACGAAACCAATTTTAGTGTAAAAGGACTCTTCTTCTAAAATGATTTTTTGTTTCATAAAGGAAAAACTGAAATACCGTCCCAAAAAATCACACAAAAAGACACATAATTCATTCCGAGTTTCCCTTTCCCGTCAGCATAAAAGTTATTTTTTTACACATAAATCATGCAGAATTATAAACTTTTCCCAGCCTGTCAGGAAGACTATGTAATTACATGATGAGGTACAGGTTTCGGGTTGTGAAACTCTAAACAATGCTAATCTAGCTTCTCAGACACGTGTTTTAAAGACGTACCCATGTAGAACAGCTGAACAGATATTAAGTTGTCATTACTGCAACAAAGTAATCTTTGCCTCGCAGACACATTAATGTTCAATATCGGCTTATTATATGTATCTAGGGATGTAGGCTGCCCAGTAATGTGATGCATGCCAAATTACTGAAGTGATGTGCAAACTAGTTGACAGATACAGATCTTACAAAAGTTGCGGTCAGGATGCATACATTTAAATATTTATTGTTCTTTACAGTTCTTAAACACTATGATCAAACTGAAAATAACACTGAAGTCCTGCGAAAACCAATTATTTGGTTAAAGGTCATTTGGTCAACTCATTTCATGTCTCTGATTAAAGATGAGTCCTATAGGTTTTGTGCCGTTCATCTGTCAGTCCTTAATGAAGTCAGCGTATGAAGAATATTTCCAACTGATCATTCATTTTTGTATATAAATCTAAATGGTCAGTCATAAACGTATTCGATTTTTAACGATCAAATGAATGACAAGAACGACAGTAGGGGTTGTCTATTTATGTTGGGAAATTATACTTCTAGGTTTTTAAGTACCATAACTAAGTACCGTAAGAAGCTTTTTTTCCCCCAAGATAAAGTTAGGACGGATGGACAACAGACAGATAAACGTTCTCGCGAGACGGACTCTGTAACTTCTTCCTTTTTGAAAATATTTTTTACCACAAAGTACTCTTCTAAACAACGGATTACAACTTGTAATCCGACAATGACTGTGTGCATTGAAAGAACATCATAATGCAAAAAAGAATCTCCGTAAACCCTTATTACCTTTTGGGTTTGTACAGGCAAACAACCAGCCAGACAGACAGAGAGACATATCTCAATACCATATGGCTGCAGCATCTAAATGCATATCTCGTCGTGTTTTTGTATAGACAATGAATTCAAACGAATTTTATCTTACGTCATAATTTTATCATACTGGAGGGGCAAAATATGAGGGAAAAAAAGGAGAGAGAATTATACCGAATACAGTTCCTTTAAACAGTACGAGGGTCAAGGTTAACCGGGAGCGTATAAAAAACATTCTAATGTAGCCACCAGGGGGAACATTATTTGAAGTGAGCTCTATGGGATGCGACAAGGCCTTTCCCAGATGAAAAATATTCACCCTTCTTTGGAAACATATATAATAATATATCGATTTTTTAATGGGCAGCAACATACTAGGTACCTGATTTATGTACCATTTAATGTTTGAATCAATATGCATAAAGTCATGATTATAACATATTTGCAATATTTGAAATATCATCGAATTCCCATTTTAAACTTTAGTCTAACTTTGTGGGAAAATGTATTTTTAAATATCATATAAACAAAACTTTTCCGCAGTTTTCTTATTGAAAAACTGATTGATATGATTTCATAACGCATTGTTAAGTATAATAAATAATAATTGTAATAAAGCACATATACACATGTATAAAAATCATTTTCAAGGCTACATATTCAGAGGACATTATCCTTATCTATCTAAGGACTGACCATAAAGAAAGTTACAGTGATAGTACTACGGAGTAATTGTTAAAGTGTATCCCGAAGGTATAAAATGAGCAAAGGCTCAGATATTGAATCTATTTATGGATGTAATAATGCGGAAATAACAGCACGTTATGTGAAAAGAAACATCACTTGAAAATAAATACAGTCATATCCCTCTAAATTGTTGCTTAGTGTTATAAAATGAAAATGTGTATACGCAAGGACTTTAAAAACTCCTCATTTATAAAACTTCGATATTTAACGTCATTTTGTTTTCACAGGTTGGTCCATCCTTTAAATTCGTATTTTCCTTGGAAATAAATAAAAACGGACATAAAACAGGCACTTATCTATTGTTGAAATATGCCTCATTACATTTCCAGACAAACAAAAATCGTTTGAAAACATTATGTGATATATGTTTTTTTTCTCCAAAGGCAGACGTTTTTATAGTCCTTATTTATAACAAATGTACAAACTAATAGAATGGGTATCTATGAGTTTTAAAATCTAAATACATACAGCAAAGAAGGTTGTTATCTTGCTCTGGATTGAATCCATTTATTCAGAGCAATTATTTTTACCTTCATCAGCTGACTGTAGTGGGTGTCACTTGACTTTGGGTTGTCACGTGAGATGGTCGCCAGTATTTCCTGCTTGTCCCTTTACTCCTTTTAATCTCAGTACAGTCAGCTGATGAAGGTTATGCGATAAAGCCGAAATATCCAAGGTAAAAATAACTGGAAATGGATTTATAAAATGATCTAGATAAATGTAACCAAATGTAAACATGCATAGAATGTGAATGTAAGCCGAAAAATTAGAAACATACCATTTAAAACGTCTACTTTTATCCTGGTTGCCAGTTTCTGACTGGCTCGACACACGTAAACTCCTGTATCGGACATCCTTGCCTTGTTGATGTCCAATGTACTGATGATGATCTTGTCGGACAAGGACACCTGCAGCTGGACAAACACGTTGCTATCGTAACTTGTCTCTAGGCGACGACCGTCCTTGAACCAGTCTAGGGACTGCGGGGGGTCTTGTTGTTCAGACACATTGCACACAAGGTGAATCGGTGAACCCTTCTCGACGAATTGTGTGCCATTTATTCTGATGCCTTAAATGGCGACCAAAAGTTATATGAATAAAATTGACAACAATGTAAAAGTAGATTGGTGAAAACATTTGTTAAAGAAAGGTTGCCATAAATACTGGATACTAGAAATAAATGTCATATTTTGTACCCTTAACATACATGAAACATATTCATGTATGAGGTTTATTTCCAGAAGTTAACATTAAAAAGGAATAAAACTCATTTGTTCGGCACATGTATAGCCTAGGCTGAACCGACACATGACAGATGGACTAACTCAAGACAAGACTTGAACGAACCAAGCTACAGCTCTGTGTAAAGAAGTAGAGGTCAGTTATAGTGAACTAGAAAAACATTCGTTTATACTGCCATTTTGACATATACCAGTGACATTTTGAAAAAATAAATCTTCAAGATATGTTAATTGGAATTTGATCAAAAACATTTGTTTTCATTTACATGTAATATGATTCCTAACAATGAATTCGAGACAAACAAGAAAGACACTCGTCATGAGCTGCAAATTGTTTACATATCTCTAAACACATGTTTGAAGTCAGGGATATTAAACTGAACAATATGTTTACAGTGGAGGGATTCTAGATGGAGTCTTTGATGTTCAGACACACATCTGCAAGATTTTCAAATTATTTTTTTACAGTTTTGAAAAACAACATAGATGATTGAATGCACATTATATGCGCGTAGCTATGATTGAAAGTTTGATTACAAGGAACGTAATGGGAACCAGCTGCTGCAGTGTCTTGAGTTGAATAGACCTATACATGTATACTACCGAGTCTCTGCATGATTGGGGACCAAATACATAATGGATATTTGTCGGAAACAGTTCAATAATAATGCATTGTTAATTATATACATAAATAAGCAAAGTTTTATACAGATATAAACGCTTTTAATTTAATCGCATCATATTACTTCTCATTATATGAAAAGTTTCAAAGCTATAGCTTTGCAGTGTATATGTTGTTGTTGTAGTTTGTTTGTTTGTTGTTGTTGTTTTTTGTTCTTTTTTTTTTTGCAATAGAAATGCGTGGGAATTGTCAATTTAATCAGAATATAAATGAGCACTAAATGAATCAAGAAATGACAATAAGGCAAATAATTGTCAAACTATTGATTCCTATGAACTAACTGGTCTCAAGGCACAGTTGGCTGAAGAGTTAAGCTTGTTACCATATTACAATAATTTTAAACAGAACAGGAACAATTTCCTCTAAGAATAAAAACGCCAAATGCAATCAAATCTGATCTGATTAATTTGGTAATCAAAGTTTTATACTGACTGGTATTCATTCAGAAACATGCTCTGACTATGTTTTAATATACCAAACATTTACAATGGTCTATCAAAGCAACAAGCTATTATTGTAATGTAAAATATATATATGAAGGAATTTGCTTTTGATAAGCTAATATGACCAGGAAAAATTGAACACGCAAGTTTACTCATCAATTATTCATATAAACGTTCAAACAAGTGCACAATGACCTGTTAATTCAAAGTTCGTGTATTCTATTGCTATGTTTTCAATTTCTAAAGATAACGATATTTAAGATCCACAAGAGAGACATTCTCTCATACACATGGCATTGTCTATGAGAGTGGAAATGTTCGAAAAGTAAAAAAAAAACAACTCCACACAACAGTAACAGTCATAAATATTTAAATATTCAAGTGTTCGCTCCAACAGTGTTTTTCTTTTTTTTTGTATTAGAATGTGCCTCTGTAGCGAAAGACTATATATTTAAATCAAGATAGCATATGCATTATAAACTAAACCAAGTCGTGGGTGAAATTGTCAAACTGCCTGATAAGTAGCTGCTTTGGGGGGTTATGGAGAGATGTATGCATCAGGAAGGTATGTGGTATTGGTAAATATTTATTAATTAAGCATGAGTCAAACGTTTATTATTCCTACCAACAGACAAATACATAGAATAATGAATAGGTGAGAAAATGAGAAATGGTCTAAAGCAATAGATAATACTGACCAATCAAATGCAAACATCAAAGAAATGATAAATTATTTGTACATGGTTGGCGAGAGAGAGAGACAGACAGACAGACAGACAGACAGAGAGAAATTATATGTGTGTAACACCTACTTGGTTCTAGCTTGTAACTTGGTATATCTGAAACAAACAAAATGAACACGGTAACACAAAATTATACGTGTATATAGCAAGGCATAAAAAAGCTACAACATGGATGATATTTCATTTGGAATGACGAAAATGCTACAATCTTCAAATAGTAAAACGAATTTTATTTAATGCTTTTCGCTGGATTATACGGAAATATCAATGGATTATATATCCTGATAATTTCACTGTTTTGAACAGTGAAATTATCAGGAAAACAGTAAAATTATCAGGAAATTGAACCCGTTCCTACGTTATAAACTGATCGGAGCGGGCTTTGTGCTGGGTTTTACTCAAGAAATGACGTAATATATAATGTTATGCACGAGAGGTAATCCCGCCAATTTTGACGTCTTTTGTGAATAACACGGCTAATTTCTGACCTTTACAGCATCAAATAAACAGATAAAGTGTTTGTTTTGGTGAATCATCGATGTATAATTTCAGAGGCCTGTTGGTCCGCCGTCGGCATTGACCAAATATGGAAATATATTACGGAAGGATCCGGAAAGTGCCGTGTATGCACGAACATTGTCTGTCTGAGATGATGCGATATAGACCTTTGCCTCGTGCAAAATTCATCTTCTGCGAGCAAAAGCATTTAAAAAGCATTTTATTTGTTGGTTATCAGGGAGAGAGTTGACTGTTTATATTTGTTTTATTTTGCGTCATTTTTCAGCTGTTATAATCTGTTTGTGTATCGACCGATAGAGGAATTGAGACTTGAGTCGGAGGTTTACTGCCTTAACCAGTTTTCGCGATATTTCGTCTGATTTTTTTTTTTTATTCCTTTGAAAGCGTTTGCAATATTTTTCTCTTTTTTTCGTTTTTAGATGTTGCAACATTT
>CM037780.1:49564861-49595414 GCA_021229015.1 Solen grandis | reverse complement strand
TAAACAATAAATAAGTATTCCAAATTTTGGTGGAATACCTGTGATAGGATTGAAAAAAAAAAATTTGGGAAAAAAAATTTAAACCCTGATTTCGGCTGTTTTTAAGTTGAAAGGGGCCTAATTCAAGAAGTAGTTTCAGCCAGGGTTATGGGCCTTGTAGTAAAAGGGAGAGGTATGATGGTATATAAGTACTTGAAGGGTTTTAGTCAAATACATGTGATAGTACAACTATGTAAAAAAATTACCCTGATTTTGGCTGTTTTTTTAAGTATGAAAGTGGCATTACTTAAAAAGTAGTTTCAGCAAGGTTATGGGCCTTTTTGTAAGGTAAGGTAATGATTTTGGGGAATATGTATTGAAGTTTCAGTTGAATAAACCCTTTGATTTGTATTGAAGGTTTTCAACTTTGTTAAAAACTTTAACCTTTATTTTGACTGTTTTGTAAGTATGAAAGGGCATAACTCCAAAAATTTGGGTAGCCAGGGTTGTGGGGGCCCTTGAAGTAAGGTAGAAGTGATGATGGTGAAAAAGTATTTTAAGTTTGGGTGGAATACCTTTGATTTGTATTTAAGTTATTGGGTGTTTGAAAAAAAATTTAAAACCCTTTTGTTGCAACACCGAAGCCCGAGTGACAGTATAAGCTCTCATTTTTTCAAAAATCAGCTAAAAAAATGGTGCTTTAAAAATTATGGCCCTTGATGGGAATGTAGCCCTTTTGATAGAAAAAAGTAGTGAAGTTGATGACAGATGGTTTAATTTGTTTAAAAAATATGGCCAAGGTTAAAAATTTTTCTTCAAGGGCGACAATGAGATGACACCAAAAAATTTCAAACCTTTAAATTTTTCTTTTCAAAAAAAGACAAGTTTTAAAAACGTAAATTTGGGACCCCTCTTGAAATATGTAACAAAACAATGAAAACTGGGCTCTAAGAAATCTAAAAAAAATCAGCAGTCAAAAGTTTCTTCTATAAAAACCCCAGGGAAATACCTCTTTTTCTTCTGTAGGGCCTTTTCAAGAAAAGTATTTTTTTTCAATTTAAAACCATCCTTCCCCCAAAGGGCTCCCTTGTTAGCAAACCCCGGGCTGCCTTGTCTTGGCCATCTCAACCAAAAAGGCTCTGGGTGGGCTCCCCCCAAAACTAAAAATTTAGTTTTTTTTTTACTATTTGAAAGGGAAAATACCTTACATTAATAACAAAAAATTCTCCCCAAAAACTTTAAACGGGGAAAGTTGAGGGAAAAATGTTAAAAATTCAAAAACCTGTTTCCCCCAATTAAAAAAAAACAAAGGGGTCATAAGGGGAAACGCGCTCGACTTTTCTCAGTTGCAAAAACACTTTTTTGGATTTTTAAAAGTATGGTACATATCAATGAGATAAAGTTCTGTTTAGTAGAAATTATTCTAAACACCCCCCAATAAACAAATGACATTTTTAAAAGGTGGAAAAATAAACTTTGTAAAAAAATTAACCCTGATTTCAGTGTTTTCTAAATATGAAAGGGGGATAAATTTAAGAAATAGTACAGCCCGGGTTTTGGGGCCCTTTCTAGTAAGGCAGGGTATGATGGTGAATAAGTACTTGAAGTTTCAGTAAATTTCATGTGATAGTACAAATATGTAAAAAAAAATACCAGATTTTGGCTGTTTTTAATATTTAAAGTGGCTAACTTAAGAAGTAGTACAGCAAAGTTTTGGGGCCCTTGTTAGTAAAGGTTTGGTAATGATGGTGAAAATTTTACTTGAAGTTTAAATTTAAAACCTGGGTTTAATTTAAGATATACAAAATTTTTAAAAACTTTAACTTGATTTTTTATGTTTTTTAAAATATGAAAAGGGGATAAAATCCAAAAATAGGGTAGCCCGGGTTTGGGGCTTAGAAGGGAATAAATGGGATTGGGAAAGTATTTTTAAAATTTGGGTGGAATACCTTTTATGATTTAAATTATTTATGTTTGAAAAAAACTTTAACCTTTTGTTTCAAAAGCCGACGCCCCGGGGTGGGCAGTATAAACTCTCAAATTTTTTTCGAAAAGTCGAGCTAAAAAAAAGGTTGGGTTAAAAATTTTTGGCCCTTGTGGGAATGTTTTTCCCCCTGATAGAAAACAAGTTGTGAATTTTAGAAGGGTGGGTTTAAAAAGTTTAAAAATTATGGCCCAAAGGGTTTAAAAATTTTCTTTAAAACGAAAAATGGGCGAAAGACACCAGAGTGATGCCAAAAAACCCTTTAAATTTTTTTTTTGCAAAAAAAGACAAGTTAAAATTTTGTATTTGGTTTCTCCATCTCTGAAAATATGTCAACCCAAAACAATGATACGCCTAAAAAAATCTAAAAATTCCCGCCTTGTCAAAAATCTTCTATAAACCCCCAGGAACCCCCTCTTCTCTTTGTCCTTCTCAAAAAACATTTTTTTCAAATGAAGGGCCCTCCCCCTTCCCCAAAGGGTTCCCCCTTTCTTAGCACCTGTCTGCCCCTTTTTGGCCCTTCAACCATTTAAAGGGTCTGGTGGGCTCCCCAAAATTTAAAAAATTTTGTTTATTTTGACAAATTTTAAAGGCAAAATACTTCTTTTTTTAAAAAGAAATTTCAAGCTTTCAAGTCCCGGGTGGGTTGGGGGAGAAATAGTAAAAGTTCTAAAAAAATGTTTTTCCCCAAATTAAAAAAAAAAAAGGAGTGTATTTAAAACAGGCGTTGGGCTTTTTCAGTTGCTAAAACACAGTTTTAGGATTTTAATAGTTGGGACATTCAATGATGATATGTTCTAGTTATAGTAAAATTATTTTTTTAATAAAAAATACTTTTTTTTTGGGTTTTTAAAAAAAAACCCGTTTAAAAACCTTTAAAAATTGGAGTAACCTTTTTTGTAATAAGGAAAAGGTTACTTGGTTTTAAAATTTTGGGAAAATTAAAAAAAACCCCAAAAATTGTAAAAATTTTTTTTTTTTTTGTAAAGGAAGGGAATGATGGTGATATGTACTTGAAAATTTTTTGAAACCTTAAAATAGTTTGAAAATAAATTTGTAAAAAAAAAACCTTTATTTTTCTTTTTGTAAGATGAAAGGGGGTAACTCCAAAAATAGGGGAGCCGGGTTTTTGGCCCTTTGAAGTAAAAGGAAAGGAATGGTGAATAAGTTTTTAAGTTTTGGGGGGAATCCTTTTTAGTTTTAAATTATTATTTTTAAAAAAACTTTAACCCTTTTGTTGCAAAGCCCACGCCCGAGGACAGTATAAGCTCTCTTTTTTTCGAAAAAACGAGCTAAAAAAATGGGGTAAAAGTTTTGGGCCCCTTTTGGGGAAGTTTGCCCCTTTTGGGTAGAAAAACCCAAATATGGAAATTTGATGCAGATGGTTTAAAAGTTTTTAAAAATTTTGGCCAAAGGAAAATTCTTCTTCAAGCGACAAGCATGCACCGATGATGCCAATACCTTAATTTTTCTTTGCAAAAAAAAAGACAAATTAAAATTTTATTGGTACTCCTCTCTGAAAAAAGTCAACAATCAAGATTTTCTGTTCTAAAAAAATCTAAAAAAATCACATTGTAAAGTACTTTTAAAACCCCAGGCCAACCCCCTGTTCTCTTCGGCCTTTCAAACTATTCTTCAAATGAAGCCCCTCCTTCCCCAAAGGCTCCCCTTGCTTAGCAACCCTGTCTGCCTCTGTCTTGGCCATCTCAACCATAAGGCTCTGGCTGGGCTCCCCAATAATCTAAACATTTAGTTTATTTTGACATATTTGAAAGGCAAAATACATTACATTAATAACAAGAAATTCTCAAGCTCTTCAAGTCCAGGAACGGTTGAGAGAAATATGTAAAAGTTCTAAAAACCTGTTTCCCAATCTAAAGAAAAACAAGAGCTGTCCATAAGACAGCGCGCTCGACTTTTCTCAGTTGCTAAGACACAGTTTTATGGATTTTAATAGTATGGTACATATCAATGATGATATGTTCTAGTTATAGTAGAAATTATTCTATCACCTCCAATAAACAAATGACATTTTTAATTGGTGAAATATACAACTTTGTAAAAAAATTAACCATGATTTCAGCTGTTTTCTAAGTATGAAAGGGGCATAATTCAAGAAGTAGTACAGCCAGGGTTATGGGCCTTGCTAGTAAGGCAGAGGTAGTGATGGTGAATAAGTACTTGAAGTTTCAGTCAAATACATGTGATAGTACAACTATGTAAAAAAATTACCATGATTTTGGCTGTTTTCTAAGTATGAAAGTGGCATAACTTAAGAAGTAGTACAGCAAGAGTTATGGGCCTTGTTAGTAAGGTATAGGTAATGATGGTGAATATGTACTTGAAGTTTCAGTTGAATACCTTAGATAGTATTGAAGATATACAACTTTGTAAAAACTTTAACCTTGATTTTGACTGTTTTGTAAGTATGAAAGGGGCATAACTCCAAAAATAGGGTAGCCAGGGTTGTGGGCCTTAGAAGTAAGGTAGAAGTGATGATGGTGAATAAGTATTTTAAGTTTGGGTGGAATACCTTTGATAGTATTTAAGTTATTGATGTTTGAAAAAAAACTTTAACCTTGTGTTGCAACGCCGACGCCCGAGTGACAGTATAAGCTCTCATTTTCTTCGAAAAGTCGAGCTAAAAAAATGGTGCTAAAAGTTATGGCCCTTGATGGGAATGTAGCCCTTGTGATAGAAAACAAGTATGTGAAGTTTGATGACAGATGGTTTAATAGTTTAAAAATTATGGCCAAGGTTAAAATTCTTCTTCCAAGACGACAATGACGATGACACCAGAGTGATGCCAATACCTTAACTTTTTTCTTTGCAAAAACAGACAAGTTAAAAGTCTGTATTGGTACTCCATCTCTGAAAATATGTCAACAATACAATGATACTGTCTCTAAAGAAATCTACCCCTAGGCAACCTACCTCATTCTCTTCTGTAGCCTTCTCAAGAACAGTATTCTTCAACTGAAGCCCATCCTTCCCCAAGGTCTCCCGTTGCTTAGCAACCCTGTCTGCCTCTGTCTTGGCCATCTCAACCATAAGGCTCTGGCTGGGCTCCCCAATAATCTAAACATTTAGTTTATTTTGACATATTTGAAAGGCAAAATACATTACATTAATAACAAGAAATTCTCAAGCTCTTCAAGTCCAGGAACTGTTGAGAGAAATATGTAAAAGTTCTAAAAACCTGTTTCCCAATCTAAAGAAAAACAAGAGCTGTCCATAAGACAGCGCGTTCGACTTTTCTCAGTTGCTAAGACACAGTTTTATGGATTTTAATAGTATGGTACATATCAATGATGATATGTTCTAGTTATAGTAGAAATTATTCTATCACCTCCAATTAACAAATATGACATTTTTAATTGGTGAAATATACAACTTTGTAAAAAAATTAACCATGATTTCGGCTGTTTTCTAAGTATGAAAGGGGCATAATTCAAGAAGTAGTACAGCCAGGGTTATGGGCCTTGCTAGTAAGGTAGAGGTAATGATGGTGAATATGTACTTGAAGTTTCAGTTGAATATCTTAGATAGTAATGAAGATATACAACTTTGTAAAAACTTTATCCTTGATTTTGGCTGTTTTGTAAGTATGAAAGGGGCATAACTCCAAAAATAGGGTAGCCAGGGTTGTGGGCCTTAGAAGTAAGGTAGAAGTGATGATGGTGAATAAGTATTTTAAGTTTGGGTGGAATACCTTTGATAGTATTTAAGTTATTGATGTTTGAAAAAAACTTTAACCTTGTGTTGCAACGCCGACGCCGAGTGACAGTATAAGCTCTCATTTTCTTCGAAAAGTCGAGCTAAAAAAATGGTGCTAAAAGTTATGGCCCTTGATGGGAATGTAGCCCTTGTGATAGAAAACAAGTATGTGAAGTTTGATGACAGATGGTTTAATAGTTTAAAAATTATGGCCAAGGTTAAAATTCTTCTTCAAGACGACAATGACGATGACACCAGAGTGATGCCAATACCTTAACTTTTTCTTTGCAAAAACAGACAAGTTAAAAGTCTGTATTGGTACTCCATCTCTGAAAATATGTCAACAATACAATGATACTGTCTCTAAAGAAATCTAAAAATATCAGCATTGTCAAAAGTACTTCTATAACCCTAGGCAACCTACCTCGTTCTCTTCTGTAGCCTTCTCAAGAACAGTATTCTTCAACTGAAGCCCATCCTTCCCCAAGGTCTCCCGTTGCTTAGCAACCTGTCTGCCTCTGTCTTGGCCATCTCAACCATAAGGCTCTGGCTGGGCTCCCCAATAATCTAAACATTTAGTTTATTTTGACATATTTGAAAGGCAAAATACATTACATTAATAACAAGAAATTCTCAAGCTCTTCAAGTCCAGGAACTGTTGAGAGAAATATGTAAAAGTTCTAAAAACCTGTTTTCCCCAATCCAAAGAAAAAACAAGAGCTGTCCATAAGACAGCGCGCTCGACTTTTCTCAGTTGCTAAGACACAGTTTTATGGATTTTAATAGTATGGTACATATCAATGATGATATGTTCTAGTTATAGTAGAAATTATTCTATCACCTCCAATAAACAAATATGACATTTTTAATTGGTGAAATATACAACTTTGTAAAAAAATTAACCATGATTTCAGCTGTTTTCTAAGTATGAAAGGGGCATAATTCAAGAAGTAGTACAGCCAGGGTTATGGGCCTTGCTAGTAAGGCAGAGGTAGTGATGGTGAATAAGTACTTGAAGTTTCAGTCAAATACATGTGATAGTACAACTATGTAAAAAAATTACCATGATTTTGGCTGTTTTCTAAGTATGAAAGTGGCATAACTTAAGAAGTAGTACAGCAAGAGTTATGGGCCTTGTTAGTAAGGTATAGGTAATGATGGTGAATATGTACTTGAAGTTTCAGTTGAATACCTTAGATAGTATTGAAGATATACAACTTTGTAAAAACTTTAACCTTGATTTTGACTGTTTTGTAAGTATGAAAGGGGCATAACTCCAAAAATAGGGTAGCCAGGGTTGTGGGCCTTAGAAGTAAGGTAGAAGTGATGATGGTGAATAAGTATTTTAAGTTTGGGTGGAATACCTTTGATAGTATTTAAGTTATTGATGTTTGAAAAAACTTTAACCTTGTGTTGCAACGCCGACGCCCGAGTGACAGTATAAGCTCTCATTTTATTCGAAAAGTCGAGCTAAAAAAATGGTGCTAAAAGTTATGGCCCTTGATGGGAATGTAGCCCTTGTGATAGAAAACAAGTACGTGAAGTTTGATGACAGATGGTTTAATAGTTTAAAAATTATGGCCAAGGTTAAAATTCTTCTTCAAGACGACAATGACGATGACACCAGAGTGATGCCAATACCTTAACTTTTTCTTTGCAAAAACAGACAAGTTAAAAGTCTGTATTGGTACTCCATCTCTGAAAATATGTCAACAATACAATGATACTGTCTCTAAAGAAATCTAAAAATATCAGCATTGTCAAAAGTACTTCTATAACCCCTAGGCAACCTACCTCGTTCTCTTCTGTAGCCTTCTCAAGAACAGTATTCTTCAACTGAAGCCCATCCTTCCCCAAGGTCTCCCGTTGCTTAGCAACCCTGTCTGCCTCTGTCTTGGCCATCTCAACCATAAGGCTCTGGCTGGGCTCCCCAATAATCTAAACATTTAGTTTATTTTGACATATTTGAAAGGCAAAATACATTACATTAATAACAAGAAATTCTCAAGCTCTTCAAGTCCAGGAACTGTTGAGAGAAATATGTAAAAGTTCTAAAAACCTGTTTCCCAATCCAAAGAAAAACAAGAGCTGTCCATAAGACAGCGCGCTCGACTTTTCTCAGTTGCTAAGACACAGTTTTATGGATTTTAATAGTATGGTACATATCAATGATGATATGTTCTAGTTATAGTAGAAATTATTCTATCACCTCCAATAAACAAATATGACATTTTTAATTGGTGAAATATACAACTTTGTAAAAAAATTAACCATGATTTCAGCTGTTTTCTAAGTATGAAAGGGGCATAATTCAAGAAGTAGTACAGCCAGGGTTATGGGCCTTGCTAGTAAGGCAGAGGTAGTGATGGTGAATAAGTACTTGAAGTTTCAGTCAAATACATGTGATAGTACAACTATGTAAAAAAATTACCATGATTTTGGCTGTTTTCTAAGTATGAAAGTGGCATAACTTAAGAAGTAGTACAGCAAGAGTTATGGGCCTTGTTAGTAAGGTATAGGTAATGATGGTGAATATGTACTTGAAGTTTCAGTTGAATACCTTAGATAGTATTGAAGATATACAACTTTGTAAAAACTTTAACCTTGATTTTGACTGTTTTGTAAGTATGAAAGGGGCATAACTCCAAAAATAGGGTAGCCAGGGTTGTGGGCCTTAGAAGTAAGGTAGAAGTGATGATGGTGAATAAGTATTTTAAGTTTGGGTGGAATACCTTTGATAGTATTTAAGTTATTGATGTTTGAAAAAAACTTTAACCTTGTGTTGCAACGCCGACGCCCGAGTGACAGTATAAGCTCTCATTTTCTTCGAAAAGTCGAGCTAAAAAAATGGTGCTAAAAGTTATGGCCCTTGATGGGAATGTAGCCCTTGTGATAGAAAACAAGTATGTGAAGTTTGATGACAGATGGTTTAATAGTTTAAAAATTATGGCCAAGGTTAAAATTCTTCTTCAAGACGACAATGACGATGACACCAGAGTGATGCCAATACCTTAACTTTTTCTTTGCAAAAACAGACAAGTTAAAAGTCTGTATTGGTACTCCATCTCTGAAAATATGTCAACAATACAATGATACTGTCTCTAAAGAAATCTAAAAATATCAGCATTGTCAAAAGTACTTCTATAACCCCTAGGCAACCTACCTCGTTCTCTTCTGTAGCCTTCTCAAGAACAGTATTCTTCAACTGAAGCCCATCCTTCCCCAAGGTCTCCCGTTGCTTAGCAACCCTGTCTGCCTCTGTCTTGGCCATCTCAACCATAAGGCTCTGGCTGGGCTCCCCAATAATCTAAACATTTAGTTTATTTTGACATATTTGAAAGGCAAAATACATTACATTAATAACAAGAAATTCTCAAGCTCTTCAAGTCCAGGAACTGTTGAGAGAAATATGTAAAAGTTCTAAAAACCTGTTTCCCAATCCAAAGAAAAACAAGAGCTGTCCATAAGACAGCGCGCTCGACTTTTCTCAGTTGCTAAGACACAGTTTTATGGATTTTAATAGTATGGTACATATCAATGATGATATGTTCTAGTTATAGTAGAAATTATTCTATCACCTCCAATAAACAAATATGACATTTTTAATTGGTGAAATATACAACTTTGTAAAAAAATTAACCATGATTTCAGCTGTTTTCTAAGTATGAAAGGGGCATAATTCAAGAAGTAGTACAGCCAGGGTTATGGGCCTTGCTCAGAGGTAAGTTTAGAGAATAATGATGTGTAAAATATGTATTCTGTTTAAGTTTCAGTTGAAATTATCCTTAGTATAGTAATGATGAATATACAATTTCGTTGTAAAATAAAATATCCTTGAATTTTGGCTGTTTTGTAAGTATGAAAGGGGCATAACTCCAAAAATAGGGTAGCCAGGGTTGTGGGCCTTAGAAGTAAGGTAGAAGTGATGATGGTGAATAAGTATTTTAAGTTTGGGTGGAATACCTTTGATAGTATTTAAGTTATTGATGTTTGAAAAAAACTTTAACCTTGTGTTGCAACGCCGACGCCCGAGTGACAGTATAAGCTCTCATTTTCTTCGAAAAGTCGAGCTAAAAAAATGTGCTAAAAGTTATGGCCCTTGATGGGAATGTAGCCCTTGTGATAGAAAACAAGTATGTGAAGTTTGATGACAGATGGTTTAATAGTTTAAAAATTATGGCCAAGGTTAAAATTCTTCTTCAAGACGACAATGACGATGACACCAGAGTGATGCCAATACCTTAACTTTTTCTTTGCAAAAACAGACAAGTTAAAAGTCTGTATTGGTACTCCATCTCTGAAAATATGTCAACAATACAATGATACTGTCTCTAAAGAAATCTAAAATATCAGCATTGTCAAAAGTACTTCTATAACCCCTAGGCAACCTACCTCGTTCTCTTCTGTAGCCTTCTCAAGAACAGTATTCTTCAACTGAAGCCCATCCTTCCCAAGGTCTCCCGTTGCTTAGCAACCCTGTCTGCCTCTGTCTTGGCCATCTCAACCATAAGGCTCTGGCTGGGCTCCCCAATAATCTAAACATTTAGTTTATTTTGACATATTTGAAAGGCAAAATACATTACATTAATAACAAGAAATTCTCAAGCTCTTCAAGTCCAGGAACTGTTGAGAGAAATATGTAAAAGTTCTAAAAACCTGTTTCCCAATCCAAAGAAAAACAAGAGCTGTCCATAAGACAGCGCGCTCGACTTTTCTCATTGCTAAGACACAGTTTTATGGATTTTAATAGTATGGTACATATCAATGATGATATGTTCTAGTTATAGTAGAAATTATTCTATCACCTCCAATAAACAAATATGACATTTTTAATTGGTGAAATATACAACTTTGTAAAAAAATTAACCATGATTTCAGCTGTTTTCTAAGTATGAAAGGGGCATAATTCAAGAAGTAGTACAGCCAGGGTATGGGCCTTGCTAGTAAGGCAGAGGTAGTGATGGTGAATAAGTACTTGAAGTTTCAGTCAAATACATGTGATAGTACAACATGTAAAAAAATTACCATGATTTTGGCTGTTTTCTAAGTATGAAAGTGGCATAACTAAGAAGTAGTACAGCAAGAGTTATGGGCCTTGTTAGTAAGGTATAGGTAATGATGGTGAATAGTACTTGAAGTTTCAGTTGAATACCTTAGATAGTATTGAAGATATACAACTTTGTAAAAACTTTAACCTTGATTTTGACTGTTTTAAGTATGAAAGGGCATAACTCCAAAATAGGGTAGCCAGGGTTGTGGGCCTTAGAAGTAAGGTAGAAGTGATGATGGTGAATAAGTATTTTAAGTTTGGGTGGAATACCTTTGATAGTATTTAAGTTATTGATGTTTGAAAAAAACTTTAACCTTGTGTTGCAACGCCGACCCGACGCCCGAGTGACAGTATAAGCTCTCATTTTCTTCGAAAAGTCGAGCTAAAAAATGGTGCTAAAAGTTATGGCCCTTGATGGGAATGTAGCCCTTGTGATAGAAAACAAGTATGTGAAGTTTGATGACAGATGGTTTAAATAAGTTTAAAAATATGGCCAAGGTTAAAATTCTTCTTCAAGACGACAATGACGAGACACCAGAGTGATGCCAATACCTTAACTTTTTTCTTTGCAAAAACAGACAAGTTAAAAGTCTGTATTGGAACTCCATCTTGAAAATATGTCAACAATACAATGAACTGTCTCTAAAGAAATCTAAAAATATCAGCATTGTCAAAAGTACTTCTATAACCACTAGGCAACCTACCTCGTTCTCTTCTGTAGCCTTCTCAAGAACAGATTCTTCAACTGAAGCCCATCCTTCCCCAAGGTCTCCCGTTGCTTAGCAACCCTGTCTGCCTCTGTCTTGGCCATCTCAACCATAAGCTCTGGCTGGGCTCCCCAATAATCTAAACATTTAGTTTATTTTGACATATTTGAAAGGCAAAATACATTACATTAATAACAAGAAATTCTCAACTCTTCAAGTCCAGAACGTTGAAGAAATATGTAAAAGTTCTAAAAAACCTGTTTCCCAATCCAAAGAAAAACAAAGCTGTACCATAAGACAGCGCTGCTCGACTTTTCTACAGATTGCTAAGACACAGTTTATATGGATTTTATAGTAATGGTACATATCAATGATGATATGTTCTAGTTATAGTAGAAATTATTCTATCACCTCCAATAAACAAATATGACATTTTTAATTGGTGAAATATACAACTTTGTAAAAAAATTAACCATGATTTCAGCTGTTTTCTAAGTATGAAAGGGGCATAATTCAAGAAGTAGTACAGCCAGGGTTATGGGCCTTGCTAGTAAGGCAGAGGTAGTGATGGTGAATAAGTACTAGAAGTTTCAGTCAAATACATGTGATAAGTAACAACTATGTAAAAAAAATTACCATGATTTTGGCTGTTTTCTAAGTATGAAAGTGGCATAACTTAAGAAGTAGTACAGCAAGAGTTATGGGCCTTGTTAGTAAGGTATAGGTAATGATGGTGAATATGTACTTGAAGTTTCAGTTGAATACCTTAGATAGTATTGAAGATATACAACTTTGTAAAAACTTTAACCTTGATTTTGACTGTTTTGTAAGTATGAAAGGGGCATAACTCCAAAAATAGGGTAGCCAGGGTTGTGGGCCTTAGAAGTAAGGTAGAAGTGATGATGGTGAATAAGTATTTTAAGTTTGGGTGGAATACTTTGATAGTATTTAAGTTATTGATGTTTGAAAAAAACTTTAACCTTGTGTTGCAAAACGCCGACCCGACGCCAACGCCCAAGTGACAGTAATAAGCTCTCATTTTTCTTCGAAAAGTCGAGCTAAAATCATAATTTTTCCCATCTTACTAAAATTTATCAGAATCTACTTTCGGTTTGAAAGAACATGTTAAATAGCCATACACAGCAGTTCAAATAATAAAAAAACATGCCTCAGTTGGTATTAAACAGCAGAATGGGACAAATGGGATTAAAATCCATTTTACTAGCAGAAAAAAATGTCCAAATGAGAAAAACTGCCATGTAAGTCAGGTTCACAAACCAGAGACTCCTCAAGGACCATTTTCAGATGCATTTAGCATACTATCCAAGTTGACATACTGCGACACAGTATGAATCATAGAATTCTGCTTGAAAGCATGATTGTGATGTTTCGTATCTGTGCCATGAGTTACTCTGCATAAATGTGGAACACTTTAGACTTGAGCCCCATGATATGAACATGAGACAGCAGATTTGTATTAATAAGGGGAGATGCTTAGCTCATGATGGCTATCATGAATGCCGTGACAGCTAGTGTAAGTATTTGGCAAATTTTCTTTCTACTTATTTATTTATTTTATTTATTTTTTGGTTATGTGATTCTTTGTTTAAGGGATTGTGCTGTCTTTGGGGGACCATGTGTTTGTAGTGCTTATATGTATAAACTCCTCTCTCTCTCTTTCTCTCTCTCTCTCTCTTTATATATCTCTCTCTCTCTCTCTTTCTCTCTCTCTCTCTCCCCCCCCCCCACACCCCTTTCTCTCTTTCTTTCTCTGAAAAAGAATCAAAACAAAAAACTCAAATACACTATATTTTTAAGACAGGACAGTGCCGCTTTAATAAAAGTGGTTAGTTTTCATGGTGTACACAAATGTGTACATATTCTTTCTTCATCATGTGAACTGGTAACTGCAATTAAAAGGCTCATATACTGCTATAATGTGAAACTCAGTAACACATTCCAGCATCTTATTTACAGGCACTTATGAAAACAATAATATTCAAATAAAGGACAAGCAAGAGCTTCCATTTATTAAAAAGCATCTATTTTTACTCTAGGAATGCAGTTCAACAGAATTCACCACTTTACTGTGTTGTTAAAAACTTAAATTTGCTCTTTTATATAAATTAGCAAAAGGGAGATAACTCATGAAAGTATTTCTAGTACATAGGAATGGTTATCTCCCCTTAATTATGTTATTTTGATTTATTTTTATTTTTATTCTGTTGTCTCCTTTAATGATTTATATTTTATTATACTCTTTGTACTGGATTGGCAGCCACTTCTCATTCAGGTCCTGGATAGCCATTTCTATTCTATCAGCTGCTTTCTGCTTGCTGCTCTTAGCTGGAAGTCAAATATGTCCATTTTAGCTAATATGTACCAGCATCGCCAGTCACCCATGTATGCATCATTTGACCCTTCTGCCAGTCCATGATCATGCTGGGGTGTTTGACACATGGTAAGGAGTTTGAACCTTATGATACAGCCTGTCTTGTGTTGTGATTTAATGTGAGATGTAGTTGCAGTTAGTGCATTTCAAGACAGGAGATGTTTTTTTCTCCTTCCCACCCATAAATTAGGCTGATCACAGCTGATTGACTCTTGATTATGACCTTAACATACATCATCATAGCCCATGGAAGTCATCTCACCTTCCACAAGTCTTATGCCCAAAGTTAATGCTGCATTCTGCTGTTTCTGGTGAGAGGCCTAGATGTGGGCCCATGTTAGCCAAAGGCACCTGTGCAGTTTTAGGAGTGGACTTTCTTGGCCTTACAGATTGACCCTCAGTCTCAAAGGCCTCTCTGCTGCAGTCAGTATGTATCATGTCCATAGATGTCCATAGATGAAGAGTCAGTCATTTTCAAGCCATTGCTCTGTGGAATATGGCCAGTTTTTAAGTCTGCAGCCATGTCACCTCTCATTGTGTTGATGAAAGTTTTTTTGCTTAAATGTTGATATTTTTATTAGGATTTTGGTGAAAATCAGCCCTATATATACTGAGAATGGTCTCCAGAGAATACAGACATCTTCCAGGGATGCTGACAATGGCACATGAAAGATACAATGACAACTGCATGTCACCCTTTGAAGTTTTGTATTACCCCGGTGAGATGGGGCCATCTGGCATTTGGCCATCCAGACCTCCTGAAGTGGCCTGTTTCATAACAAGATATCTCCACAGACTTTTATAGTAGAATGGTCAACTATGTCTCATTGTAAAGACAAAAGTGCACTCTTTCAGATGAACTAAAATTTGACAGGGTGAGACTTTTAATTTAATTTTAATTGTTGTTGTTGTTTTTTCAACAATTTAAAAAATCCAAAAATGTTACTAAAAATAGTAACAAGTTTATTGAGTAAAGAATAAGTTTTTATTTTCAGTTGTTTTACATTTTCTAATGTATTTGATTGATTATATTTTTTATGTTTCGTGTCTCTTATAACTCATTTTGAGTGGCTTTGTACTTGTATAAAGTATTTAATGATATGTGCAATTATATGTCTTTGTACAAAGATGAGACGTAAATAAAGAATATAATATAGATTTACACATGTCTAGTAGCTTTACACTGTGGTTATTGTTTACATTGTCATTGGAGGCCCTAACAGGGATACTTTCAGCTACATAGTCAGGGTCATCATAGATAGAATTTAACTTGTCGTTTATAATAAAATCGTTTTTTTTTTTTAACAACTCTGCTGTTTAGATCTCCACATAAGACAACATATCCTAGAGATTCATAGAGAAATACATCATTTTCAGTAATGCCTCTGTAATTAGAGGGATCAGATCGATCACCTTTTTTATGAATAGGAAATATAACACCCTTGCTCCATGCGTCAGGATACACTCCATTGTCAAATATGTGATTAAATAATATAAGCAAATATGGCGCTATAAAATCTTTTGAATCAATAAAAAAGTCAACAACATTATTAGAATAGTCACTGCATGATAACGTTTTAATAACTTCTACAGTAAAACAACGATCTAATTCATCTATATGTAATGGAGATTCTCTTTCCTCAGAAATATCTTCATTGAAATTACTAATATGTGGAGTATTACATGTATGATTAAAATGTGTTAAAAATTCATCAACGTTTATACTATTATTTTTATCGCTTGTATTTTTGTATTTCTTTATATATTTCCAGAATTTTCTGGAATTTGTTTTACAGAGGGATGATAATTTTTGTTTCTCCTTATTATAATATCTATGTTTTGCTTGACCTTTAACTTTACAGAAATCCGATCTAACATTTAAAAATAATCTCAGATTTTCTTCGGAAGGGTAACTTTTGTAAGTACGTTTACAACTATAAAAATTTTGTTTACATGCTTTACATTCATCATTAAACCACTTAGACTTACGAGGTTTCGTTTTTCGGGTGACAGATTGCTTAATAATTTTCCCATGTACTTTAAATGACACATCATAAATCAGATTAGATATATTGTCTATGGACGTGTTAATATCACAAACACCGTTTAATACATCAGTTAAAATACAATCAAAATTGGATTTGTTATCATTAAGCAATGGAAACAAATTATCGTTATCATAGTTATCCCAAACAATCTTTTCATATAAAACATCATTACAACTATTATGACTCATATTATCTAATCGCAGGGGAAAATCAATCGGACAATGGTCAGAAAACTGTTAAGTCTAATACTTTAAAATCATTAATAATTTGGAGAATATTATGATTAATAGTTACATAGTCGACAACACTCGCTGCCTTATTGTTTCTTGCTAAATTATAACAAGTGAAATGTCCCGGTTCTAACCGTCCATTTGCTATGAATAAATCAGTTTCTTTACAAAGGGATAAAAGTTTGTTACCAAAAACATTTGTATAATTATCCAGCGACAATCGCTGTGGTAGACTATCACTAACTATATCGCCGTCAGGCAAATCAACAAATCTGTCCAACTTGTTAAACGGGCCTCGCCACTATCATACAAATCGCCTTCCATTCCCTGGACTAGTGACTCTGCTTGGAGAGTTGGACCTTCCAAGCAACCGGATTCATGAAAGCTCAGAAATTTAAGATGTTTTGTGACCTTTATATATTCAGAATTTTAATTACATATCGTCAACTTGAAAAATCAATGAAATCGAAGATTAATTATACATACTACAGTAACTGTATCATTATTACATGCTCAGGTGAGCTAAATAAAATAAGAGTGCAATGATGGCCCTATTCGCTCACCTGAGTACCACTACTCTAAAGGCACCCTTAAGTATTATGGACCATATCTCCCATACAAAGGCATAATAATCATTGGTTTACATGTATTAACATTATGTATACATCTGATCAAGATTGCTTTATAAATGTGGATGCTAGAATGTAAACAAAGTTAAATATGACATTTTTTATACTTCAAGGGCCATAATTGGAGTCCAATACTAAGTCATTGCTTGAGCAGATTTGGTTGGGGGTAATATTGTGATGAAATTCTTACCATCAAAGGAGGTTTATACAAAACAAACAACCCCCCCCCCCCCCCAAAAAAAAAAAAAAAAAAAAAACTGGTAATATTCATTTGGTTTTGGTTGCTATGGAAACTAAGGTTCTACATGGATCAAGTTTATTTTAGCAACATTTGTAGAAAGTAAAACGAGGAACACCTGTGCCAAAAAAAAAAGTTCAGAAATTTGGCCCGCAGTTTTGGAGAACAGGTCTCAATATTTTTCACTATTTACATATATGGCAAATTAGCCCCGCCCCTGGCGGCCTTGTTTTTAACGGATCGGAATAATTTTAGCAATCTTGGTAGAGAGTTACCCATAGAACATCTGTGCAAAACATTTTAAAATCGTGTCAATAGTTTTAAAGGAGATGACTTTTAAAAAAAAAAATTCTTTCATTACAATGGCAACCATATTTCTAAATGGATCAGGTTTATATTAGCAACTTTTGCAAAGGTTCTCCCAAGGATCATCCCTGCCAAGTTTAATTAAATTCTATCCAGGGGTTTCAGAGAGGATGTCGTTTAATGATTTCACTACAAATATTTAATACGGATCGAAATAATTTTAGCAATCTTTGTAGAGGATTACCCAATGAACATCTGTCCTCAGGCATTTTTTTTTTCAGATGCTGGGGAAGGGGCCTTAATATCACATTTTGAGGAAAATATCACCATTTTTTTCACACGGGAAAGAAATATCCATTCCGAATATGAAAATTTAAAATCTTATCGGCCATACTTGTTACAATGTTACTTCGCGAGGCACCTTTGAAGAGTACCTTTCTCTGTTACGAAACTTATTTTGGCAACATCCGATTGCATATCGCATTCAAAAACATGCGCGGCGTTCCTTGATAATCAAAATTAATTTTGTGTTTCACACAAACACATGAGCGTGCACCCTATATGTTTATCTCTCCTTTGAAAAAAAGTTGAAAATGCCATCTTAAAATAAGTTGACAAAATAAATAGATTACAGAATGTGATCACAAATCGCCCAGTCATTAAATCAAAATAAATGAATTTGTAGACAAAAACCTAAACCAAAATTTACTTACATTTTTGGCGTCATTTGTATATCAACATTTGTTGTCTCCTGGCCTATTGAATGGTTACTTGAAACTAATCCTTGCAGCTCCCCGGTTTCTAGTGTAATGAGCATGAGTAAATAATTCCAGTGAGCAAAGAACATAACCCGAGCTGATTTACATTTGTACTTAGATCACGTGATTGCATTGTAATTTTATAGAGGGTCTCGCGGAAAAAGCTTTTGTTGGAAATATGAAGTTAATCACTCGGTAAGCAACGCACGAGTTCACAAATGAGTTCGATTTAACATGCAGGTATCCGACTGTTACACTGTGATAACTAGCAGGATATTCACGACACTGTTTGTGAATAATGCCGAGGACCGAGATGTTTTTTTCTTTGAAATATCGGACAGTTTAAGGCGTTTCTCACACTTAAAACATTTTCTCATTGTTAAAATTATTGACATCACAAAATCAACATGAGGAATATGAATAATCTCAACTTTCTTTTGTCGAAGTAATAGACGATACCCTAGAAACACGAGGAAAATAAAGTTTGTATAGGTCTTATGAAAACACTGGAGGGCCAGAGGTTATGCATTATTCAAAAAGAACATAAAGCAAGAACATTATCTGATATAATTATCTTTATCCTTGCGCATGACAATGTTTCACTTTCGCACGGGAAATCAAAGATTCCCATAGAGACTGGTCGCTGGCGACAAAAAAGCGTGACACGCCAGGATAGGAAATGCCGTTTGTGTCCACTCAATGACCTAGGGGATGAAATGCATTATCTACTTAAAGGTCCATTTTTTAAACCACAGAGAGATAAGTTTATCCCCAAATATTTTACAAGACATAAACACAATGAAGTTTAATGAATTAATGAAAACGAAAAATAGCAAAATACTTTTCAAATTAGGCCAATTTATGAAAATTCTGGCGTGCGTTCAGTATTACAAACCGTATGCAACCGTACGCTTACAATCATCTATGAAGCTGCCTCGCTGTCATAACAACGATGTTGACGTATACCCATGTACAGCATAAGGAGCACGTGAACAGCATGCTACATAGTCCTAAGACAACTCCATAGCTGACTGTAAGCGACCGGTTGCATACGGTTTGTCATACTGAACGCACGCCAGTTACATCACAGGGCGTTCAGGGAAAATGGCGAGTTGTAAACTGATTAAAGTACTGCCGACGCATAAGGCATATTTGTTCTTAATGAAACTAGTTAAGTTCAGTATTAATAATAATCTAAAAAATAACAAATAAACAACTTCCTTTTCATTTTACTAGTCCATTCACTATAATCACGTGGAACTCTTGATACAAACATGAATGGACTGACACGGTCAACAACAACGAAACTGACACTATGTAAACACGAGCAGTGACTGCCCACTGCTATTAGTTTTGTCGAAATGTAGCTGTGGTTTCATATAATTACAACCAAAAATCTTACACCTAATTAAAACTGAAAACTATATACCTGATTAACTGGCTATTTGGTGTTACTTTCACTTTGTCAGGATATGTCTTCTTTGTTTTGTTTTATTTATTTGTTTGTATTTTTCTTTTTCTCGATGCTCTTTTTTAAAAACAACACTAGCGCACTATTGTTAGTCTGATTATTGTTATAGAATAACATTCTACATCTTCAGTTAAATGTCAAGGCATTTTAATTATCTCACCCCAATCATTAATTGTTCAGTTCATGTTTTGTTGTTTTTTTTCTTTTTTCCACCATGAATCCTTCTGTATACGAAAAGTGTTCACATGCCTTTACTGTATTGTACATGTAAAGTGTGAAATTAAAATGTATTGACTTGACCTTAACTGAAATAGCGTTTTGTTACTAAGTGTCCAGTGGCGCAGTTGGTAGAGCGTTTGCTTTGCGTTACAGGGGTCGCTGGTTCGATTCTCATACGAAATTATTTTTTTCACTTATTTAATAGCATGAATGCACGTTTATGAGTAGAATGGGCCATCTACTTTTCCGTATATAATGCCGTTATCACCATGCATTTTGTCGTCGTTAAAGATCATCAGTTATACACTTTTTGTATTTAATTTATTTGAAATTCGATGACCGCCAATGGTGCTCGTTGATGTTGACGGTGAAGCGTTTCCCAAAATCTCCAAAATACAGTCTCTATAAAAGACAAAACTGTATCAAGCGTTATTACAGAATAAGACCTGATATGTTCAAACTTATACAGCTTCTTAATACACAAAACAAATCGGAATTAATTATGTTAAGCAAATACATTTCAGAATCATTTAAGCTTAGATATACCTTATTAACAAATACATAGTACATTTTATACATTCATATATGTATTTATTTAAGTTTATACGTAGTAAATCATAGGTTTAAAGGTCATGTTTTACAGTCATATGCTTTTTCATGGTTGTATTTTAAACATTGAGACGTAACTGTTCCAACAATCATATCTTTATGAACTTGTTCAGTGGTCATATTACTATTGTTGAATTGCAATAGTACTAATTCAGTCCATCCTTTATATGATAAATGAAAATATGTCATATTTATATATTGTGTTCAAATGTATTTAAATGCTGTTCACTACTTTGTATAATTGTGATGTATATCTTTATTAATTATGTGTATATAACACAAAAAACTGTAAAGTTTACGTGTAATAAAATCTGTTCTGTTCTGTTCTATAAAACAGGAACTGTTCTTTCTACTCTCTTCAGTGCATATATTGTGATTGTAGAAGATCGTTTCTGCCACCTTTTCTTCATTTATTACATGTTTTTATATATTACATGGCTCTTCTACTGTTTGTCATACGGGCATGTACCTGTTCAACCGGAATAATCCGGAGAGAGAAAAAACTAGATATTCAAATATTCTTTTGATACCCTGTGATTTTCAGCGTTAAAAATACTATTGCCGCGTTTGACAATTTACTACTGTATCGGATACACTTAAATCTGAACCAAATGACGGCAGAAATTGTCCAAATCGTTTCACCTCACTTTTGAGTCTCTTATCATTTTGTTAAAAAATGCGCGTAGAAATGGTGGTCAGCTAACGCGTTCCTTTAAGTTACATAGCATTACATTAAGCATGTGTTTTCATGTAATACAACGGGAAAAAAGCGGGTGATGCTTAACATTTTTTTTTATGCTCACCGAAGGTGACGCATATAGTCGCCGCTTCGTCCGTCCGTCCGTTCGTCCGTCACACTTTCCTTGTCCGGACTATTTCTCAGGAACTAACGGCTTGAATTCAACGAAACTTTATGGGAAGCTTTATTACCAAGGGAGATGCGCATATCTCACATGACCCGTTCCTAAATTTTTCAAGAGTTATGGCCCTTGATTTTGCCTATAGTACATATTGCATGATTCTTGTCCGGGCTATTTCTCAGGAACTAATGGCTTGAATTCAACGAAACTTTATGGGAAGCTTTATTACCAAGAGGAGATGCGCATATCGTCAGCATGACCCAGTTCCTAAATTTTTCACAGAGTTATGGCCCCTTGACTTTTTGGCCTATAATACATATTTGCATGATTCTCCGGGAAATTTAAAAAGCCTTAATTCAACGAAACTTTATGGGAAGCTTAATTACCAAGAGTATATATGCATATCGTCGGCGTGACCTGGTTCCTCAGTTTTTCACAGAGTTATGGCCCCTTGACTTTTTGGCTTATAGTACATATTGCATGAATATTGACTGGGCTATTTCTCAGAAAATAATGGCTTGAATTTAACAAAACTTTATGTGAAGCTTTATTACCAAGAGAGATGCATATCTCAGTGTGACCTGGTCCTCAATTTTTCACAGAGTTATGGCCCTTGACTTTTTGCTATATTAGTCATGAATATTGACTGGGCTATTTCTCAGAAAATAATGGCTTGAATTCAACAAAACTTTATTGAAAGCTTTATTACCAAGAGAAGATTTGCATATCATTGGGGTAACTTTGTCCCTCAATTTTTCACAGAGTTATGGCCCTTTGACTTTTATGAAAACGGTATATCTAGTATGATTCTTGTCTGGGCTATTTCTCAGGAACTAATAGCTTGATTTCAACAAAACTTTATGTGAAGCTTTATTACAAAGAGGAGATGAGCATATCTTCGGGTTGACCCAGTTCCTACATCCTCCCACCCATTGACCAAGGTCTTATTTGTAACAATGACGTTCTTCGGGGAGCATCTGTCAGTTCTACTGACTTTCTTGTTAATAAATAGTTATACCAACCTGCAATTTCACGCCGGACACTAAAGTGTAACCCTTTGAAGAGTCAACATTTTAAACTTAGTTATGTGGTATACAGGAAATTTAAGGGGTACACACACACACACACACACAACACACACACATATATACATGTATATGTATACACCTTCATACTTGATTCTGACATACCGGGTCCTTGACACAGTGTCTGTTTTAGGCGAGACATAGTTTACTCAAATAGATGTGTTAGCCTTGACCAGATTTTTTTCTTTTATATCTATCTTGCAAGCTTTCCCATTTGAGTCGTGGTCAAGATCTGCTCAATCGTGAAAAGGAAAAGAGGGTGAGGTTTAGACGTAAAATAGTGGCTTCTGGTGCATGCTCGGGTGTAAATTTGTTGCTAGTTTCACCCCTTAAATGAACTTTGTATAGCCCGGGTTATCAACTGGAACAATTATTTATAGTAGTTGTTACCGCACCAGACTCTTGTATGGTGGTTGATTTCTGCCATTTCGTGTTGTCGTGTCTTCGCCCCGAAAGGCGAAATAACGAAAATATGCCATATTGTCGTTATTTCGCCTGTCGCCTTTCGGGCGAAGACACGACAACACGAAACATGTCAGGCGAAATAACGAAATTTTCGGAGCACGAATAAATCTAAATGCAAACATAACTGTTACTATTATACCGCTTAACTAAACGGCCTAACCATGCCATGGAACGACGATTTGGGTAAATGACCGTAAAATGACTGAAATAAAGTTAATATCTACAAAACATAAAATAAAACAAGAATCAAATAATTCTAATAAAACAGTTGTCACTTTTCGGACAGCTTTTTGCTCACTCCACGTACTTGTAGATTATTAGATAGCCAAGTCTGCCCAGGAAAGTGCGAGAGGACAAGGGTACTGACTGTATATATGTATATACTGACTTATAGAGACTGTATTTTGGAGATTTTGGGAAACGCTTCACCGTCAACATCAACGAGCACCATTGGCGGCCATCGAATTTCAAATAAATTAAATACAAAAAGTGTATAACTGATGATCTTTAACGACGACAAAATGCATGGTGATAACGGCATTATATACGGAAAAGTAGATGGCCCATTCTACTCATAAACGTGCATTCACGCTATTAAATATGTAAAATTTTAACAGGCGAAAGGACGAAAAGTTTCGCCTTTGAATGTTTCGTGTCCGCGGGTCGAAACCTTTCGTGTTGGCGCCCTTTGTTTGTCGTGTCTTCGCCCCGAAACGCGAAAGGCAAAATAACGAAAATGTTGCAGATTTCGTGTTGTCGTCCTTTCGCCTCGAAAGGCGAAAGTCGAAATAACGAAAATGACAGTACGTTTCGGGTTTCGCCTTCCGGTAGACATGCGCAGAACGTTTACACATATGCATACTTGTTGTAAATATCAACAATGCTAGGTGAAGATAGCTTTATTTCACTGCAGCAGAATATATACGCCGATAATATCCTTTTGAGTAATAAAATTGATGTTTTAATACACATTATATGTAGATGCTTACGTATAAGTATAAATTTATGTTAGCTTTTTTAAAATCATTATAAGTTAATGTGCCTGAACAATAAATATTTTTTTCTTTTAATTAGGGCAGTCCTATTTCATTTAAGATGTCGTCCATCTTTCTTAGAAAGGGCCGCCTAAAAACAATACGGCATATGTGTAAACGTTCTGCGCATGTCTACCGGAAGGCGAAACCCGAAACGCACAGTCATTTTCGTTATTTCGACTAGCTTTCGCCTTTCGAGGCGAAAAGACGACAACACGAAATCTGCAACATTTTCGTTATTTCGCGTTTCGGGGCAAAGACACGACAAACAAAGGGCGCCAACACGAAAGGTTTCGACCCGCGGACACGAAACATTCAAAGGCGAAACTTTTCGTCCTTTCGCCCGTTAAAATTTCGTTATTTCGCCTGACATGTTTCGTGTTGTCGTGTCTTCGCCCCGAAAGGCGACAGGCGAAATAACGACAATATGGCATGTTTTCGTTATTTCGCCTTTCGGGGCGAAGACACGACAACACGAAATGGCAGAAACAGCCACCATACTCTTGAGCAACGGGAAGCCCCGTGATAAGTTAGTTATATATACTCGTATGTGCTTACTACTCGGTGATGATAGTTGGTCTTACGAAGTATGTCTTACTGGCAATAGAGGAGTCTCGGATTTCGAGCTTTATCCCGAAAATTTCAGGGATGCTTTTTTTGTATTCCTGGCTCAACCATCACAGAATAATTTTTTTGTTTTTTTTCGGCGTAGCTGTATAATTTCGATTTCAACTCGCATCTTAAACCAATCAAATGTACGCTAACAGCGGTAAATAACTCTAAGCTGAATAAAAGGACTCCTGTTATTGGTTAACGCATCGTTATGGACTATAAAATTACTGTAAATAAGGGGTGCAGCTTGTATATATCATTCAGGTTGGTGTTATTACTTTTCTTTTTGATGTAAACATGAAAGTGATTTCAGTAAGTTAAATACAATCCTTTTCCATCAATTGAGGAATGCTACTTTGTGAAAATGATTTAAAACAACAAAAAAGAATCCACCGTGTTATGACATGAAACCCCTTAATTACTATGTATATTGAATTCTTCCAGCCTGCCGAGATTTAATTCGCCAAAACCAAAACAACTTATAACGCTTTTATATCATAATTGTCATATGCAATAATGATATGAACAAATATCAAACAAGCCTATTTACAGATATAATTTTTTGTATTACCGTCTATAAATAAGTATATTTCATAGAAAAAATACTGAACTATTTCTAGATCGTACTAAATTTGTTGTGCGTCGGTCTTTCGCGCGATTTTCCTCGGAATGTTCTAGAAGACTGGAAATCTCGTTTTTCTTTCATCCTACGCCGAATATCTTTTTTAAAGATATTTCTTGTTTTATTTATTGTCTGCCGGATAAGACGTTAAACTAAGGATCCGTGTACGGTGCTTTACAAACTGGCATGTAAAAGAACAAGCTGTGCCCCTGGAACTGGAGCGCTACCTGTATCCCTGCATTAGGGACGCATCAACAAGATACTAACAGTGTTCTGGTTAACTCGCCGAACGTTCATCCCGAGTCGGAGCACGAATAAATCTAAATGCAAACATAACTGTTACTATTATACCGCTTAACTAAACGGCCTAACCATGCCATGGAACGACGATTTGGGTAAATGACCGTAAAATGACTGAAATAAAGTTAATATCTACAAAACATAAAATAAAACAAGAATCAAATAATTCTAATAAAACAGTTGTCACTTTTCGGACAGCTTTTTGCTCACTCCACGTACTTGTAGATTATTAGATAGCCAAGTCTGCCCAGGAAAGTGCGAGAGGACAAGGGTACTGACTGTCGCTTTATACATGTAGTTGAATTACTGATAAAGACAATGATTCTAATACTGTTTAATAAGGTGACCATCCTAAGAAAAAATAATGTACGATAAAAATGTTCTTGGATATTTTCAGTGGTTATCGTACCGGACTCTGAAACACCGGGGTTAGCCCCATTTGAGTTCGAATCCCACTCCAGCCACATAACCTTCGTGATGTTTGGTCATGAAATCTCCGCGACCCGCTGATTCATGTATATGTCAGTTGTCAGTTACTTGCGAAAGTATGTGCTTGTAGTTCTGGCTACCCGTTATGGGCAGAAACCTATGTCTAAATGACTGCAAAGATATGACTGAAAAAAATATAAATGACGTAAAAACAAATAGAAAACCTAATAAATATAACAGCGAAAACAGGGCTAATTAGATGAAGGCAGGTCTAGCTCTTTCGCTCATATTAAGTACATTTTTTTTAAGAAACTGAGCTACCCAGTTTGAAAAAAAAGGGTTAAAAGCAAATGCATGTATTCCATCTCGGTCGTAGGCGTGTCTCTCTTGAGATTTGAAGGTCTCGGGTTGGACTCTCTGTCATGTTTTTGTAGTTATACCCCCCCGCAACGAAGTTAGGGGGGGGTATACTGGAATCAGGTTGTCCGTCCGTCCGTCCGTCCGTCTGTCCGTCCGTCTGTAGACACAAAATTCTGCGGACTACTCCTCCTAAACTTCTGGAAGGATTTTGATGAAACTTGCTGGCAATGATCCTTAGACATTGTATTAGCGCGTTATCTATATAGCATTGAGTTACCTCCCCTATTTACCAAGTTATGCCCCTTTGATGATTTTTGCATTACAAACTTCTGCGGACTACTCCCTAAACTACTGGAAGGATTTTATGAACTTGCTGCAATGATCCTTAGACATTGTATAAGCGCGTTATCTATATATCATTTGGTTACCTCCCCTATTTACCAATTTATGCCCCTTTGATGATTTTTGCATTACAAACTTCTGCGGACTACTCCTACTAAACTACTGGAAGGATTTTGATGAAACTTGCTGGCATATCCTTAGACATTGTAAAGCGGTTATTATATACATTGGTTACCTCCCCTTTTTAAGTTATGCCCCTTTGATGATTTTTGCTTACAAACTTCTGCGGACTACTTCGCCTAAACTACTGGAAGGATTTTGATGAAACTTGCTGCCATTCATCCTTAGACATTGTAGAAGCATGTGTTAGTTATATAACATTGGATTACCTCCCTTTATTATAGTTATGCCCCTTTGATGATTTTTGCTTTACAATTTTCTGCAGACTACTCCTCCCATTGGATTACCTCCCTTTTTTATAGTTATGCCCCTTTGATGATTTTTGCTTTACAATTTTCTGCAGACTACTCCTCCTAAACTACTGGAGGGATTTCAATGAAACTTGCTGTCATTCAACCTTAGACATTGTAGTAGCGCTTTTTCTATATAACATTGGGTTACCCCCCCCCCCCTCCCCCCTGTTTTTAAGATATGTCCCTTTGATGGTATTTGTTTTACAATTTTCTTCCATTGATAGATTTCAGTGAATCTTAATGATATTTATCCATAGACATACATATACCCATATGTATGTAAAACATAGGATAACTAGATTTCTAGGTAGTTGGCACATATATCCTCTGTATATTAAGATGGAGTGTTGCATACAAGAATTCTGATTTCATGCTCCAAAGCCATGTTTGACAAAAACACTTGCGGGGGGGTATTAGTAAGCCCTTAGGCGACAGTTCTAGTTAAAGAGTCTGTCCTTTTATCTGATGTTGGTAAGGGAAAGAATAATGGTGGTTGACCCAAGATGTTTAGAGCGACAAGGGTCCCACCCAGGATAGTACACTTGGTAGCGTCACTCACCCAGGATCCGGCGGTCACAGGTTCTAGCCCCGGCCGGGAAGAAATTCTTACAGTAATTTTATTTGCCCTCAGCTATGACTTACATTTTATATAAGTATGTAGCCAGTGACTTGAATATTTGCTACTACCACCAAGATCTGCACCCGTGGCGGATCCTCCCACGCTCACGCGCCATGCTTCAGTGCTCACCACGGCGGCCCTCCTACTCGGCCAGTGACTGATTTAATAAATGGGGAAAAAACTGGATTAGTAATGTTAAAATTGTTGAATATAAATGATTTTAGTTTTGTATTGAAAATCCGTTCATGTTTGAATAAAGGTTTTGTCTTTTAAAAACAACTAATCGATATTTTAAGGGTTGGGTACTTGACAAAAAAAAGGTGTTTTGGACCTGTATAATGTTATAAAATCAAATGTACAGTGTGAAGAATATTTGGATGTACTTCCTTATAACCTACGGTTTTATATATCTAGAATTAGAATTTCAACATATTCACTTAAAAGACATATATTTACTTATAGATTTTACTATATGTTCATTTGAATGTTTCAGTTTATTGAAATATTTCAAAGTCATTGAGCTAGATACGCTGTTTTCTGCTGGTCACTGTCTATTGTCAGGCCATTTTCCAGATAAATGGACGGAAGGACTCATTACTCCCGTGTATAAAAAAGGTGATGCCACGAAAGCTAGCAATTACCGCGGTATCACTCTTTTAAGCTGTCTATCAAAACTATTTACTACAGTTCTTAACAAACGCTTGTATACATTTTGCAACGCTAATAACATAATTTCAGATGCACAGTTTGGTTTTAAGAAAGGTCATTCTACCATAGATGCAATATTCATTTTAAATTCAATTGTACAAAAATATTTAAATAACAATAAACGACTTTACGTAGTGTTCGTTGATATGTATAAATGTTTTGACAGTATATATCATAACGCGTTATATCTTAAATTGTTTAAGTCCGGTATAAAAGGTAAACTAAAGTTAAATCATGTGTTAAATCATGTAATAATAGTTCAGACTTCTCTGATTACGCTATCGGTCTAAGACAAGGGGAAGTAATCTCGCCGATTCTTTTCTCACTTTTCGTGGAAGATTTGGAATTATTTTTACAAACAGATATTGATTCTGGTATTACTATTGATGATATTGTTTTAATGTTACTACTTTTTGCAGATGACATGGCCATTTTTGGTAAATCTCCACAAGAGTTACAATGTAGTTTGAATAAATTAAAGCTGTACTGTGACAAATGGGGTCTTAAGGTTAACACCGATAAAACTAAAATTATGGTTTTTAGAAAGCGAGGTGGTCTTTTAGCTAATGAATATTGGACTTATGACAACTATAACATTGATATTGTTAACGATTTTAATTACTTGGGGACAGTATTTAATTACACAGGCAACTTTTCATTAAACCAAGAATATCTTGCTGGTAAAGCAATAAAAGCACTGCACGTGTTATTGTCAAATTGTAGAAAACTCCCAATGAAGCCTAAAATACTTTGTGATTTGTTTGATTCTTTTGTAGGTTCCATCTTAGGGTATGCAAGTGAGGTCTGGGGAAACAGTAAATCAAAAACTATAGAGAAAATACACTTAAAGTTTTGCAAAATTCTATTAAGAGTTCGAGCCAATACTTGTTCTAATGGCATATACGGTGAACTCGGTCGATATCCTTTATATATTACAAGATATGTTAGAATTATAAAATACTGGTGTAAATTGTTAAATACTGACAATATTTTGCTCAGAAAAATATATGAACAAGGTGTTTGTGATTGTAATAATGGTAAAGTAAACTGGGTATCCAATGTTAAAAAATTGTTAAGTAGTCATGGATTCGCTGATATTTTTGAAAATGGTTGTGTCATAAATACGAAACTTTTCCCTAGTATTTTTAAACAACGTGCCATTGACATATTTATCCAGGAATGGTCAGGTGGTATTTGTCAAAGCCCTGCTTTAGATCCATATTGTAATTTTAAATTAACCTTTGGGTATGAGTCCTACTTAGAGGTATTACCACGTACTTTAAGATATTATTTTACTAAACTTAGGCTTTCACTTTTACCACTTCGTGTTACAACCGGTCGTTATGGTAAGGATAAAATAGAAAGAAACCTCCGTCGCTGTTTATGTTGCAAAACCCATGACTTAGAAGACATATTTCATTTTATTTGTGTCTGTACTTGTTTTCATGAGCAACGTAACAAATATATTCCAAAATACTACAACATAAGACCATCAATGTTTAAATTTCTTCAACTTCTAAATTGTAAAAACAAAAATATTCTATGTAAAATCTCTCTTTTTGTTAAGGAATCATTAGCGCTTAGAACAATTATATTGTCAAATTAACTGTATTGTTGCTGTAAATGTTTGTCCTCCATAACTGTAAACCTTTTTTCCTATATTATTGTTTGCTTACCATGTATTTCTCATTGATATATTTTCATGTAAATTCACATATATGTATATGACTATGTACTATGTACACGTCTTTCGTAAATAAATTTCTGTTCTGTTCTGTTCTGTTCTGTCAATGGAAATTTTCAAACCGCCAAATGTGAGAGTCATCCCCCCTATAATGACCACAGAAACTTCTTGCATTGAAAGGGACAGTTCAAAACGTAAAGCTTTAATTAATCACGTAGGTGAAAATCTATATTTAAATGCATTTCACAATGTTTCTAATGATGATGTCATTTCTATAAAAACAAATGATAAACGATATTACAAATAATATTTCTGAAACATTTTTAACGTCTGCATATAAATCATTCCCCGAAAGGCACAGTTGTCACTTTATTCGAATGGTAAATGATAAACCATGGTTTGGGCCTCAGAGTAGAAAAGCACGGAAATCTCTTAAATCACGCAAGAAATATCAACTGAATAAATCCGACTTAAATAAATACCAGCTAAAAATATCTAGAAAACACTCTAAGCAGACCATCCACGTTTTCTTAAAAAAAACATAGACATTCCAATGAACGTATATTGCGAAGCATGAGCTCACACCGTCCAAAGGATTTTTGAAAGGTACTTAATAAATTGGG
>CM037780.1:49514761-49564761 GCA_021229015.1 Solen grandis | reverse complement strand
CAAATTATATAACATCGCATGACGTCTGCTCCTGAAAGTCACGTAGGCCATAACACATGTATAAAATAATAAAGTAAAAGAAATATAACTATTGCAATTGGTAAAATATAAAAAAAATGTACTGCATAGTGTGATTTAATGATCCACCTTTAATAAACTTAAGCAAATATTAAATTTAAAGACACGAACATTAATTATTTCTGAAATATCGATGGTGTCCCGTAACTTAAACTGTCCTAAACCACTGGGTGGTTCAATACGATATACGTTATGCGATTTACGATATACGATTACCAGGTTCCTTTCCATACGTTACGATGCGATTGAGTAATATATACGTTACGATACGATGCGATACGAACGATATACGCTATTTTTGACAACTGATACGTTAGCACCACTGTACCACACTCAGTCATGTGTATGAACTGATGCTACAAAGAGTTCACTTTAAGCGTCAAGATTGTGTGTTTTCTATCGTTAATGCATTGAATTAAAATAAAGACCCACCTCTCGACCGGTCCAGTTAGATAACTGGTCCGCTATTATGACCACTTGTTCAGAGACTCTTTTGATATTGCTGTATAATTCAGTGGTGTCCGGTTCCGGTAAAAAGAAATGTCCCGTTACAGTAAAAGTAATGAATAAATCGACTTTTTTCTAGAAACGCTTTTGAACAAATTGCTTTTAAACAAACACATAATTAATACATAGAAATGGCACGTACATCGTTGTTTGCAAAATTGTATTGCTGAAAAATTAAAATTATCGTTGCAAAAGAAATACTTTATTTAATCAATGGTGTCATTTATTTCCTATTTAAAACTATAGTCTATTCAGTGGTTTACACCTCAAATCAGGGGAGTTTCTGTATAATTAGTTTATCTTGGACCATATACGTAGACAGTACTTGTATAATAGAATTAGATATTATTAAATTTAGACGTTGTCGAGCCGTTGTTCAATGATATTAACTGCAGAATTGGAAATAAAATTTACTGAAAATCAACTAGACTTGCTTATTATATTTATGACAATCAATGTCACATGAAAAGTTGCCTTAGGGCGTTTTTCCAATACCTGCAATGAACATGGTCTATCAAGTGATCGTGGGAATTTTATTGGGAATGTAAGCCTTAAGTTGTAAGCTAAGTTTTAGCCATTTCAAGTTGACTGTGACACATGATATGTGGTGCTTAGCAAACTTTTAGTAGTATATCATAATAGTTATCCCCCTTTGACAATTGCGACGGACAGGGGTGTTTCAAGAGATTGAATCTGCATGTACCTGGAAACTGTCATACAGTTTACATTTAATTAATCGAGTTAATGAATAAAATTAATACCCGTAATACTAAAATTGTATCTATATTGTACATGTAATGAAATTTAATCCAGAAGCAAAGTAGATATTACCGAGTGTAGTTGTATAAAGCGTTTGTATTTGAATTGCATTTATTATTTGTACAAAGAAGAAATATAAATAACATTCACTAATCATACACCTCGAGTAGTATTTGTTTTCTTTCTGATATACAAAAGAATTTGCAAATTGAATATAAGCAAATAAAGGAATCCGGTACACATACAAAACATTTATATGTGGGCGTTTCTGAGAGTCAACGGTTTTGAAATCGAATGCAACAAAATGTATGAACCAAGGAATTACATTTTAACATCTGTTTCAATCACATGCACTAATGGGTTATTTTCTTTCCCCAGACATATAATTCATCCCGTAAAGTATTTTTGATGTTATGTTCTTTCACTGACTTGAAGAAAATCAAATATTGTAGGATATGTTTTGTAATGGCATGATGGGTAATGGTCCCACAGAGGCAGCTGCACCTAAACAACTCGCCCATTTGTTCAATACAAACCTGTGTAGTCGCCGTGTTTTACGCTGGTTATCTTTGAAAAACATACATTGTACGATTTTTCTTATGTCACATCGGTAATATATAATTCAGGAATTTTGCGTTGACCTTTTCAAACTACTACACAAGAAGTCTGAATGAAAAAGCAAATCTGTGTATCAGACAGCCGTCTAAAAATCCCAGTTATGGAGCAGTGCACCAACTTCTAGTAATGGATAATATATTTTGCAGATAGTTAAAAGAAAATAGGGTAGGATATACGAAGAATCGTATACGAGTTTCATATCATATTTATTTAATTTAAGTGTCTCAAATTTAACATTTTTAGATATTGATTCCGTATTGATTAGTGTCTCCGAAAATATTATAAATAATCCTATAAATTCGGTGCACACTGCAGTTGTTCTCACATCAAAATTTAGTTCCTAAATGACAAAACTCGTATATTTAAGGTTCAAATTAGAGCTGACAACTGTCGGGACAATCTACTTCCTGTTAGGCAAGCAGTAATCGTGACGATCAATACATAAAAGTGAACGTATAAGTTTTATTCTTGCATTGTATTTTGTGATTATGAATCATTGTCCAGTGGAATTTAACTGTGCGTATTGTCCTGATTCGTTTAGAAAGAAATAATTTACTCTTTACAGGTTCATGAATAATTTATGTAATATATCTCAATGAACTAATTTCAACATTATTTTATGTCTACAAAAAGAAGTACATTGTTTTAGAAAAAAAAAACCACTGACTCCCTCGACTGTAGTGTTTCATGGTAACATGGTAAAACGTTAACCTACTGTTTAAAATAAACGAAAATAACAAAATCGGAGTTGACTTTAACCGGTTTTTAGTATGTTAATACAAAATTGCCTACCCTACTTATAAATGACAAGTTATGACTTATTATTATGGACATTTTTTCCGGACATTTTTTATCAAAAGTTGGTCAAAGTTCAAGGTCAACTACATAATGAAGGGGTCCATCCACTTAAGCAACTGTCAAATAAGTTGAATTGAAAATGATTCAAGTGGTTTTAATTCTCAGTCTTCTCTGATTTTTCCTCGTGTCTTTCTATGGTGAACATATTCAATCAGACGGATTTGGTATTCGCATCCTAAGAACGAGACAAAAAAAGAATAAAAAGCAAAATTGAATTTCCGGCACGGCCGCCATCTTCTTGATGCCGTCTAAACACTGGTTTCCTTCTACATTCTATCAGCAGGTTAGCGGGATACCCTAATCGATATTTAATCTTAATGAACCTTACAATTGGCGTTTCGCGCACCCTTTCCTTACCTATCAATCATCAATAATTAGTGTCATGGATGCACTATTTGTAAAGACTTTAGGAGTATCATTGTCTAATGTAATGAACCATTTTTGCTGCTAGGCTATTGCTCATTCAAAACTTTGTTAACACATAGGAATTTGGTTGTTTTTATTAACAGTTTACTGCATGTTTAAAGGATATGTAATCTAATTGTTTTGCTTTTTTTGTAAAAAATTAATTCTCAATGAAGCCAAAACATGATTTATAGTTTACTCTACTTAATCGTCTGATAAAATGTTTGATTTTCGTTCAATAATTGAAAACTATACTACATAAAAGGTACCGTGAGGTCTAGATATGGAGAAAATATGAGCGTGTATGGTGTGCATGGTGCCATCGTGACCTGCGATAATTATGGACGGAGCTAGTTTCGGTGGCGACTGCTTAACGTCATGTTTAGTTAGCTCGAAATATAAATATACCCACCTTATTTAATTCATCATGTAAAACTGGCAGTCAAACGGGAGGCGGTTCCAAAATGCGAGGTCAAAGGCAAAGGTGTAGGGTGTTATCAGGTTTAAAATCGTATACGGTATTTTAGTCAGATTCATTTTTTTTTTTCTAAATGAATCTGACTAAAATACCGTATACATGTACCATTCCCCTGAAAGTTATTACAAAAATTAGATAGTCCTATTGCAACTTAGTTAATCAGAACGAAATAGTACATGTAATTAAACACCATTGATAAATTTATATATACTCTTTGAAATAAATGCGTTTTTACATCTTAAAGTCATCGAAAAAGAATAACAAATGAACCGGCCAAGTCAACAACAAATCCACATACGCGTAAATCATTTTAATCAAAATGGTAGGGGAAGGGGTTTATAGAATAAAAAAACTCTTAGAACAATGAAATTATTTCATTTTTCCCCCTTATAAATATGTATTAAAAGGAAAAAAATCAACAACACTACATAAAAGAATAGTTTTACAAAATTAATACTCATTATCTGATTTGTATGGAAAAAAAGAGATTCTTGTTTTCACTTAAAATGTAATAAATGCAAAACGAAATAAACACGCATTCAATGTTTGAATTGTTTTCAGTATAGTTTAATACTCAATACTAAGGCCTTTGGTGCTCTACGGCACTCCTTGTGTACTTCGGTGTCTTCTTCCGCTTGTAATTAGCTGGATGCCGCTACATGACATCCTGCTACAACGACGGTTTAATTCAAGACAACAACAACATTAAGTAAGCGGGGGTTATAAAACACAGAGATTTAACAACTTGACGTTGTAAACATGTATGTTCTGTTTGTGAGCAGCTTTCACAGATTAGACAGAACAAAACATAACATACAGCATTTGATTTTTTACAAGTTCAGTAAATGCGCATACTTCCAGAGGACTTTATGAGATGATATATCTGTCTGGGGCACGAAATTTACCCAATTCCGTGAAGAAATCGATGAGGTGTTGAAAATGGTACATGCATTAATTCATTTGGCAAGTTTACTGACATGTCACAGTGGTCGAATGGTTAGAACGTTTACTTTATCACTGGCGGGTCAATGGTTCAATCCCCTGTCGTGACATACCAAATGCATTTGATATGTTACAGCATCTGTTATATATATCCCCCTAGTGTTTGCTGCTTAGCACCTTGGGGAAGTTTGCTTAGTGTCAGGATGATATGACTGGTGCGTCTAGCGAGCCAGCATAGTATCGGTGCCAAGGAGACAAACGTCAGAAAGTGACTGAAATGTTGTCGGTGGCACATTAAACCAAACAATCAGACAAACACGCAAATTTACACAATATACATGAATGTAATTATGTCATTCATTTGGTTACGTTCCAGATTTCTTCATTTACTTGACAATTCCTCCCGAATTTAATTAGCGTTTTTGCTACTGCTACGAAGAGTAGAATAACCAGTCATAAGAAGCCATTACAAGTGATTTTTGAACTTGCTGAAAACATTATTTTCATTTCATTTGATGACAGTTTCAAGCCAACAAAGCTATCAAGCGGGAATGAAGCTTACGTATTCTCCGTAGACTCTATCACATTCCAATATATAATACAATTTACGAAAGGATATGAAATAACTTATTTCCAGATTATATTGATAATTGATCATAATATAAACAAGAAATAACTTATTTCCAGATTATATTGATAATTGATCATAATATAAACAAGAAATAACTTTAATAAAAATATATTCGGCTTGAACAAAAATAAAATAAAACAAAATCAGATTATGTATTTCATCTACAAAAATGTCACATTTATAATATGCAATAATTATATTTGTAATCAAAGTTAAGTAAACGTTAGTAAGTAAAACCGTTACAATTAAATTCAAATTGTTATTAAAGCAATTTTAAAGTAAACTACCTTTTCAACAACAGTTTTAAAATGGTTTGCGGTTTCAAAATTTTGCTAGAAAACGTATTTGTTGTTGAATACAGGAATTGTAAATATGCTTGCCTATGAAAAATGAAGAAAAACAAAAGTGTAATATAAGCGGAAAGAAATGATGCTGTTGGGCATGGGAATCGAATTATGTACCTGTGCCACGGTGATTCAGAGTTGGAGGATTGGTTGACCATTTAATTAAATGAAACAATGCCACTGCGGGCCGAGTCTGCAAGAGAGATGTAGGATGTTTTATCAAAATAAACACTCACCAGATTCTTATCTGTACGGTATTGGCGAAGTATCATTCCTTAATCGAGTCGAAAATGTTTTAACAGGATTGTTTTCATGTTTAAATAGAATCTGTTATCTGTCAATTGGCATTATGTAGAAATATATATATCCTGAAACACCTCGCAACATTGTTAAACAAAAATTGGTGATTGCAAACCAATGTGCTTTTCCATTGCATTTGGTTGCATACCAAGATTTGATGTGTTCAAAATTAGGTCAAATTCCATTTTATGCAACAGCCGCCGAAAAGCAGTACTTTTCTCTGAACCTTTCTCTTGATTACACTTAAAAATGCATAATGTTTGGTAAAAGCCGATGGTCATGTGTTTTAGAGCGACCACCCCGTAACCGGAAAGTCTTGGAATGGATTCACGGCAATGTGACTTGTATTTCCTTTGCTTGGCACTCAGGATAAAAGGGTATTTCTAAGTGAAATAAAAATGTGTCTAGGTTTGAAATCATTCCACCTATTTACAACTTGATATCGCAATGAGGCATTGATATATACGTGTCATGTAGGTAGATCTCCAAATGCGTAATATACTTCACATTAAACCCGAGCATTAAACAAGCGATATATTAACATCATCGGGGATATCAAATTTAAATATTTGTTTTAACATTTTATGAAAACTTTCGAAGAGTATAAATGTGATATTTAAATGTTGATAAAAAAAGAATACATCCATTTAGCAGAAGTGGTGCAGAAAATACCTATTTTATAAAGTTCAACTGCTAATGCAATGTAGTTTATTGAATGATATGTCTATTTCTAGTACAGAGAGGTACTCCAGGGTCCTCAAAATCATAAACACATGTATCATATGAAGTAAATTTGATACAATGTCACATATTCTGAAATAAATATGTATACAAGACCAGATGGTTCTATTGACGTTCCTTTTTTTCGTGCATTATACTCCAAATATAGGGCAAAGATCAAGGTCAACTGCATAATGAAGACGTCCATGCACTTAAGCAACTGCCCTAATATTGAATAAATACAATGAATCACATACAAGTTATAACATATCAACCAAAAGTAAACCTGTGCATAGGTCGCTTTATCATAAAAAGCAGGTCAAACATCAAGGTCAAGGACACAAGGTCAACTATATAATGTAAAGGTCAATCCGCTTTAGCAATTGTCTTAAAATGGGAAAAAAAATCAAATGAAGGACATAGAAGTTAAAGCAAGTTAAAAAAAAAGTGGGGTCAACCTGACCGGACGCCCGACAACGCCCGGAAATCATCAATTTAAAGGACGGAATATATCGTTGAAAAACCCGCCCAAAAAGGCATCGATCATATCGAATGTTCCGAAAAGTGCTGCATGATTTGAATAATATTCTGTTATCATAGTTTTACATGTTAAAAAATGTAAAAACATCATTCAATTTCTTAACACACAGGGCACGATTTTCAAAGATGAAACTTTTTTCAAGATAAAAATGATTACATTTGTTAAGATGAAATATTCTTTGAAGCCTTAGAATCTATCAATTAAGTAATTTACAATATTCATATTATATACTGCATCAGACCCGTTAAATAAAGATTATGCTTAAATTACCCCGACTAACGCCTTCCTGTCGACCTTGCTCACGTGCGAATACACAGACGAGTGTTTTTCGTCACTATAAATTGTATATACCGAAAATCTACGAGGGATGACCATTATACTCGAGAACTTTTACTATCAAATTTCAACAATTTGCAAACACATATCATCAACTTTTCATTCTTTTCAAATTTAATTTATATGGAAAAATCTGAATGATCTCATATATGATGGAGTGAAATTTTAAAAAATTGAACCTGAAATATAGATATTTATATGACTATAATATATATTAATGAATATGATACAGTTACTGTGCAATTGAATACGTTTCCGAATTTATACAAATCTATATAGAAATAATTAGATAGTATAATACTGCTGTCATAGTTTGTAATGATTACAATATTATAATGCGTCACAAACGAGGAATAAATTGATATTTTACACCACTCTTTCATTGCGTGTGGTTTTGATTATAACCGTTTCTTGTGAGATGGCTTGAAAAAGACGCCACGGAGACAACAAGAGTGCAATCGAAGTTGATTGTTCATGAGATGGTACTATCATTATATTATTTTCAGGCTATAACCCGGCGACTGATCCAATCTTTAGAAGAGTCCCCGTTAGTTTAAATATTAAAGAGCTTAAAATTAATCACGAGCTAAAAACATCTCCATCAGAGATGCAATTACCACGGAGGGCGACATGAATACGAGCTTCGAATTAGCAGATCGAATGGGACGAACTATAATTATATGAGGGGCAGAATGCTACCGAACTTCTTCGTCTTCTTTCTTCTAAAATGATAACACTTGCGTTTGAATGCCCGGAATTGACATATTATTGACTTTTTATTTTTGAATATGTGTTTTTCATTTTTATTTATTTTTTTTAGTTGGTGTAAATCGAGGAATATATTGATATATTCAATTGCTAATAAATATCACTATATTTAAACATCTTTAAAGTATTACCGAGAAATATTTATTCAATTCAATTTCTCTTTTATGCATTACAATGTTAAATGCAAAATAACAACAATGAAATACACTTCAAATATTTTGCCTGTTGGACTGATCAAACTATTTTAATCAACTGTTTAATGAATCATAAACTACCATCACATATTGTGGTTTACTTTATAAAATGCCAATTTTGCAAATGCGGCAAATTATATATAATGTATGTTAATGCAGTCACATCATGGTCATTACTATAAAAATAATGAAAAGACAATTATTCAAACTATGTTAATCCCCTGTTCCCCTTTCTTTAATAAGTGGCCTGATTAAAATTTCCTTTAAGTTTTTGTATGGTTAATATATTTATTAGACATATTATTACCGGGAAAGAAAATAATTTGAAAAGAGAAACGAAATTCCAGGCTTATTGGCGCCAACCTTACACAAATAATCTGCTATCTTTGATCGATATTTAATTTCATGGCACATTAAAATAAATGTGTTTCGGACACTCTCTCCCGTAGCATTCAGACTAAGAAATTTTAAAGATTTGCACAACACAGTCTTCCTCCACTTGTAATTAGCTGGACGTCGCTATATGACTGAAATACTGTCGAAGCGACGGTAAACTCAAAACAAAACAAACTAAAACAACACATAAGGAGGGCTGTCACGCCCTGTAAAGCTTTGTCGCTCCCTATATAGCTCTCTTCAAAAGCAGTTCCCCGGGTACCTATAATTGTATACGTTTCCGTATACAGCTCCCCGGTCAGCTGTATACGCCATGTATAGCTCTCGTACTAATTGGGGAGCTGTATACGGGGTATGTTGCTTTTTTTTTCAGATAGCGCTACCCACTTATCTGATGTAAGATAACAAGTAGCCATATAATTATTGTCTGACAGGTTGTCTGTCTGTCCTCATGGGTGGATTAAAGTTGTCCCCCCCCCCCCCCCCCCCTCAAACACACACACCTAGATTTAAGGCCCGAACCACTTTTAATTTCGCTGTACATACGTCATGACATATATTTTCTTGTTGATGGTTACTGACTACATATGACATTATTCATGGTGATTCCTGGCTATATGTTATTTTAGATAGTTACTGACTATGACGTCACTCATGGTTATTCCAGATTATATGTTGCTTTTGATAGTTACTGACTATGACGTCACTCATGGTTATTCCTAATTATACGAGGGTCGTCCGGAAAGTCCGTAGACAACCGATATTTCTTTGTTAATTCCATTTTTTCAATCTATTTTTTTATGTTGAGCTCACCATTGATCATAATTGCAAAGCTTGATTACGATAAAAACTTGAAATTGATATCGGCACTGGTGTGATCGTTTCCGTGGCAACCTTGTATAGGGGTACCCGGAGCACGTCAAAACTGGAGATATTTACCGGTCTCATGCGCCTTCTTTCTTTGGGTATTATACCTGTTATAATTGCGGGTAACGTTATGGTAAACACTTCATGACATGACGAAACATGTTGACGTCATATTGTTACGAATTGAACGTTATCGCTTTAGAAATAAAAAAGTGAGGAGAACTATTTTCAATAAACCATGGAAGAAAACTTGCCAAAAATGACGACGTCAGACGTTTGGGCGGAGCAGCGTGTGCTAGTAAAATTCTGCATGGAGCTTGGGAAAACGCCTGTAGAGACAATGGAAATTATTAATTCAAACAGTAAGAGGCCAAGTGTTTCTCGCGCTCTTGTATACAAATGGTACAAGCGATTTCATGATGGTAGAGTTGAAACTACAGACGATTTACGTTCAGGAAGACCAAGCATTTTTAATGAGAAATCCTTAACGTTAGTGAAGAACGTCATTGATACTGACCGGCGCCTTACTGTACGAGATATTTCTGAACAATGTGAACAGCAACACTACGCATTATTTCTGGAATTGTGAGTGACTGGTTTTCAAAGGTGTATGACAAATGGGTTGATAGAGGAAATGTGTGGGATGCAACGGTGAATATCTTGAGAAAGAATAACGGCGCTTGTCACATTTCAGTAAGTAAATTCAACAACGCCATGGCGTGCTCCGCACACCTCTACATCCCTTTACATAAACCCGTGCAGTTTCATTGTTTAAGAACGGAAAGTTTTGAAATTTTGTAGCATCGATCATAAAACATTGGTGAGTGATTGGAGAAAATTTCATTTAATTCTAATGCGAAATACTCGTATTAAAGCAGGTGTCTACGAACTTTCCGGACGACCCTCGTATGTTGCTTTTGATAGTTACTGACTATGACGTCACTCATGGTAATTCCAGATTATATGTTGCTTTTGATAGTTACTGACTATGACGTCACTCATGGTTATTCCTGATTATATGTTGCTTTTGATAGTTACTGACTATGACGCCTCTCATGGTTATTCCTGATTATATGTTGCTTTTGATAGTTACTGACTATGACGTCACTCATGGTTATTCCAGATTATATGTTGCTTTTGATAGTTACTGACTATGACGTTACTCAACATGGTGATTTTTTGTGTTGATTATTTTAAATGACAAAGACTGATGGTGAGAATATATTCATCATTACATCCTTAATTATGACCGATACTGATGATTACTAGGCGATGATGATTATGATTTCTGTTGATAATGATTTTGATGGTGATGATCAGCAACAGAGGTTAGTTAAATGATGATTGCTCTAACGATGACGATGGTGATTATATGTTCATTTTTTTGTTTGGGATGTTTCGTCGCATTCCAACAGTATTTTAGTTTTTAAAACATAACGTTACGGGGACTATATATATGGTAAAAACGATTTTCCAAAGTAGAACCAGTACTGCGGCTATTTAAACATTCAAAATTGATACCTTGCTGGCTGACCATTTGGCATGGCATACAACTTTGAACCGTAGGCTAAAAATGTTCTTTGTACGCCTGCTCGTATGAACTGATGGATGAACGGCATCAAACTATAAGCCTCTTTCTCAACGGGGGACATGGAATCATTTGACCAAATGACTCACATCCGGGTACTTGGTTGGTTTACATATGACTTCTGTTATATCATCAATTTGATGAGAGTATGAGACCTGTACTTGACTTTACATAATTATGCATTTTTCGAATACAACTCGTGCGCTTTTTACCGCATTGAGCTACCCGGCGGGGGGGGGGGGGGGGGGGGCAGGGTGAGGCTTTATTCGAAGAGAGCTGTATAAGGTCCAATAGGGTGTGACAGAGCTACTTATGTGTTTTGCGAATCTTTAAATTTTTCTAAGCCTGGTTGCTACGAAGGAGGGTGTCCGAAACGTTCCCAGACTAGCTCTATTCGGTGAACAGCACTCGACCATGTTATTCGAATTAGAAAGGTTAGCTGAATGGTACCCAAGAACCTTATAGTTTTGAAAGTACACTGTAGCTTTCTCATGTTAAAGCCAGGACGGACGACAGACAGAAAGACGTTCTCACGAGATGGAAAATGTGGGGTCATCTCTTAAAGTTTGATATTCCCTTGGTCCTTTTAACCCTGCAACCCCGAAATAGATTTCTAAACCCGTGATTACAAATTTTAATTCCATGATGACTTAATGAACTGTAACAACCACATGATATCAAGATGTGACTCCGTAAGCCCCTAAATTCCTCTGGACATCCCAGACGGTGCACTTCCTCCGGTGATCGCGTCAAACCAAAGACGTATAAAATTGGTACCAGATGCACCCTTGCCTGGCACTCGGCATAATGAGGTTGCTATGGGAACTCGGAGTATTCAGTACTGGTTCTACCCAGGAGCTTGTCTCCCGTGTATCGGTGCTATACACCGAGCACGTAAAAGAACCAAGGGGTCTATTCGCAAAATGAGCTAGGGAATCGCACCCGGATTCCCTTGTATCCAACTACTGTCTCGTCAGGAAAAAAAATAAATAAATAAAAAAATAAATAAAAACAGGACACACACGCGGGAAATCCTTAACTGCAGGGTCTAAAATATGGCCATTATAATCAGAAAATGATTGCTAGCCATTGCAATAAAAGAATAAGAAGAAGAGAAGACATACAGGCAGACAGATATATAGCCAGTCAGCCAAACAAATGACAATCTCTTTACTACCCAGCTACCGCATTCTGAATGCATAATTCGTCGCTGCATGTTTGTGTTTGTGTTTTTTACGAGTTTTATCTTGAAGAGCTTTATCCGAAAAAACAAGTACATGTGTCACGTATACTGCTTCTCATTAGGTACGATAGTTATATTTGGCGAATAGAGCTAACTGGGGAACTGTAAACGAAAACGTGTTCAAGAACAGCTACATGTTCCCGAGAAGATATATTCGATGTGAGCTCTGTAGGGTGTAGCAGAACGATTATCTTCTTACATATTGTGATTTCTTCTTTATTAGGATTTGATTGAATGCAATAATATTAAGTGTATAAATGAAGGTTTGACGTGGCATCCGGGGGAGTCGGACATGAAGACACTAAATTCTAAAAATAGATAGTAATAGGAAACAGGGTAGAATACAAATAAAAAGAAAGAAGAAGGTTTTCTTAAACATAAAGGATGGATTAGGAAAATGTATTAGACAAAATACCGCCTATTTCTGAAAGAAATAAGGATTTTATATGAGAAAACCGTATGAAAGGGCGGCCATATTGAATTTTAAAGGAACAAATAATTACAAGAAACAGAAAAATAATAAAGTAGATAGGATACATCATCATCGATATATGTAGCTACACAATAATTTCATTCAACAACTTGCGAATTATTTTTCGCGATATATTTACAAACATGTAGAAATAAGATAATAAAAACAACGTTAATGTCATTTTCTAAAGTAAGAAAAGACGAAGCTAAAATACAGTTCATAGCACACGAGATAGACACCTTATACATAAATTCTTTTATTTAGCATTAGATAGTTAAGGGGGTACATAATGGAAACATTTAAGTATAGATTGGGGAGAGAAGCCATAGACAACAATCTACAAGATAAAGTGAACGAACTTGTAGAGAAACTCCTAGAAATTAAGAAAGGATTCTGGGAATAATAAGAACAGTTAAAGTAGTATGTTAAGAGTGCCCCTACTATTCAATCGAAACCTGGAACAAAAATAAAATAGGTATTCAAAGAGGAAGGAAAAATGGATGAAGAGTATGGTCTTCGGAAAATAATTCATTAATACAACAAAGGAATAGACCAAATCAACACTTTCCCAAATCCAAACATATCACAAGACCTTTTAGCATCGAGTAAAAAGAATGAACTATCAACAAAATACAGATTTAACTTTAAGCTTTATGTCGATGGAATACTTCCAAGTCTGATTTAGCAAATTATGGATGAAGAAAATAATTTTAAAAAAAGGTTTCTGCAAAAAAAGAATCTTGATAAATAGGGAAACTACAGATTTGGGAAAATTAGATGAGGAAGAGTGTGTGGCTTAAAACAAAACATAGACTAAAGACAAAGGTAAAAAAATAAATGGATGATAAGAAATCAATTTAAGGGTGGTCGGTGTCAACTTAACAGGGAAGAACTGTTGAGACAGACACTAATACATTGAAAATTCAACGTGCCTTTGTGCAAAAGCAAATCTATGTAAGAAACACCATATAAATCCTGTCTTTGGTCTGTTTCAATGATGGTAACAGAACTGGGTTCATCTCAAACAAAAATAGTTTAATACGAGAGGCGACTCTGATTAGTCCAAGAGATTCAATCAATCCTTGAAGGTATTTTTGTAAGAAAACAAGACATGAGACTCAAAATAAAAGGGAACTTAAAAATAGCCTTAGTCAAGCCTCACAAAACACATGTTGAACATTGTTGAGTGAGCTTGTCAAAATGAACAAAGGTCTAAAAGTGGGTAAATAAAAATTTACAATTAGAAACGGTAATTTTCTAAAAGAAGGTGAATAAAGACAGAGATGGTGCAATTTGAATTAAAAAAAAATGAAAGAACACCATCATTTAGAGACGGTATTTTAATATCAGAAAAGACACATCTCATCAGTGAAATACCACAAGGATCTGTGGTTAGATGAATGATGTTTCTGATATTCATAAACGATATTCCAAATGTGGTACAGTGACATTATTTGCTGACACTAAGCTATATCGGAATATTGAAAAGGAAAATGACCGCAGAATGTTACAGGATCAATTAGATAATTTATCTTTGTGTCTGGAACTTGGCAACTGGAATTAGTGCCACTAAATGTAAGTTTATGTAACTAGGTCGAAATAATTAAAACATGAATGTCATACGAAATCAAGTGAGGAAAATGTGAAAAGTGAGGAAACCGAAGATATTGGAGTGACCTTTGACAAAAACAAAAGAATCCTCAGATATTCATTTGAATACATGGGCAGGGACAGGTTCTTGCTACTTTATAAAACACTCATCAGACCGATTCTTGATGTGCAACTTACATCGTGTCGCCTTGGATTAAAAAAAAGACAATAGCAAGTACAAACATAACCAGGGGACATGATACTATAGAGGCGCAAAAGCTTTGTACCACGAGCAACAAATGCTTGGAAAGGCTTACCCATGACATGCATGATAAAGACATCCGTCAATACTTTTAACACAATTTTAACAGTTCCGGCAATAACTTTGAATCAGAATTCAAGCACCATTTATTACATATAAGAGAAACTTGGACGTGAATCGGTTTATACAGATTTATTCCATACTTGACCTGAAATCTAAAGTAAACATATGTGTGTATTTTTCAAATACATACACTTTCATATCAGTGTAATGATACATGAACCATAATTTATCGCTATGATTAAAGATATAATTGTCCTACGTGACGTATACAAGCCGATTGCCTTTTCATCAACATTCTTATGGAAAACTACCGAAAAAGTAGTTTTTTTCATTACAAAAGGTTCGTTAATTAGCATGTCGCCATTTGAATCCTTGTAAATTGTACCATTTCAAAAGAAGATGCTGAAATATTTTGGTAATTGATTTAGGCGTGATCGAATTGTATTTCTTGTTAATGGAAATGGTTTCAATAGAGTAGCATTTGTCATGTACTTAGCAAACTTTTGATATTCCACATGTAGACCGGAAACTCCATTAAATGTTTATATTATTAGATAGAAATATTTTGTTTTGCTTGCACCTTCTTCTGGTGTTAGCTAATTTTGAATAGTATTCGCTCAGATTTCTCATAGGATGTTTTTATCTTGTTTCTGTTGTAAAACATAAGTAAGACAATATGCCTATCGATTTCTCATATATTGTGTGTTGTTTTGTTAAAATAATCAGACAGCTTTTGAATATTTATTTCAAATTAGAAAAAAAAAACAACTTATTTTCGACATGATCTCCATTATAACTATTTGGTGAAAATATAACTGTAAAGTACTTAAATCAACAGCTTCCCTACAGAACCAGATCACTGGTGATTATACACATGTTTCTCCATTCGTCTTCTTGATCATATTTATAAGATACTTGGTGATTATGTCATATTTGAAAAGAGTCATCGTATAGATTAATTTTTGGAGTATCTAATAACGGTACGATGAACAAATTTTCGTTATATTTATCACCAATACAGCCCCGGTTTGATCCATTTGCGGCCTAATGTGCGTGAAAGCCAGTGGGCACGTGGGTATTTTCCGGAGAGTTTTGCCTCAAAATTATGTTAATGCCCATGTCGGCGTCAAGGAAGAAAATTATTTGCATAAACAATAATATAACTTTTTTGCCCTTTCGTTACAAAATAAAGCGTGTACATAAATGTTTCTTAAAACTCGATTTTTCTTTTAAGCAGTAATGAGTCACGTCCATTTTCTATTGACACGGATTGTTTTGGAAAACATTTTATTTTAATAGCAAAAGTGTCACTTGGTTCCATATCTGGATACTGATCTTATCAATTATTGCTTTCGCTGTCACCGTATTTCATATGTTTTGATTTGAATATATTGATCGCTTGTTTTTATCGCTTTATCGATTCTGTTGCCGTACACGATGGTTGTTTATTGGAGAAAACTTCTAAATTGATCTTAATTTGTTTTTCGCAAGACGGTTACAGATTTTGTTAGTTATTGACTTATACATAAACTCCTTTTTATTCATACGTGTCATTCGACTGCCTCTGTGATTGAGTGAACGAGACAAAACATCAACATACATACTGTTGCAGCACCTTTTGATTATGTTAAAATTGTTTATTACCTGTTCTCCTGTATACACTAATAATTTAACAATCCCTATATAATTATGGTTTTTATGCACAATCAACAAGATCGGTTCCTATGTTAACCATTGATTCCGTATCCGTTTGTGATCAAATTGCTAGACAAAGTTGTATAACACGTGTACTGAGCAATTGGAAACTTCTATAATAAACGTGGCGAAAATTATCCTTAATGTAAAGTTTGAGTAATGTGTCTCCGGGAGCGACGACAGCATTGCCACATACGTCAGAAATCGGAATGAACAAATGAAAAAAACGACTGCTATCGGACGACGAAACCATGTTCAAGAAGTAGATGGGTTCCAGGCTTGAAATCCATATATTGTATCCCCTAGTGCTGATTAGTTGATTATCGAATCAATTTGAGAAAGTTTAACCTAATATAGATTTGCAAATTAAAACAATAAATGCACCTGGCTCAAGAAAAAGGCAAAATGGATTTTAACCATTAGAAATAAAATCATTGCTATTTTCTTTCTTGCATATCAATATTGAGAAATGTGTCTATGTGTGATACATAAATTTATAAAAAATGTATATTCGTTTTAGAGAAATATATACATATAAGAAAAGTAATTCGCCATTAAAATATACCACTTATGGATAGCCTTACCTGTTATTTTTAATTGTGAGCATATATAAAAAGCATCTCCCCATATATGACTGGCCACGGCAATCCCTTGACACGTTGATAACAAGTAATTTTAACACTTATTTATCACATTTACTTGTTTCTGGTGTAAAATTACCTTATTATTTTATGCCAAGCGTTAAAATAGATAAAAATCAAATAAAAGATATGCGTGTTATTCCACAGTTCTATTTTTATTAAATCTGTACTGAAATTACTTTGTAATGAATAACGAAAATAGTTTTTCATTAGTGTTCATTGATCAAAACATTAGCAACTGTTTGCAAGGTTTACAGGCCCATACAAAATCTGTGATCGATTAATCAATAATGAAGTAAAAATAAATGCATCATGCACGCAGAATATTTTAAAAAGGAACATTGACAGATCTTGCGCTAACTGTAAATGTAGCAAACAGTTATATATCTAACCTTAAATTATTTATGTCGAGTACCTTTGTCCATAGCTTCTTAGCATTTTTCCAACACAGGTGCTCCGGGTGTGGTATCTTTTCATATCTCTTCAGCATGATGTGCAGTTAAGCATCATCTGATCTGTCTTTTCAGTCACAAAATGACTGAAATTATATTGATGTTTTTTAAACGCAAGCTAAAAATACTAGTACATTTCTTGTATTTGTGATTTCAAACATTTGACCAATACAAACATTCTTTCTTAAACTATTTATTTATTGCTGTTCTATAATAGGCAGTTCCAAAATTTGTTGACATCTTCACCGTGACATAGGAATTCAATGTTCTCCTAAAAAATCATCGCTAGACATAAGACACGGCGACTTCACACGTTTGTATTCTGATTGTGTAAATGGACTCGTTGTTAAAGGTGCATTTGTTTCTCAGAGAAAGGCATCCATTAAGCCATTACAAAACATATCCTACGACATTTGATTTTCTTCGAGTCAGTGAAGGAACATAGCATCAAAAATACTTTACGAGATAAAATATGTGTCTGGGGAAACAAAATTACCCATTATTTCACTAGATTTGAACATATATGTGCTAAAATGTTATTCCTTGGTTTCACACAATCTGTTGCACAGTTCAATTTCAAAACCAATGATTTTCACTCACAGTGATGCGTATGTTCCAGAATTTTTTATAGTTGCTTATACATGTATTGCATTTCTTTAAAGAAACACTGATATTTTAACATTTCCATATTCAGAGCAAATACCAGATTCAAATAACTATTGAAGATTATTTACGTTTATGGCAAACATCATATTTTGTTTTGAATACAATACAACCATTGCATGTCAAATACTTGCGTTTTCTGCAACTGTTATCGTTTTTGCCTCTTTTGCGTCCAGGTTTGAATTTCGTTGAAGGCAATATTTCAACATCTCTTGTAAATTTCACTTATTCCCTTAATAACAATATATGACTGTTTTCCAATACATGTGGTGTTCAAATTGTCAATTAGGCATCCGGATAGGGACCATATTAAATTAAGAAATATCTGTTCTACACCCACGTCAGTTAGAATTGTCAAGCCCGGCAAAACGTGAGAACTTACACAAAGTATCATTGCGTGGTCACATTTGAATTACCATATGTGAGAGAGTAATACGTTCATACAGTCTCAAGGCCATTTTATTTTGAATCTAATAACTAGTGTTTCGTTTTTAAAAAACAATTTTTAAAAGTCTTATTCTGCTCTGCGATTATCCATTTTGATTGAAAATATATTGATGCTACCGACAGGCAAGAGAAACTAAAATTGTTAATCACAACATAATATAATAGTATTTTATAATAATCTTGTTAACACCTGTATCATTTTCCTTTTTTTTTTTTTTTTTTTGATTTTTATTTTTTTTATTTGTTGGAGTATTTTTGCATATAGTTTGCATATTTTGCATATTTGTCCTTGCACAGTGGCAAGTTATTCTCGTTTTGTATGTTCCATGCATGCTTGACAGTATTTTAACATGCAACCAACAGAATACATTAGTAACTAGCGTTGTCCTACCATAAGGTAATTAGCTGGACGTCGCTTTATGACTGAACTACTGTTGAAGCGACGGTAAACTCAAATAGTCAAGTCAGACCCCATTAGCAAGTACCGTAACCCCTATCGCAAATATATATATTTTTGGTTAAAACATTGAGTACATACATTGTATTGAAAACTTTCACGAAAATCTAAGGAAGTCATAAAGAGTGCTGCCTCACTGCAGTGAGTGACAAGGTAGACAAGCGACATAATACAAGTCATAGAGAGACAGTTTACTTCTTAACTGACTTAAACATTACAGTCTCTTGGCATGAAAACAGTTATCTGCTTTCAAAAACTACAATATAATCATGGCAAGTTTAAAGTGTAAGAATAAAACTATGTAAAAACAAATGCACATAATGCATTTACGAGGGACGAACAAATAAATTTTGTATATTAAAATATGAGGTGACTAAATTCCACTGAAGCTCTTAAGTAATATTCAAGATACAATACAAAACATGCAGTAGGAATGTTTCATATGTGACATCTTAAACTAAGATTAAGTAATCATTTGTTGCTTTAAACTTTATCTTTGCAATAATGAATGTAACTGTAAATCCCAATAGATATATATTAATACATTAACCAGAGGTTGGAAACAAGTTTTTATATAAAACTTATGTAACTTCCTTTCCATGTTTATGTTATGGACATCTAGGTTTTATGCATTATTAAATTATTAATATAAAGAGAAAGATCAAAATCATAATAGAAATGAAATATGAAAATGAAATATCATACATCAATTAGGTTTCAATCATGCGTGTTGCGGTGTGACATTTAAAACTAATCACACGTTGTAAGACATACATACTTTCATTTTATCTATACAAGTATATGCTATTTGTCTATATGTTTTCTATAAGAATTTCTGTCACACATTTTCCTATGTTGAAGTCATTGGTTGGGTAAAATGTTCATGCATGAAGTCTAAATTGGATTTATACGTTTAAAACAGATAGTAAGCTATCCGACGCATACAATGACAAAATGTTATTCATTTTCAATATCTGAAGTATTACATATGATACAATATCAAACAGCTATTTTTTTCTATTCTGATAGATCTGCTAATTTCTGTTCTCGATTTATGGAAAGAGAGTTTAGTTTCAGTTAAAGAAATACTTAATATACATGGTGATAAATTCAATCATAACCTTATAATAGTCAAACCAATCCTGGAGCCCATTTCAATAAACTTCACACGAAAACTATCTCCGTATGTGCAAATCTTACAGAGGTTAAATAGTATAATTCTTTAGTCTCATTTTTCTTCAAATGTGTGTTCAGTGTGTGTATAGAAAAAAACGTCTCTTTTCTCAATGTTTTACTGTGCAAATATAACATTTGTAGGCACTGGTATGTAGAACAGCATTTTTACGGCTACAATAAAAATGTTATGCCAACGTTTAATGAAACGGGACCCTGGGTCATGCGATACTTCGTGTGCAGACCATGGCATATTAAATCGCAAGGCATCGTCCCAATCGCGAGGTGGATGCTGCAACCAGGATCTTTGCCATTTCATTATTATTTCTTGATTTGACTATCGTAACAAAACAATCCTTCTGAATATTCTTTACGTAAAACAAAATAAAAAAGCCCCCGAGGACATAATGAAAGGCTTCTACAAATAGCAAGATGCAGCTCGTTGACGGCTAGACTCAGTGGTATTATACACTAATAGGGAATGAGGTAAAAAGACAGTGGAACCTGTTACAACTGTAATTTTTGTCTGTACAAAATGAATTCTGCTCTGTCTGACCCCCAGTTAATTAAAGGCAACCTGAAAAACAGCAACGCGTCGCAAATCAAGCTAATAGATTATGGCGGCACATAAAAAGCTCATCCCTAATGGAGAAAAAAGAATGTGTTTTTACGGCAAGAAAGTTATGAAACTAGAGAAAAAATGTCATTTACATTGTAAAGAGAACGATACAAATATGTTTATAAATTACTGTTAAAAGATTTCTATACGAGTTCAATTGTAATGAGGAGAATCTCTCACAAAACCTTCAAAGTGATCTCTTAAATGATGAAATTATTACTACGGTTTCAAACCTATTGTATCTATTGCTATTAATCATACATATTTTTATCCGGATTTGATTGGTTACGATATTCAATAAATAATCATTTTACTTTAAGAAACTGATGATCTTTAATAGAGGATATCCGTAACTCACATACATGGGATTTTCCATGTAGGTACAAACAAGGTGCTTCATGTAATTGTGGCTGAAAAGCATGTAGCACAACAGTAATTCTATTATTATTCTTTGTGATCCTTTATTCATTTCTAACGGGAAAAAAATCTGTTTGTACCTACATGGAACTTTGAAAACACTGTGTTTGTTATTCCGGAGTGCTTATTATACATTTTCTTTGACCATGCAGTGTATAGATTTGAAAGAACGTTTCTTTTACTGGAAAATGTAATAGCAATGTTTTTTTTTATATTTATAACTCAACGGTTATCAATATCTTACTGTTATATAACACATTTAAAAAAATAAATTGCATATCCTTCGTGATCAGAAGAAAGTCACTGTCCACTTACTGACACTTCAGCGAGGTCGAATGAAATTAGATTTTAGGTCTTGTAAAAATGTCACCCATGAACAGTTTAGCTTAGCCGATTCCCAGGACCTTCCACGACTGGAAAATAAATCCTGCAAATATTGATCGGTGACACTGCATCATGAGTTAATTATTCATGACAAATTGAAAACATGAACCCTGACTGTAATAATTACTGAAATATCTCTGACAAAATCGGTTCCTTAACAAGACTGGCATATTGACAGATTGAAGCCGTTATGGTGTTACATTAAATGTTTTTACCGAAAGTTTTAGCGCTAAAAACTAAATTAAAAATATCTAGTGTGTTAAGCGTATTAAATCTGCAGAAAATGATGAATCTAAATATTCTTTTAAATTAGAACTTCCAAATATATAGATAAAGAGCAAACATCTACATATGCCATTCTGTGAATTTTCCCTGTATACATTCAAATCCGGAAACTCAAATATTGAATTTTGGAAAAATAAAATTTGTGTGCAAAGAACTGTCGACGGTACTATCATCGAGAGAGAGAGAAAAAAAAAACGATTGCAAATATGCAGTGTTTATACCAACCTGTTTATTCCTGATTGTTACATATTAAGTGCCAAATGCAAACTACTTAATAATTATAACTTTTAAGTGTAATCCATTATGATATTAATGTTGTAATCATTCACTTTTTAAAATATGTTTTAGTCTACATTTATTTAGTAGAACAATAATACTTACAAAATCATACGAAAACTATGCATTTGTTTTTAGGTTATTTTTATCAACTGTTATGATAGAAATAGATAAAAAAAATACAATCTGATTATGAAAACTACCTTTTAAATTTCACACGTTCAATATTATTAAGTTGTCAACTGTTGAAATGTATTCCTCTATTATGCAAACTGTTTTTTCTACATTTTCAACAAAAATTACGTTACAGACACTGACCGGAATAACGTTGTGCATTACTCGATAAAAATAAGCAGCTATAAAATGATACAGATATAAAACGAATCCGTCTTTCGTTACAGTCATCATTAAATTGTTTCTCGCTGATAACTTTATTTTCAAAGTCTTATTTTTATGATAAATTGCTGGAAAGAAAATTTTGTTATGTCTGGTATGATTTGTAAGACGATGTGAAGTCTGGGAATTTATCACCTTAAAACTATCACATGGCACTGTGTCCGCGTTATGCTGACTGGTAACAATAGGATGTAAACTGTTCATTGATTCATTCATGGTGCGGAGGATTATAACAATAAAATAATGAGAATAATGATAATAATGATAATGATAAAAATGATGGTCATGATGATTATGATGACAACTGCAGTGATGATGATGATGATGATGATGATGATGATGATGAAAAGATATGTATTAATAAAAATATATAAAATAAGATAGTAAATATTGGTAATTATGATAATTATGATAAAAATAGTGATGATAATAACAAATTGAATGATGATAACAATTTAAAAAAAAAATGATGATGATGATGATGATAATGATGATGGCGGTGGTGGTTTGACTGATACTAGTGATAATAATAATATTGGTTATGATGAAAATATAGCAATGATCATAATATTAATACTGATAATGATTAGCAGTAAAAGTGTCAGATTATGCTTTCTGATGAAATGTTATGAATTTGACATTTAAGTTTGAAAAAGAAGGAAGTACATTAATTTTGGCATTTAGACCTCCTTCATATAGTAGTCCTATCGTCCTAACGTTCTGTTATCATTAGATTGTGTATCTAGTCTACAATGTAATATTTAGTCAATTTTGATACCAGATACGCTGACAAAAAGTATTTGTGTCCTTAATTCTCATGTCAAATTACTGTATACTAGTTAGACAGATATTTCAGCGATATCAAATTGAGTCATCATATGTTTTATATCCTATATTTGACTATCTTATACAAGTGTTTTTCAATGTTAGTTAACGAAAAGAAAAAAAATAAGCATGTTTGAATTCTAATTAAGACACGCTAATTGATTTTTTTTTTCCAAAGTTTTATCATTAAACTTTCTCAGAAAGGTCCCGGTGGTCGAGTTGTTAAAGCGTCCAACCCGCAACCGGAAGTTCATAGGTTCGAACCTTGTCAAGTTTATGCGGCAAACTAATGTTATAAAAATGACACTAATTTATTTGTTTGGCACTCAGTATAAAAATATATCAATGAGACTGATAAAGAGTGTAACTAATAACAATCATGCGTAAGATAGTGTATAACATGTGTAAGGGTGATAAAGAATGTGACAGATAGCAATCATACATAAGAGAATCTAATACAGGTGTATGGGTGATAAAGAGGGTGACTGAACGCAATCATACATAAGATATTACAGGTGTATGAGTAATAAAGAATATGACTGAGCACAAGCATACATAAGATAATGTATTACAGGTGTATGGGTGATAAAGGGTATGACTGAACAAAATCATACATAAGATAATGTAATACAGGTGTATGGGTGATAAAGGGTATGACTGAACAAAATCATACATAAGATAATGTAATACAGGTGTATGGGTGATAAAGGGTATGACTGAACAAAATCATACATAAGATAATGTAATACAGGTGTATGGGTGATAAAGGGTATGACTGAACAAAATCATACATAAGATAATGTAATACAGGTGTATGGGTGATAAAGGGTATGACTGAACAAAATCATACATAAGATAATGTAATACAGGTGTATGGGTGATAAAGAGTATGACTGAGCACAATCATACATAAGATAATGTAAGGTGATAAAGGGTATGACTGAGGACAATCATACATAAGAAAATGTAATACAGGTGTATGGGTGATAAAGAGTATGACTGAGCACAATCATACATAAGATAATGTATTACAGGTGTATGAGTAATAAAGAGTATGACTGAGCACAGTCATACATAAGATAATGTATTACAGGTTTATGGGTGATAAAGAGTATGACTGAGGACAATCATACTTAAGATAATGTATTACGGTGTTGGTTTAAAAGAGTGTTCCTTATAACGCGGCGTTAAAGAGTGTCACTTATATCAGTCATACATAAGATAATGAATCTCAGGATTACAGGCGATAAAGCGTATGATAAATGACAATCATGAATATTGAGACATATTATATAACGTTATTTGACTTAAGTGTTGTTATATTGCTTTTCGTGAATGTCTGATGTAAATTCTCTGTGTCAACATCTGTCCATTATTGTATGTGAGATCGATATTTTAGGATTCAAAACCACCTTTGTTATATACAATACGGTTATGTGTAGGGGCACTTAAACCAAGATCAGTACAATAAGGCGGAAGAGCAGACTAATCATCCCTAGAACAATACTCAATATATACCACTTAGATTTGTCTTTTTGTAAACTTAGATCGAGCCTCGTTCTTTTACAGGTAATGGAGTTCAGTTAATCAATGTGCCTTTCTCTTTTTAACCTGTAGTACAACACTATTGATCATCGAGTATTTAACAGATTATTGCCAATAAAAGCAAACCATTTCTTTCTTCTTGCAAGGTTCATGACATATTTGACGACAATTTGATGATAACCTAAGCCAGATAAAAGGAAACTAACAGCCTTAAAATGCCGGTGTTTTCTTCAGCACCAAACCCTACAACGGCTCGCATCTGTTATCCAATATGTTGAACGTAAATTGTTTATATCTAGCTAATGAAGCCTGTGAGATACGACTGCGCTGGCTACCAAGAGAAAAGCGTTATCAGTGATACTGTAGACCGCAGCGTCTTCAGTTCTTATTTTGATATCAGAGCAGCAGTAACGCGAATTGGTGAGCAGAAGGAATGCTCCAGGGATGTACGTCGTCAAACGTCTTAATTGAATGAATGTGGCGAAAAATTAGTTGTTTGCCTCTCTTAATGGACGTTTGCTTTTTGTAAGGAAGAAGTGTAATGTTTTCTTAACATTTGTTTTCACGTCAGTAATTTTAATTAAGATCATCACAATACCACTGGAAATATTTACGGGAGTATAGTTCGGCCTGTCTGCTTAGTTTTTACGCAGATAAAAAAAAACACATACAACTTCAACTTTTTCAGTTCTGTAATGACTGTCTTGACGTCCATGGCTTTATAGGTAAAAAAAACAGTGTTTTAAAGCGTATGAACATTTTCTAACCGCCACTGGAGTAAATGAAATGAAGACAGGAGATATGGCTAAATCAAATAAAGTTAAAGGATTAAGGAAAATATTCAGTGGTGAATGGCTGGACATACAGACTGTCTTTAACGGTATAGCTGTGACTTTTATTTTTATTTCGTCAGTAGGTCTTTGGACTTGCCTCCAAGAACTGGATAGATTAAAACAATCAACAGAGGGTGTCGCTCAAACGGTGTCATTACTTTCACAGACACATGGTGTTATAAACAAGCGTTCTGTGTATCCAAATGCAAATGAAAGAGACGATATAGCACTTCGGTCTCACAGAAGTGTAAGCAATCAGGCGATGGGAGAAAGCAAATCACAGGTACACAAACGAGATACATTCTACCCGCATGCAAATTATGATCCAATATCGAAAAGTCAGGTAAGTCGAGATGTCGAATGCTTGGCCTCGGTGTTGTCGTGCCACCCCGCCGTCCGTTGACCGTCAGATGTGGAACCGTCTGGTATATGTATCACATTGATAATTATTTATTGCACCTCTTAATTGCCATTTTTATGTTGAGTAAATTTTGGAAACTGATAAATGTATCACAAAAATGTCATGATATATCATTGCACGTTCCTGTGTATATATTTTGACATTATGTTTTTTTGTTGTTCTTTTACATTGACTTTTTTTTTTTGAAATTATATGGAACTAGGAAACTGGCGATTTTTATTCGCATCCTTATGTTAACATATTATTCTTTTTCAAGTTTTAAACAACAACAATATTGGAAACTCTTTTCAAATATATATACTTTTTTATGTTACTCTTTTTTTTTTTGCTATATCATCATACATATATTAATTTAGGGGGGGGGGGGCGGGTAAATGATTTTATCTTAACTAAACAAAAATATTCAAGAATGTTACTATTTAAGATCAAATATCGGGGGTTTAAGTGTATTTGATACCCGTTGCACTTGCTTTTACATCCAACCGCTTGAGATTTCGGGGGAAATGTGATGGTTCATAAACTGTAAATGCATGTAGTCATTCATCAAATTATTATTACCACGGGTTTCTCTAGTTTGACGACTTAACGAGTCATTAATCTACTGCAAATTACATAAAACGAAATTCGAATTTAATCTAAAAACATCAAGGGCAAATCAGTTTTTCACGGAAATTCCCCATTTTCCCCGGTTGGGTTAACCTTGAGTTTTCAGTAGTACCATTGCCTTGACAGCCTTTAATTCTTGCCGTGTTTTTGATTTATTGTTATTGACGTATTGTGTTACTGAGGGAAAGACGGCTTCATATGATTATCAAAATATTATCTAATAAATCATATTTACGAAAACGATTACGAAATATATCAAAATCATGTTATTAGATAACAAAACTGAGCTTATGAAGGAATATGTTTCGAAGACAAAGCATTTAGTTAGAAACTGCAAACGAATGGAAATTTTACAGAGGCCGATTGTTAGCATAAAGTCTTTCCTTAATGTTGTAATAAAAAGGCCACCGTGATTATTTCGGGAGAATCTTATAAATTCGTAAACATCTCGTTTTATTTCTATCCGGAGAACAAATAAGGGCTATAGGACTGTATACGTATCCGAATTGCATACACAAATATATCATTAAACATGCCGATCCGTAAATGCTAGTTCTTTGCCGTTCTTATTTTCTAGAAGAATATGATTATTTACCTAGAAAGCACGCACGCACGTGTATATGAAGAGGACGTAATGCTCTTGCAGTTAAGAATGAAAACATTTATACAAAAGGTCTGTACATTTAAATAAAATCATAAACTAAGTAAATTATCTTTTGGTGATTTTAATATCACTCACAAACCATATAATACACAGACAAGTCATATATCAATTACTCTATCATGAAAAAATACTGTTTCGATCCTTTAATTGGTTTCGATCCTTTGAATGGTATTTCCGCTTAAAGATATTTACCTTAGATATTTAAGGCATGAAAGCGTTCAGCTGTTAATGATAATAAATATGCAGTGTGCTGAATTGAAGCGATGTATTTTTATTTACATGTCACAGATTCAATGATATAACGCTTTTAAAGAAATATCTGATTATTAAAAACATATCAAATAGCTAATGGACATTACTGTATTTTCGATTTCAAGTGTAAAAATCAGCCGATGGACGAACGCACTAAGTCAGACTTACGGTAGTTTATAGAAAACGTTTCGTTATTTACGATTGTCGCAAACTTTCAACGCATCAACTGTCTGATTGCAAGGCGGTCTACAGACCATCGGAAATGACATTTGAACATTTAACTTAATCTGGCTCTAGTCGTGATTGCCTTCGTTATTTTGAAAGCATTTGCGCATTTCACGTAATTTTATTTGTGTACATACTTTCAGATTCAGATGTTCATATTATATATAAATGACTAAGGAATGCCGTAATTTTCGCAGGTACGGTATCTAAAATAATATGATTCAAAACGAAAACGAGGACCTGATTAAAGTTATTTAATGAAGTCAGGCTATAAAGTCATGATACTAACATTTCACAACAAATTCATGGCAACATTCCTTTCTGTTACAGTTATGGTGTTAAGTGCTTCATTTTTTATCACATTTCATCCGAATAATCATTCTTGGGATATTCTTCATATTAATGTCCACGATATGTAATTACATATGCACAAATCGTTATGATTGTGTAGATTTTGTTCTTTCTTTCCTTTTCTTTTATATTAGCCTTTTCCCTGGGTATATTTTTCTTGTGACGTCAATAGCACAGTGGTGTATATTTCATTTAAAGTTTGATATATCTAGGTATGCGTCACCTTGGAAATGGAATGTGACTGACACTATCTACTATGTTATGCGATAATGGGGATTTTAAAGTGAAATCGTACGTTACCTATATTCCTACGATATTATAAAGATATGATAATAATGTTTTATTGCTGGTGATGAAAATCTACAGCAAATGGCTAGTGAGATATAAATGTGTCGGTGCTCTGAAAGTCAGTAAAACTGAGCAAGAGTTTGCAGTTTGAAAATAAACGGGTTGATTTACGCCTGAATTATGTCACTATTTTGTTTCGCCATTGTCATTGATATAAAGTCGTCGGGCTCATATATCAGTTTCTTTCGTTCAATAAATAGGAATTTACAACAAAAAGGTATATATTATATTCTTATGGGACGTTGTTCATAGTTTGCAAGGCCATAAAGGCTGTTAATACCAATAAAGTTCGGGCGAAAGCAGACTTACTTGACTGCTCTGAGAAAGTCTTGAATACAAATTATTGTATACACATCATATAATGATATAAATAAGAGATGTAACAGATGCAATAATACCGCGTAGAACATTACAAGAAAAAAAGGAGAAATCCAGTTTTATAAAGTCTGCGAAAGGTTATAGGTTATACCATAAGTATTATGTTTCCTGAAACTTAATACATGGTGAATACTGTAACCCGGGAAATATTGGGAGCAGTGCAATGATTGTCCCTATCGCCATTGTTTACTTTGCTAACAAAGCGCTCCAGCAGCGTCTTTAATGGTATAGTTAAATGGTTGTAGTGCTGATTGCACAATGGTAAACTAACAGAAAGAAAGCCATTATTTTTGCTTTGAATTGCTTGGTTTATTTTTAAAATGATATCTCTGACTAGATTAACTCGAGAATATTGTGGATATTAGAAACTCTGAATTAGATTCGAAAGCATAACGCATAGAAAAGTTTTCATTTTTACATAAAGCTAAGGAAAATGTTAAAGCACAGTATCAGTCAAAACAAAATAAATAATTTCGTAATACAGAGAGAGAGAGAGAGGGGGGGGGGTATATATATATATATATATATATACAGTTACAATGAATTAGATATAAACAATCTCGACAGGCATATTTCTGCTGAGCCATGTTGGCTTCATTTACCATTGAGTGATATTTCGTTATATGGAGTTACATGTAGCAAGTAACATGAGCAGGGAAAGCTTGGGGCGGGAGGGGTGTAGAAATGTACTAGATAACGAAACAGGAATACGTTGGCGTGCCAAACACGAATCCGGATGTTTACAGATTCAGTCTCTCTATTTTTGGAAAATTAGTAGTGTATCAAAGGCGCACCGTTGCAAAATATCGATACTTATATTGTAGACAATTGCTGTTAGTTATTTTTCGCACGATAGGAAATAAACCACACATATGGAAAAGCATTCTTAATTAGACGTTGCAGAACAATACGTTTGCTTTAATGTTGTTTATGAAATCAGAATGTGGGTAGAGTTTGTGAGTTTTGTCAATAGTTGTCTCTGTATGCCTTGTGAAGGAGCCATTTTATGGGGTCTGTTTTAAATCAGTTTCCACTACGTGTAGTTGATTTACGGTCGCCATTAATATGTTCATATTGATGTATTGTTACTGTGTCTTATATTGAGCTTTAACATGAAGTGATTTCTAATGTATACTTGTTTTTTATAGAATAACATGAAACAACTTTCATCTTAGTTGTAGCGAAATGAAATATTTTTCATCCCCGTTTAAGAACGACAATATATCTTTTCTATTTTGATTTAAAGTTGAACCTATATAAACGATCACATAATTTAAGCGGTCAATCTGCATTTAACAGTTATTTTTAATATATGTCAAACCTTCATTTAATGACCACCTCTGTTAAGCGGCCACTCTCTTTTGTCCATTTACTGACCGATTAAGACAGGTATGACTACGTATCCGAAGGGAAGCTCGATCCCGACATGGAATGCCACTCGATTTTTTTTTTTATTCTTGGTTGTTTGTTATTTTAACGCATATTTAATAATCGAGATAATTGGGCGATAAATTATGATCATGTTAAACGCAGGTGGGTATCGTGTTTTTCTAACACTTATCTGATTAAAACACATATATCAAAATATGTTTCCGTAACACTAGATTGTAATATTGTTTTTAATTTCTAAACGACATAAAAATGACTTTTTTTATCCTTGTTTTCTTTTTCTTTCTTTCTTTTTCTATGTTGTTTGTTGTTTTAACGCATAAACTATGCTGAGTGTTTTTTAATGTTATGTTAGTTAAACACATCGATATCATGATTTCCAACGATCCAAAATGATACTTTAAGCACTGGCAGTTACATATGCTTTTTCATTTTTAGATTTTTCTTTAATATACTAATAATATACAATACCGAATGCACCCATGCTAAGTAATTATATGCTAAGGATGTTAAAGGCAGCAGAAACAGACTGATAATTAATTGAATTAATCATGTGTATTCTCAGTATGCGAACGCCTACTTTATCAAAGATAATTATTAAACTTGCATTCCGTGGCGCTGCGAAGGCTAAATGATTGCGAGAATATTTTCATTATAAAGCATCCAGACGGAAAAGAGACCGTTAACAACTTCTTTAACAGATACTTTATAGAAACAGAATGCCCCATTTGTAACACTGTTCTTGTATGTGCCTGATTAAACTAATTCCCAGTTTGATTGCAGAATTTCAGTGGTTGCGATTGATAATATTAAGGTTAAGAAGTATGATTTTTTTTCTTGCGAAAAATGACGCCATGCAGAAAGCAAATTATTTTGAGGTTTTGTATTTGTGTGTTAAAAACAGATAGAAAAATTAATGAAACATGTGCTGTATCATCATCCCGTTTTGATCCATTCAAATAATTTGACTTGGTTAAATTATTGATTTTTTTTTTTGTATTTTTCTAATTGAAAAGAAAAACATACAAAAAATGCCGTTAAAGAGTAAATTAATCATTTTCACACTTTTTATCGAATTTCCTTTCTCATACGAGTAATTTCCGAAGTCATGGTATTATTTTCAGTATACTTCAATTTAATCATTACATATCATTTATCGCAAAAAGAAATTGAATTTTCTCAAGTTTGACCAAAACAGATTTAAACGTGATTTAAACTTATAAGACAACTCATAATCTTAGATTAGGTATGCAATATTGTTCTAGCGTCAATATCAAACTCGTGTTTTCGCAATCCAGAACCTGTAATAAGTCAGTCTGGTGTTACCATTAAAGACATGGTTATACTCTCTGTCTGTGAAGGGCCAATTTGGACTTTCTCCTTAATGTGGATAGCGTGGATGAATGTTTATAGTGTTTTCTATTCGTAGAAACTCTTCTTCGGGGTAATCTAATAGTGTTCCGATCGGATGTACAAGCTGACACGCTAAGTAGAACAGTACACGGACATTTCATCGTTCGTTTGTCAATGGCAGACTATGATAACCTTGTTACGAACTCGATTGGCAATCGTTGAAAAATACATGGGAAATGTCGTCTTACTCCGATATCGTCTCCTTGTGATGTTAATTGTTCTCTTTTTTCACTTAGATAATTTACAAACTTACATTGTAAGACATTAAAGAAACGAAAAGTTGATTGAGTCATTATTCGAATAAAAAAATACTTAAAACAAAACATAAGGGAAGTTCTATCTAGATCACGTCTTTTGTATATTTCTTTCGCAAATACAAGACAGGCGTTCACCAATACACTGTATTTATTTATTCTTGAAAGTCAGACATCCAGAAAATATTTGTTCTTTAGGAACATAAAACTTGTTTGCATATGCAAGGCAGGTCTCTGCTGTAATATCCTCAGAATAAAATAAAACACCCGTCATTGTATAATTTTTCTTTTCGTTCATTTTTGATGTGTTTATATATGACTTACAAGAACAAAACGGTTAAAAAAAAGAAATCGTAAATATAGTGTAGCTCTACCTTTCCTTGTTTTCTTATGTTTAAATGCATATATGGAAAGGTGATTATATATATCATACATTTAATTTTCAATCTTTTAATATGTTTAAAATTTAAATCCAATAAACAATGGTCTTCAACCATTTTCGCCATATAATACATTCTTCTTAAAACAAAACAACAGGCGATTTTATTCGTATAAAATACTGATATACTCAGTCTAAACCTCGGCCTGAATTAACTGCCACTTTGCCGAGAAGGCGTGCATAATTGCTAATTACCAATCCGGCTATACTTGCATTAATTATCCCCCGCTCTAGGGATCCAGCCCATTATCAGTAGCTAGCATTCATTTCCCCAAATTATATTTTGCTTTATTCATATGTATATTGCATCGTTTGATAAGGTATATCGTGTTTACTCGATAGGTATGTTATACTAGATCATATTTCAGCATCTGAATAAAATTATGTAATTTAACCATGTTTATCTAATTTATGAGATATTGGTTGACAAATTCACGTTTCAAACGCTTTGGACTTGAACTCGTAAATGATCCATTTCCCTTTTAAGTGTGTCTTAGAACTTAAAACAATGGTATGCATTTTGCCAATGGCTTTTTAACTAGGCCGATTCTTAACCGCGGCTTTAATGGGCTGATCTCCTCTGATCTGCGATTATCTGAAACTTTCAAATATGTCAATTAGAAATTTCACACACTGCTAAATAAACCTGATTTAAGCCAGTTAACGCTCTCGAAGGTCTTTAAAACTACGCTGCTTTAGCGGGTTTCTGGTTCTCACCGGAAAACATGTTCCTGAAAACTCAACATCGTTAGTTTTGTATGATTCGATAAGGTGACGTGCAGAGGAGATTAAAAGAGGCAAGTCCTAACTGTTTGTCAATTCAAGCCATCTGGTTTTCAGAAAATAGAAAATAGGGGCCCTTCTTTTGGTAATGAAATGGTCTGGTTTCAGTATCAAGCTTACTTTATCCAGCTACTCACTTCTATGCTATTTGGAACAATGTACACATGTGGCGGAAAGCATACAATCAATAACTGATTCATCATTATCCTTTCGCACGTCAACTTGATCAGGAAAAATACATTTGGGTATTGTATATCTAAGCTGATTGCTTTAAAATTTTATGCAATTTATTTCTCTTGTTCGGTAAGTGTTTTCCTAGTGTAGGAATTTGCATGATTGAGAAAATTGCGAAGGTGAAATATGGATGAATGAATTATTGAGGAGCGTGATATGTTTGTAGTTTTGTTGTAACATGATTGTGCTACGTTAGTAAGTAATTTAGAAACTTTCAGTACAAAACAAAACGTATTTCGGTGTTTCCATTCTGTAAAAGCCCTCCATGAACATGAAGTTAGTTGTTTCAGTTTCCAATCACGTGTTTCAAAGTATTGCAAATGTTAAGTTTAAACAAAGTACACTTCACTGAAGGAAAGTATTTTCCTCATCCTTAAATACACATAGGGCAAAAATATGAAACTTGAATTGTTATTTTATGTTACCTGTTTCTTGTCATAAAGTTATGTTTTATCAAAAAGCATCATTTCTAGTAATATTTTATCAACATACAAACAACTTTGAGTTTCAGCTATTTCATATGCGTATTTTTGCCCATACGGTTGGTTTCAGTTTGTATATTGTGAAAACCAACAACCAGATTTATATAAAAACATCTTGTTTTAATATCAAAGCTAATTTTTTAATGTAATATGTATCTTTATTTGTGACAAAATATTTAATTGAGATAAATGAAATATTAATTGAATTTACTTACATTGCATTTAGTTCTACATTTGATTTTCATTTAGAAATTAGCAACATTAACACTTAACAAAAAACTACTTTTGACGACTCCGTATTTTGCTTCAAATACATCAGCTAAAAATCTAGTATAACAAAAGCTTGTATTCCTACGTAAAATATAAAAGTAGTTCTACCAGTCCTATCGACCGACTTTTTCCGTCCTTGGTTACCTATGTAAAGCAGGATTCTCTAAGTCTTGAACACCCCTTGAAACACATAATTGATCAACGTATATCCACAATTACGGTGCGTGTGTAAGGGTATTTAGTTAATGATGGGTAAATTGCAAAATTACTTAATGGCAAAATGTGTTTATTTTTGTAATTGTACCAGAGTATTGGTAAATCATTTCGAAAATAATGGGTTTCTTTGCTTCTTGTGGGATCTATAGGTACTATATGATCGTGAGATCAATATAGGTTTGACGATGTCCATGTACATTAGACATTGCGTGATTATCAATAGGAATGTAGCAGATGTATATAAAAGCGAAATAGTAAATTATGGATAAAAAGGATGGAGATAAATTTAAACGCAGTGGGGGCGTTAAGTCCATTTATTGCATTCATATTCAATGTCTTATTTTGGATAGGATGGAAACGTCGTTTATCAAAAATAAATATCATGATTGAATATGATCACATGCATTTAACAAAGTTGAAGAAAAAGAATAGGATCATATAGAATAATGTGCAGTCCGGGTATCCCTAAAAAACTTATATAATGTATTTTAATGTTCAGTTATAAAAGGAAATGATGGGGCATATTAAAAAAAGATAATTGCTGTATTTTGTGGAGAGAAAAGAAATGCATTGATCAAAACAATTTGGTTCCTGTTCTTCTGTTATCGTTACTTATAAAGAAAAAAAAACCCTCGAAATCGACCTAACGTCGTCTCTGAAATAATCCCCCTGGTTTACTAGCTGATAGACTTAACAATGTCTCCTTTTACCCCAATCAGATTTTGTTTTCTCATTATTGACGTGACACTGGCAGAGTTCCGAGGGTCCTATTAACTCCTCCATGTAATGTCGAAGCGAAGTGTATGAACTGATCGCCATGCGAAAAGAGACCACTTTTTCATTATCAAGCAATTAGCTTTATGCCTCATTTAGTGCGGAGATATAGTCGCTCTGTCACTAATTGATTGAATAATGTAAATGTAGGTCAGTCATTATGCTACTGTGGTGATATGTTGAGGAAAAACGTTTGATATCGGCCACAAGAGCCGTAGGTTTGATCTTCGGTCACAATACACATTAGTCATGAATTATGTCTCAGTTTCAAGATAAGCAGTATACGATCCGAAACAACTTTGATATGCCGTTATATTTCTGTTTTTCGACGCTTAACAGATGCCTTAGATATCATGGTTCGATGGTAGACTCCATCAGACAAGAGATTCTTTTTCTTTCAGAATGTTACTTCAGATTCGACATTCATAGGTTTTAGAAGCAGTGCAGCATTCTAAATGTATGACGTCATCAGCATTATGCATATTTTAATACTTTTGGCGGCAACATGCAACCGTCTCATTCAAAATGAGTAGCTTTCAGTTGTAAATAACAAACGGCGTGATAAAAGTTGATCAATCTCTCTGAACAAATCAGGCACAAGTAAAGTATACAGTAATGAAGATGTGTACGTATATTTTGCTTGTCGGAACTCCTTTATTAAATAAATGAGTACCGGTATGAAAAAAATAGTATTTAAGTAATATGTAAATAAGTAAGTAAGTAAATTGTTTATTGTTGTGGCATGTGTGACAAAATATATTTCATAAACTAATAATAAACCTTAGTTTACAATTTAAAGGGGCTGCTCCCAAGGTGATTAATTGTAAAAAAAATCTAAATTTAAGAAAATCTAATGTTATAATTGTATGTGAGGCAGTGAAATCTGATCACTCGTGGCTTATATTGCCCAAGAAATCCCCAGATATTGCCGTTTACTTTAAAGTTGGAAACGTTAGCAACATGTTAATAAATACCGAGATTATGGGAGGTATTGTGAAGACTATATAACAAAACTTATTTAATTTACAAACTTCAAAAAAACATAGAAAATAATCTACCAACTTCTAATAAACATTATGCACTTGCTGATTTTTTTCAAAGTAAAGACAACTCATATGTCGAAAGATCATTAATCGTGTATATCCGATAATTGTTTCTAGATCCGCACAATAAACTGCACAACTTATCCGCAGTAGTTACCTCCCTTGAAGGCCCCGAGTCCACTTTTACAATTTAGTCTAAACATAGACAAACGTTTGCTTCTTATTGTGTCGCCTGCATAGCATGGCAGACACATAGGGATCACTTTGTCCGTCGTTGTCGTCGTCGTCGTCGGCGTCGTCGGCGTCACACTTTCTTGTCCGGAGCATAACTCGAAAAGTATTTGAGGTATCACCTTGAAACTTAAAACATGGATAGATCACATTGAGGTGGAGTGCAGTGCACAAGAATGATAACTCTGACTTTCGTATTTTCTGAGTTATTACCCTTTGTAAATTTTTTTTGTCCAGGGCATAACTCAAAAAGTATTTGAGGTGCTGACTTAAAACTTTATAGATAGATAGATCTCATTGGAGAGGAGTGCAGTTCACATAAATGATAACTCTCACTTTCTTTTCTCCTGAGTTATTGTCCTTTGTTGATTCTCAGTCTTTATTTTTGTCAGGAGCATAACATAAAAAGTATTTGAGATATTGCTTTGAAACTTCATAGATGGAAAGATCTCATGGTTTGAGTGCAGTGCAAGAATGATAACTCTGTTTTATTTTCTGAGTTATTTCCCTTTGTTGATTTTCAGACTTAATTTTTGTCTGGGGCATAACTCGAAACTTATTTGAGGTGTTGACTTGAAACTTCATAGATCTCAATGGTCTGAGTGCAGTGCACATGAATGATAACTCTGTTTCTCTTTTTCCTTGAGTTATTGCCCTTTGTTGATACTCAGACTTCATTTTTGTCTGGAGCATAACACGAAAAGTATTTGAGGTATTACTTTGAAACCTCACAGGTGGAAAGATCTCATGGAGTGCATTGTGCAAGAATGATAACTGTTGTATTTTTGGAGTTATTTCCCTTTGTTTATTTTTTTGGATTTAATTCTTGTGTGGTGCATAACTTGTAAAGTATTTGAAGTGTTGCCTTAAACATTTATAGTAGATAGATCTCATTGGTCTGAGTGCAGTACACAAGAATGATAACTCAATAATGATAATGATGACTACAAACTTGCAACATATATATAATTAACGTCATAAGTGCTTAATGACGTCATAATTTTTCTTACAGTTAATGTTTTGAATTCATAGTCATTCTGACACTCCTCTGATGAAGACTGTATAGTCGAAAGTGCTCGGGAAAATTATTACATATTGCACTGTTTGAATATTTTATTCTCCCCCCCCCCCCCAAAAAAAAAAAAATATATATATATATATATATATATATATATATATATATATATATATATATATGTGTGTGTGTGTGTGTGTGTGTGATTTGGTGTTATTTTGTACCACACAAAATAGATTATGCTTTATCAATAATTTGTCAAAAGATCGATTTTCTAGTCAATTCTTTCATCAAACATGCTTAAATGCAGGCGACACAAGTGTTCCGAGGAACACCCACATCTAGTTTAGTTGTTTTAAATCATATTGCCAAAGCAACATTCCTAAACTGATATGGAAGTGTCAAATTTTCACTACTGTGTTACCTTTCATGTTTAAACTGAAAAAGAAACCTGTTATATCAAGTAGAAAGATATATACAACCTGAAACTCCCATTTTAAATTGGAATATCCTAAATATCCTAAAAATAAATAATCACTAGAACACTAGAATAAGCAAAAAAGTCATGTCTAATCATATTCGATATAAATTGTCGAAGTGGCCAATAATATCGTCATGTTGTAAACACAATATCTACAAATACTTGATATTATTTTATTTAACAAACACTTATATGAACTGAACAATTGTGGATGATATTCATTTGGCAAGAGACAAGGTAAATATTATTATTATATTATATGAGCTGGTGGTCAGAAATACATATTCCTAACTATAAGAACACACATATTTAAACAAGATTAAATTTCGTTGTGGTATACTGCCTTTACGTACTGAGACTGGCAGGTAAGTAAATAAACCAATGCAATACAGAATGTGCATGTAATGTTATTGTAAGGAAATTGAAAATGAATCACACCTCTTCTGGACAGTATTCAGTACTGTATATACATTACTGTTATTTAGTACTGTATATATATTTTTATGTCCAATTAAAATGGGTTTACACTTCCGTTTGCGCATGTGCAAAACTGGTATTGTAGTCGAATGTAAAGTTGTGATAGTACTAGTTTTCAGTTACCGATATTTTTCTATGTGATTTTTTAGTGGTTTCACATACGTGATTTGTGTTTGTTTGAAATAGTTTCCAGTGTAATTTATCACATTTGATAGATTGTTAGTCAGTAGATGTATGTATTTTAATGATGTTTACATACATATCTGTCATGACCTACTTATCGCTTCGCTCGTCGATCTGGACATTGCACGTTTCATGTCTTCTGTATTGAGCTTGTAATTATACATAGTTGTTTAATTATTACATGATGGGTGGGATAAGTAATGCGTAATGTTTATCTTGTTGATATGTAACCGTAATTTAAAGAACGCATGGTGTAGATATCAATACAGTACAATTGTCTGTGTAGTGATAGTCCTGCTGTTTTGATCAGGTTGATTATCTATAGACTTATTTACACACGTCTTTTACACTTGTGGAAATAACTCATTTGGTAAGAGCGCCGGTCAGTACTCCCCCCCCCCTTCAAGAGGTCATGAGTTCTATTCCAGCTGGGACCTTTTATTTCTAAATTCTTATTTTTTGGAAATTCTTGAGTTATATTTGTAAAGTTTGTTTTAAATAGTAAGTTTATACATCACTTTGCTTTTGTTAATTTCCATTTGCTTCCTTTTGATTTAACATAAAAAATAACCAATAATATATATATATATATATATATATATATATATATATATATATATATATATATATATATTATTATTATTATTAGTTACGCCTAATATCTTTTTTAAAGATATTTCTTGTTTTTAATTTGACAAAGGTGTGTATGATAAAAAAACTTTATAGAGCACTCACAATGACATGGCTCATATCTCAACTGGTTATGTGTTTTTCGCGTACTTTGACAGTGGTAACTGGTCCACTGTATGTTTTACAACTACGTTTGAAGGAACCCCCGAGTTATTTCATCCACTGTAATTACCATGACGCTACTACATCACTGGAATACTGTCGTAGCGACGGTTAACTCCTAAAATAACAACAGATGTATCTTTTTGTTTTCCTTTTTCGACATCGAGGGAGGTAAGACTTCGTCATCTCAACAATCAACATTCATGTCTGCGGGTCAGGACCGTTTCTATATTTTGTAAGTTTGGTTTGTTTGTTTCTTAATACAGTCATCAAACTGGATTGTATTTGATCTTTTTTCCAAGGTTAACACTTGCATGAAACATCAAGGTGAAAGACAAGCCTTGGTACAATCGTGTGCTGCTTTTATAAATATATATAAGATACCGAGAAAGGATGAAAGATATTCTTCCTTATTAATATGTATTTATTTGTCACGTCAGGCTCATTCTTATTGCATATTTTCAGTTCGTCAGACGTATCTAATCTCCCAGAAGGTCAGCCGGGGTATTTCCCTAATCCGTTTCAGTGAAGCTTTTTTGTTGTTAGATAAACGGCTTTCAGAACTAGTCCCAATAGAAGCTTTTAATATGACAAATGAAAGAAAAAATATGCACGATGAACATGCGACGCGCCAGTAGATTACGTTACGATCTTCCGTGTTGGAAGAAAAATAATTCGGCATATTTCCGGTTTTTCCTTGTTAGCAGTGTCCTGCCCAAAGAAAATTATTCATTGAGACGGATGTCTTGCACTTGGCAGCCACAACTCTGTCAGGATGTGAATTGCAATATATGTATGTGATATTGTATTTGTTTGTTTGATGTAGCGTTTCATGAGAAACTGATATACGGCTAATGGATAATATAAGGGTCTCCTCATAAAGTTTTGTTGATTGTAAATCAAACTTGTTGAAAGATTGAAAAAAAAATCAAAGTATGCAAAATAATTTCTTATACATCCACTCTGTAAGTTTTTGGCTTTTCTTCGTTTTTTAATTTATTTAGTAATGCGTAATTTCTCTCGAGTGGTTTGAACGGCGTCAACCCCGTATGCGTGGAATTATTCGTGGCTTCCTTGCCGCGACATACCAGGGTCGTCAAAATGGTACATGTATGCACCTTATTTTGCGCTCAGCACATAAGGATGGTATCACTTTGAAACAATATCTTTTGCATGTAGACTCGATTCCTCAAATGACTGAAATACTGAACAATTGTCGGCGGGGATCAATCCGAACAAATAAATAGACTAACATCCCTACAAATGACAGCTTTCTTGTGACATTTTTTTATATCGTGGCGTGTTTTTAAAGTACAACTTTGAGTAATCACTGTAATTGAAGAATATCTTTTTCATCTTTATTCCTGTCTTTATTTGTGTGAAGATCATTATTAATATACTTTCTGAATAAATGTTTGTTGGTTTGTTGGTTTTTTTATTTATTGGGTTTAACGTTCCACCGACAAATTAGTTCAGTCATTTGGAAACGGTGTCTTCTTAAGACGGATATAGTGCTGCCACATTGTAGTATGACACCGTAGACATGTGCCATGATACTTCACCAAGTCACATTATCCTGTAACCGGGCCAACCAGTCCTGGAACTTCGCTTATATGCTGAGCAGCAAGGGACTTTACACCAGTACAACTTTTTTACGATTCCGGGCGGACGTTTTAACCACTCGAACACCGTAAATGTATTGACATATTTAGCATTTCCGTTTAACAGATTGTTTCTAAAATGTCTTCAACGTCTGAATGTATCAAAGTCGTTTTAATGATACTGGTAGCTCCCTGCTTGGCGCTCAGCATAAATACAGGATTGGTTCTAGGACTGCTGTCCCAATGTCAGGACAATGTGACCGGGTGTGGTCAATGGCGTGATACTGCAATGTGACATCATTTTATCTGTCTCAAGCAGGCAAGTTTCGATATAAACAAAATACTGAAAATACTGTCGGTGGGACGTTAAAAACGGACAATCAACGTCTAAATGACACATTTTCTTTCAAGCATCCGATGACTTGTTTTCAAATAAACCCCAAATAATAAATGTGACGTTTCTGCTGACATTTACAGGACTGAAGGTGTTAATTCTAGATATGTAGCCGAATCCGTTTGGCAGTTGTAAATATCACACTCCAGAGAATTGTCGGCAAATGAACTTAGCGTTCATAGCGAAAGCTGATTGCTCATAACGTAAAATTCCAGTTTCAATTATGCTTTAAGTAACATAAACCGGCTGGAATACGTATCGGATCTGTAGAGCATATAAAGTAACTCGGTATTCAGGATTCATCCCACGTTCATAACTCACTATCTTGCGAACTTGGAAAATGACTACAGACATATTAATTTAGACACTTGAAGGGATATCTCTGCCGTATTGAAGGAAATGTCACATATCCAGCGATGCGGGAGATATATGTTCACAGGTCATTCTAGAGCACGACTGTCTCGCTTCCATTTATTATTTAGCCTTTATGCAAATGAAGCAAAAGAAATAGACAGTCTTATTTTTCAATAACATTTTTTAAACCATACTCACGTATTTCTTTGGCGAGAAATGCGATCAGAAACACCTTTAGGAAATTATACACCAAACATCCATTGCGATCTTCACGGTTGTCACAATTCTTCGTATTTGTATTTTTATAATATTACCTAAACATTTTATTGTCTTCACCAAATGAACATAAATCGAGCGTAGGCAAATTCAATATGGATTTTTTTGTTAACCTATCCGGGAAGTCATGATTTGTTTTCCATTCTTAGGCTTCCTTAACTTTTTTTTTTCATTAATTTTCCACCATGTCGCTTTGTTTAAATTGATTCAAGAAAAAAAAATTGCGAACGAAAATTTTGTTTCTGATGCTGCAAGAATTTGCCATCTGACCATCATGATTTTTTTTTAAGAAACTTTCATTAATTATATAAATGTAACTAGGCAACAAAATGTTTTTACTGTTGAGCACATGTTTAACTACAAAATATGTTTGTAAGTCCCATTTTAAATTAACGACAATAAACATATTTAACGTAGCATCAATAATAATTGTCTGTAATGTGAACTTACAATAAAGGTTTAAATTTGTGTGAATCATTTCATAAAAAAACTTACAAACTACAAGATTTTAGTATTTTTTGTAATATTATCATATTTAATGATAGGTTTTAGATTTGTTTCGATCATATGGTTTTCCGTTATCTGTAGTCAATGCTGCGTCTACGCACATTATTAATAATACTGTTCCAAGACATTTTACATTAAACCCAACAATGGGAGGAATAAATACGCAATAAAAATATCAAATCTGCTCGTCTTCGTTTTAAGTTTTGTTTTTATTTATGATTATAGCCGCAAATGGCAGAAAATTTCGCAAACGTGCTGGTATCAAATACGCGAACATGGAACAGATATGTTCGCTTATGTTTGCTCGTCTGTTGCTTTTATGGAAGACATTAATGGATTTGATCAATCATTTTTAAAATGGCGAGGCAGCAATATTACATTATGTCTCTGGAAAGATTATACGCCTTCGAAGCTCTTTTAAGATGCATTGCATTGTTCGGAACTCAGAAGCAATCAAACGGCGACTTGAACAAGAGCAGACTTGCAGCTCCCCGGGCCATCCAGGAACAAAGAAATGAAAGACTGTATAAGTTCTACAATCGCAAGTGAATTTGTCTGAATACATAATTATGCCCCGTTGCTTGTGTTCTGCTAGATGGTTTTGTTTGTTTTAATCGAATCGTTTCAAGGGTATTGACGATGAAGGAGAGGCAATAGTTGAGGCATTTTAACACGAGAACATAGAAATTATGCGCCTTCATCAGACTTCTATCAGCACAAACAAAATTGTGCAAAAATATAATCTAAGAACTAAAGTCTTACCTAACTGATCACATGAATCAATAAACATGTCCCTTGAAACATATTCTAGTCACTTGCAGAAATGTCGGGTGTCTAGGAATTTACACGAAGAATATTTGAATAATGAAATTGAGAATATAAATACCAGGAGATCGTCATTTGGTTTTGCTCCATCTGACAATATATGTTATTTCAAATTGTTTTACGTTCAAAATGTGTAGGTCTATGATAGCTAAACTTCTGTTGATTTGATAGCTTAAATTCGGAAATAAGTGCAAAGATAACAAAACAATTGTCGTTTAGAATATGTTGGCCCATTATTTCACCCTGCAATGAATATTTATATCGTTGTGTTTGAAAGATCAAGATAAAGTTGTACGCACATTGATCTTAAATATAAAACTACAGCTGTTAAATAATCAGGCATTAGAAATACCCTGCATTTTACAGAACTGAAAACGTTAAAGTGGTGAAACGCAGAATATTCGATTTGAGTAAGTGCGGCTAGATCATTTGAACCGTGATATAGCATGCAATGTGTTATCTCCCATTTAAATAGCCTTACTTGAGGCAAAAACAGCATGAAATGATGAAGTAGGATACAATTTCACCTAATCAACTCATTGAACGTCCCTCGAGTGTTGCTAAGCAGGCTGGAGAAGAGGCCAGAAGAAGATAAAGATGTCTGCGGAATGTTCGGAAGCATACTGCCCATGGATGATAAAATTCAAAGTTTCTTAGCAAATCAGTGCAACCGAAATAGTTAGTTCCTTTTTTTTCCCCTTTTTTTATTGGTACAGACATCCATAGCTAAATCTTCTATTTTTGGAAACATAATACATGTACACCAAATTTGATTTATGCATTGCTTTATTTTGTTTAATTCCGTTATATAAATATGTCTATTCAAGTTAAGTTACAAATTGACTTGTATAGAGCTTAGCGTATAAGAATCGTGAATAAATATCATTTGTATGAAGTGTTTTATTCTAACTATATTTTATAGTACTATATTCATTAATACAGGCATAGATTCGGTCCTGTTATTGTATGATATATCCTTTAGTACCTATAGTGACTGAGGATTTCAGTGCTACGTGTACAGATTGATGACATTAGGAGAAGGGAAAAAACTTAATTTACCACGTTATTATCCAAGACTGTCGCCTTTCAACGCCCCGACGCATTATATCATCCAATTTCTATTGAGTGTTGCTGGGATATCGTAAATAAATGTGTCCCTACGGGCAGGGCAAAGATATAGATGGAAATAATGAAAATATCAATAGATGTTTATTCGTTATAAGTCACGCTTTCATCAAAAGTAAGGGGATTTTGGATTGGCGACAGGGAGTTTGTCATATTAAAAGACCGTTATCTATTTTTCTATGAGGCTACTGCAGTCAATATGATCCATTCGGATGTATTACCGGCTCAAATTTACAGCGGAAATGTCATTTGGTAGAATCTATCCCCAAGTGATAGCAATAACTCAAGCTGGGATTGAACTGGTACGGTATGAGAGAGACGTTCCTTTCTATTTATACTAAAGCAGGATAAAGCAGGATAAAGGAGTGACCGTACGGTCTTGTAAAGATATCATTTATCTATTGAAAGCAAAATATCGTTAATCAGGCAGTATATACTTGTTTTGAGTTAGCAGTTTGTAAGAATTAGTGAAACAATCTTAATAATGTCATTTTTTTAAGTCATAGATTTTACCCTTCGCCTTTTTTTTATTCAGGAAACGCTCGTATGTTTATGCATACTTTAAATGCTGGACAAAATCTCTTGTAAATCATATAGACTATGTATTTTGTAATCTTAATAATACATTTTTGTTAAAATGGTTTTGTAAAAGACAATTGAAAAATCGTAGAAACCAAGTCGGAACAAAATGAAAAACCTCTTTTCGTAACTATTTTTTCCTGTGGTTTGCTTAAATCGCTTACTAAATATTACTTCATCCTTCACCGTGACTGGTTCTAAACGTAACTTTGTCAAGTTGACTTTTCATGTGGGTTTCGATGTGTTCAGCAGTGTGCCTTATTCTTTAACCTGAAATGAGCGATTAGATAAACGTCCAACCGTCGCAACCATGAGACAGCAAGAGCAACTTCCGTTTTCCTCCATACATGTATACGGGTACATGCACATGTACATACTTACTTCGCATACTTATCTAGTCATTTTAAACACTTTCTATCTTTACTCGTGTTTTGCATGTAGGGACCTCCATGGCCGAGGTCTTCATTCACCCATGATAAGCTATACGTCGGACTGTCAGTACTGTCATAGGAAACAGAAAGACTTCAACAAAACCAAAACTCGTTATTCAGTAGGAACAAAAAAGAAAAGTATGAGCAAAATTGCTAAAAAAAAAGTATTGCCATGCGACTTTATCTTTAATAAACAACAAGCATTACCATTTCAAAACGGTTCTATAGTTTTCAGTATACTAAATTTTTTTGTTGTAAGAGATCATTCATTTATTGGGTAGATAATAATTCCCGAGATATCATTCGGTTCAAATCAAATCGTGAGTATGATTATACTTGTTTTCGGCAGGACAGACTCGGTCTGAAACCTGAAGCATGGGTCAAATATCAAAATAGGTTTAACAATGTTCAGAGCATTGTCTCAGTTTGGAGAGCCAATGACCTGTTGACAATATGTGAAAGTAAATAAAAGTCAAAAATACATAACTGTCACACAGCAGGGACGTCACTGTTTTTACGGTTTAATAAAAGAAAACCAGAACAAAGCGTAAAAACTTCATACGCGTCGTCTGTTCGTGAATTTTGCCACCTACATGTAACTCAGTCTCAGGTGGGAGTATGAAATGTCAACAGAATTTAGTGTCCTTTTTTCTCACTAAGATATGTTTTTTTATGATTTTGACGGTTTATACACGAGTTGAGTAAGTAAACCTTTTCGACACAAAATTATCTGATTCACATGCATTCAACTTAAGATTTGGTTTGTATGAAGTTTTGAATACTCTCACTAATTTGGCATGCATATATATATATATATATATATATATATATATATATATATATATTGACGAACAGACAAACAGGAGACTGTTTTTATTTACTTAGAGATGTTCAATACTGGGACAATAGGTGTTAATCTTTTAAAAAATGAATTTTTAGTCAGCTGAGATGGTGTCTGGATGTTAGTAACCAGTTTGATGTCATTTATTTGTTTATTGGTTTAACGTCCCATCGGCAGTAGTTCAGTCATTTTGAGACTATGTCTACATACAGATATAGTTCTGCCAAACCGTAGTATCGCGCCTTTGTCGTGTGGCAGGATACTACACCAAGACACGTTATCCTGACATTGGGCCTACCGGCTCTGGAACTACCCATATATGATGAGGGCCAAGCAAGGAAGCTACAACAGTACAATTTTTTACGACTTTGGTATGTCACGTCCGAGGATCGAACCCACGACCTCCCGATTAAGGGTTGACGCTGTAATATCACTAAGCACAGTGATCGGTCGTTGTCATTTATGCCATTGAATGAAGAACATTCGATCCTAGTTTGCTCATATTGAATTCATGTCGAAAATTGACGCTGTAGTCGGTGGGAAATTGTCAAAATGCCTGAAGTAAATGGCGTTGGCAGGTAAAACGTCTGCACAATGTATTTATCGACCAATTATCTCAGCAATGGGACAGCCATTTGGTTCCATTGCCTCTAAACCATCAGATGAAGGGGGCGCCACAGACTGTGACTGATCATTTCAGTTCGATTTTGTTGGAACACAATCCCTGTCAATATCGTCTGCATAGATTTACCAGCATAAATGATTTTAAATAAAAAAAGGGAGATTAAATACGATTTGGACGCAAGTTGTCGGTATAAGTTCTTCCCTTTTTCACAGCCTTCTTGATTACTTAAACTTTTTTAAATGTCCTCCGATCATGTAACTTTTCTTTCCTCTGGAACATAAAAAAATCAAATGACCCCTACATTAAAATTGTAGGAAATAGCGTCCACGCTGCGAGCCGTTTTCTTATCATTTTTATACAATATCATTTGTAATTTGAGCACTTTTTTGAAATTCCGCAAACCCGGGATAACACGAAAACGCTTTTAAAATCCCTGGTTAGGGCATTTGTTTATGGAAGGAGGATTCTCAAAACATTTTCATTATGTACAACCAGAGAATATTAAACATGTTATCAAATTCTGGGGAAGGATATGAAAATGTTTTTATGTTCCCGAGGTGGAGCTTGAATTTGGGGACCGTTTGAACTCCTTATATCGAGACACTTACTAGGTATTTTTCCCAGAAAATGATCTTCACGACTTTTTCAAATGTCTAATTAAGGACCATGTTGCCACAAGAACTACCGACTTATCAAAAAACGACAACTGGTCCCGATAGGTTCATGGATAGTGTCTTCGTTTTGGGTTGTGTGGTTGTAGGTCTAAATTACATGAGTATTGAATATATGCCCTTAAAATTGATATTGTAGGACCCACCACTGCGTGGCACTCATAATGCAAGTTGGAGCTAATTTCAGGAATCGATTGTCCGATGCCAGATGTCAGGCTAATGTGACTTTGCGTGTAAATGTGTCACTTGTTCATTGTGATGTTTCGCAGTGAGGAAGTAATGTAGCTTTCGTATATATTCCTAAAATTCATAGTACAGTCTAGATGATTTTTAAAGCAAGCTTGGATTTATCATTCCGGGTTGCATGTAGACAATTCTTCTGCAAACGAAGGATTGCTGTCTTATATTAAAGTTCGTACTCCAAGCATTTGATCAAATACATTACAAACGTATATTATATATACATGCACAATATAGATATTTACTATGGCACCATTTTTGCAAAATGACTTCCAAAAATTATTTTTCACTATCATTCTACCCTTTGTCTATTTGAATAATCTTGTTTTTATCGCTAACGTTTTTGTATCTGTTATGATATTTATATGTAAAATCGTAATACGTCGTAATATGTCCTTATCTATTGATTAATCAAGGCGTGGTGCAGTGAACACACATAAACAAAAGCCAGTTTAAAGTTTTATATCTAGCACAGATATAAACACATCCAGACCTTTTAAATGGGATCTTTTGAATATTCTTAATGGTAATACCATGTTCTTGGCCATGAGCTTTCATAGACACAACGGAATTGCTATTTATGTGACTGATATGAAGCCATTTTAAGCACTGGTTCGGGTATGTACATGGAGCCAAATTTTAAAAGCAATGAGACTCTGCATGCTGCTCCCGAGTTTAAACATGTAACGCAGTATATATCACTATAGTTTCCAGGGTATTGTTGAACTTAAACAGGAAGTCACTAACTACTGACTGTGTTAATTTTCCTGTCATTTAAAACTATGTTAACAAGAAAATCAAGGATACTTTGTAATCGTGAATACTTTATGTATATTACTCCCATCCTTAATTAATACCGAAAGATAAATGATACATACAATTCTACGCTTCGAAAATAGGCTCTTGTAACAATGTGGCGTTTTTCTAAGCGAATGAATATCAATCAAAACGGTGTCTGTATTGTTGCTGAAGCGAAAGAGATATCTAGTAGATCTTAAGCATGTATTCACACGACTTGCCTTTTAACATAGGAAAAACATGTTTTACAGAGATCATTATTTGAACCTATCTTCCAATTTTCTAGAAAGTATGTAGTTATCTGGATTTTCCATTATTCTGGGAGAAGACACGCTGTACAATTTCTGACTTGAGGTTTAATCTATATCGAAACCATCTTAACTGGATGGAATCGCATTGATTTATATAGAACCGACATTAAACTGGGCTGTTCACAGGCTTTGGTGATTATCTTTTGTTTAAATGTAATTTAGATAAAAATAAATGCAGATATTTTGTTCGATGTGTGATTATCTGAAATGCCATATGTTTGTTTTCAGAGCTCTCAGCTGTCAGACATTTGAAATGAAAAACAGATTTTGTTTAAATATTAGAAAAGACAAAACGGTTTACATAAAGGTGTTAGTTATTTGAATAATTATAGATCGTCCTAAAACGCCAATAGCCAAAGTACGCCAAAACATTGATTGATTACAATTACTTTGTCTTTTCTTCATCATCTTCTTCTACAACAATTTAATTTTTGAGTCTATACAGTTAACATATTGTACACGTGTACGTACATACATCGACAATTTTCATAGTCTATGGCATTCGGAGAAATCATGAACTACTTGAACTCATAGAAAAATATTGAACTACTCATTTGGACACAATTACAAGTTTCGGGAATATAAAAAGACGGTTCATTTCAAAGTTCTGATGAATACAACTAGTGTCTTTAT
>CM037780.1:49464661-49514661 GCA_021229015.1 Solen grandis | reverse complement strand
CAACATTTGTTATATGTATCGAACACTATTGAAATAGTTTGATAGTACAAAGACGCATATATTTTATAATCGATTTTCTTATTTCATTTAAATCTCTTGGTTCAGCCTCATTTCAGTCACTTGTGCGTCTTCTTAAAAGTACTCATTATCTTTTTTAAACATTATGACAACGTTAATGGGAAAATGGGAAACACATTTGCCATCCAAGATAAGCCGGTTGATTTCGCAAGAATATCATTGCAAGAATATCTGTGTTTTATTGATAAGTAGATCCGGAAAGCAATATATCAGATTGTGCAGTAGAAAACAGATTGTCTCAATGACACTTACTTCCACTGATGGAACTGCCGTGTTTATCTATCGACCAGTATTTACCAGAGAATGCGGAAAAGTGATGAAATGAGTTTTAATTGCCATGGACTAGTGGGGAAACGCCAGGGCTGCGCGAAGTCCTGTGTGGAAAACAGATACACTTAAACATTGTGTGTAAATATTGCATTTTGAATCAGCATACACCAGCTTCTATGATCATATATGCCCATAAACTATGTTAATTGGCATACATTGTCAAATTGCATGTAGAAGAGACCTTGCCTGGAAAAAAGTAAATACAGAAAAATAAAACTATTTCTCTCTCTCTATCTCTCTCTCTTATCATATGAAATGCAGGACTGTATTGTGTTTTATGATTTTCGTATATATTTTAAATAAAATATTTTCATATACTATAAATCTTAGGTCTTTTAGTGTAATACATTTATATTTTATAAAACTTAGTTGTTTTTAATCAAAAATTAAATATATTAGTGCAAACAAAAGACACATATCACATAACTATTATAATTAACCAAGAATTGTGATAACCACTGCATTCATAAAAGAGAACAATCAAACTTATATACGATTTTAGTACTTAAGCAGGCTTGACAACTGCTTTTTTCCTTTCTTTTTTACAAAATATATTTGTATTTTGTAATAAGATCTTATTAAGCTTATTAAGAATGAACTGTGCGATAGCTCGCTGTATTTAAAAATATATGACTTGAGATACACCGGAAACTGCGGTACCTCTACGCCGTTTGTAAAATCCTTTCTGTATAGAAACCGGTATTTATATTCAGTATAATCATATTCATTTTGTATATGAAAATAATTAAACATTATTTTAGCTGAAGCGAATAACGGCATCCCTTACTTATAATTTCTCAGAAAACAATAACGGCTTCATTTTTTTTTTTTTTTTTTTTTTTTTGTCAAAACGACAACAAATCCACCTTCCAAAGAATCATCAGTATGTGTGCATACTAGGATTTGTATAGAGGTCTCGCCATTTTATTTATTAAGACAATAAATATAGTAATTATCCCATCACTTTGGTGAGCGTGTCACAAAAAGGACGATATATTCTCCAGTAACACGAGCGGATAGCTGATAAATTGTTATTATGGCAATGGTGGACTGACAAAATGTCTAGCGGCCTCTTCTCAGAGATTCCTCCCCGTCTCTCTGCCTGTAATGATATATACTAAGTCAAAAGGAGATTTGACATACGTTTGATGTAGTATCTTGATTTTCCATTTTCGCAAAAAGTATGTCTTTCTTTTAATGGAACTTCTCTGCAAGGGGAATGATTAGGAATTACGGATATATCCGTGATCAACGGCTTTCTTAACATTTTATATTCAACTGATATTTTATGATACATGCGGTTGTCAAAATAAGACAGAAACGACGCGTAATTTTAGCCTGTAAACATCAGAGTAAAAGGCAATCATATGAAACATTTTGTTGGTGAAGTAATTTTAATGACATGTATAACCGTGTAATAATTATTTTGAAACGGTGTTGAAAGCTGCTATATTTGTTATGGGAATTACGTACATGTGCAGATGATTCTCTTTTCGAATTCAGCTAAAATGGGATAAAATGAGATGTTGTCTAGATTATATATTACAAACATTTCGAGATACCACAGAAATGACATGATAACAACACATTGTAGATGTTGAAGCCTACACTCCTTCCATTTATAACGAATTCCGTGTGTGTTTATGGCAAATTCCTTTTAGAGATTTACTTTCTATTGGATTCATAAGCTCAGGAATATTGAATATTTCCCAATTAAAAAAAAAATAATAATAAGTTTTTACACCGAGTTGCATGCTCAATGATTTGTTTTGCATTTCGTAATTGTACAGTACAATTCTTCACCTTTAATTTCATTTACTAAAAGTTATATTGACTATTCGATTAGGCATGATATTTACTCTTTAAGTTAAGAATACTGTTTTCAATAATATGTTAAATACAGATGAAACTAAATTCAGAATTAGAATATTTCTATAATGTGTATGTGCACTTGAGAGTTTTTTCCTGGATAGTTTTTAGAGTTTTAAGCCGCGTTCTTGTTACTGAATTGATTTATAAATTGATGTTATAAAAATAGGATGATATGAACAATAAAAAAGCAACCAAAAATTTTAAAATGTATTTTAATGGCATTTTTATCAGTCATTTTTACTGAGTTCCCAATTTATCATATACATTCTTATATTAGTTTTATTTCCAGTTCGTGTTTATTTTTCATTTAGCTTATTGAAAGAAAAAAAAATAAATATTAAGATTTATGAGTATCTGAAAAACATGTTTTTCACAAAGACGATATGCATCCTAACTATAATTTGTAACATTTTTGATTTTATGAAAAAAAAAATTTTTTTCAGGATATCGAATTCTGTCTGAACTTGTACTACGAAAAGTGCGGGGCCTCCATACCAGGTAAGTTCAAATCTCTATAAAAAAAACTTCAGAGGCAGAAGAGCGTATTATACTAACCAATAAACAGGCCAATCGGATAGCGGCAAATTTTAAATGCTTGTCTCTTGCTTACTTGGGATGTAAGTGTCATTTCAACCCATAAAGATCGACTAAGTCCGTCAACCTTCGGGGGTAATTAGAAAAACATGTCGATTAAAGTAGCGTCTTTTAGACATAATATCAGGACGCAAGGGGTCTATTCTTTATATTAAAATAAGATTCGCGTGCTAAAGAAATGTGATATAATGTATTATATGTAAAGTTCATATTCTGAATACATACAGACAGGCAAACAATCCTCCACCCATCCAGCAAACAAACAGACATTATCACTACATTGCTACTGTATCTTGAATACACACTCCTCACCACATTGAATTCAAATGAACTGCATTTAATGACTGAAAGACAATGCCATACCTTTTGAATATAGCACGAGATATATAGACGTCCATGTATACAGCTTCCCGGTTAGCTCCTATCGCTATATAGCCAAATGACTCAGCCAAGTGCCTAGTTTTTCGTATTCTGCTGTATCATCAGCTTGATGGAAATTTATGCATATGCTTTTTTCGTATACAGCTTGAGTGTTTTTCGTTGATTAGAGCTACATCGAGAAGCTATTTTCAAAGCGAGCTCAATAGGGTGTGACAAGGCTACACATACTCCGAATACAGCTTTGGTACGAGAGCTAAATTCGGCAAATGAGCTAATAGAGAAGCTGTATAAAAAAAAAAAAAAAAAAAAAACGTCTGAGCTTCCCGGGTAACTATTTTCGGAATGAGCTCTATAGGGCGTGACAGGGCATAGTCATTGTGACCCTCGATCTACTTTGACGAGATGTTGTTAGTAAGAAGTAGACTTCGTTATAGAAGTTCAATGTCATTGAAGGTCGTGAATTTGACAAATTGCTTTCGTAAATACATTCAAACTTCCCAGCAAACGTATAAACAACCATTCGAAATGACTTGCAAAGAAGTCGTTAAGCACGTTTCGTTCGATACACGGGATTTCTTAATTCCAGTGCTATGCGTGGTCCTTTAATGGTTCGTTTTCAGACATTATTTGTTCCTCATCTGAGACTGACATTTCAAGCTGTATTAAATTTATAGCTTTACTTGCAGTGTATTTGAGCTGGTATTACTAAAAAAAGATTCTTTAAAAACGCTTCAATTTTAAAGACGTGTCTCTTTCTCTCAAAGCCGGTCTTGTTCAAATGAATGAAATGCCCCACCGACATTTTTCAGTCATTTTCGAGCTTTGCCTACAGGAGACACATGCACAGTGCTGCCTATATGCGATATGATGTCTTAAACGAGTGGTATGATGCAATCATATCCTTTCTTATTATCATGAAGCCTAGCTAACCAGTTCTGAGACTACCCTTATAATAATGCTGAGAACCAATACCAGTACCATTTTAACGCATTTGGTATGTCTGGGTATGATTTCGAGCCCAAAACCTCCTTGCCACTGGGTAAGCATTTTCACCTCAGTCACTAGAACCACTCAAAGTCTCAAGAACTTTGCAAGTTTTGATCAGAAATGGAACAAAGATATGAATTCTTTGTGGTAGTCGATGGATGTGTTTCTTAACAAGAATACATAAATCTATATAATTGACCTTTAGATACTACAGTTACAAAAGTACGAGCTAATAAGGTACGGAGACTATTAAGTATGAATAATTTAGTGTTACTGTACCAAATTAAGCGGGTCTGAATAAATATACAAATAAAACTGCAATATTTATTTATTTTATTTATCAGTAGAAATAATTAGAAAATTACAGTCATTTTGCATAATCTCTAAGGTTTAGTTATAATTGCAAACCTTTGTCAAAAAAGATGAATAAATACGTTTATACTGAAAATATAAATTCGTATTGCCAAATATAGCAAATTCAAGAAATAAAAGATCAAAAATTAAAAGAAATGGTTTTAGATTCAACACATATCTGGGTACTAATTCAGGAATTAGTAAGGAATTAAAATATTCGAAATAGTTCGGAAGGAATTAATATCTTAATTTTTTTTTTAATTTTAATTGATGTTTTTTTCTACCTGTATCTGAAAAAAACAAAATTTGTGTATGTTTGTTTCTAGTGCAAGGCCTTTGTTTATACATGATCGTCTTTGTCAATTGGAAATAAATTTATCGTACTTGATGATTACTGCCCTACATTTAAATGGTATTTTGAGACTATGTCTGCTTGAAAAAGGTCTAGTACCGCCACATTGCAGTAGCACGCCATAGGCATGTGGCCTGGTCAGCCCAATCCTGAAACAACCCTTATATAATTAGCGCCAAGCAAGGGAACTATACCAATAAATTTTAACGACTTTGGTATGTCTCAGCCGGGGACTATTTTATTTGGAAAACAAAATATAGTATAGAGTGGTTCCAATCTCACACATAAGCATAAACGGTTACTTGTCGGCGCAGAAGAAAAGAGTCACCGTTCTGAATGTGATCGAGTATTCGATTATTTGCCTGTAGATCCTACTTAATATTCGAATATCAAATTTGGTATTCGTTGCCATCCCTAGAACGAATGTGTCAGTATTTCCCAAAAGTGTAGGTAATCTAAGTATCAAACAAATCTCGCTCGTTTATATGTATGTCAATTGAACTAGTGCAGCATAAAATTGTGCATCCGATGAAATTGTTGTGGCTACGATGAATATGTCGTCATCGATTAACATTTCTCCGTCACGTGGTACTTTAAATTGCGCTATCTTAAAACATTCTTTTATAACTAATGCATAATGGCCATTATCTCTTTTAGATTTTCTCATAAAATTAAACATAATTACTGTGAACGGTACAATGAGGAAATTAGAATGTAATCAATGTTAAATAAAAAGCTATCAGACGCAGAACCGTGTTCTGTGATTATAATGATTTAATGGATCAAAGTTAATCAGAGAAAGATACTTAACTTTTTTCCCAGGCAAATGATTGCACCCGAGGCGTTCGTGCATGCCTTTTTTATGAGTTGTACCAAATATTAAATCAGTACTTATTACAATATGAAAACTTACGATTAAATTTTTGTACAGTAAAATGCAAACATAAACCATCTTTTCACTTACCCCTAAAGCAGGTGAAAAGATTGAATTGAATCTAGCAATATCCTAACAGTTTTTAAGCGTTTATATAAATTTATATTCAAAGGACTCAGAGTCCTAATGTTGCGTTAAGCATAAACTGAAACAGTAGAGGAGGAAGTGCGGCTTGTAATTTGGAACTGTTTTATTGACTTATCTCATTAAATGGATCTTGTAGCTGTGAAGGCCGAACGACATTTTACTTGCCATACTCGTATTAGATTAATCAAGGGCACATTGCATCATAGAAGTGCGTGAACTTCTGCACTTCGCTGGCTTATGTCACATAATTCCATTCAAAGTATTTTCATTGATGATTTTTCCCGCCGACGCAAACAGGTGCACGTATATCTTGCCCGCTAGAGGGCATTGAATTTGGTATACAGTATTAAAGTCTTATTGATTTTTTTTCATTGATGAAATACAGTTCAAATGCTAATAGCCATCCATCATGAAGGCGTTTTTATTCCTCTTACTCGGGAGCCTGCAGGAGGGTCTCCCTTCACCTACTATTGAGCTGTTATCTGTTTATCCTTCTTATCTAAGAGGCCATTTTTGGCCGTTGCTATACCTTGTTTTTCTATTAAAGATAGAATTGATAAAGACAAGTAATTATATTTTCTTCATATGATAAAAAAGTAATTGCAACAAAACTAGCTTCATCAATGAAATATTAATTATCGCTTTTCATTGGTGTAAATAAATAAATCATCCAAGCGCAAAACGCCATTTTCATATCAACACAACAATTGACATAGAAAGATTCCGATGACTATATATATAAGGTTCAATTGTGTCAATTACAACTGTAACAAATTAGAATTAAATGAAATAAAAAAACAATTATTCTACATCAAGGTTGTAAACCTAATGCCATCGTATGTTGAATTAATGTCGAAACTTTTTGTCCTTCCTGTTTTCGTTGCATATGATTCGTCTTCAATTGAAATAGTAAATTTAATGGATGAAATACATAAGGTTTAAGACGATATAATGTTCCAGGAAATTATAACTCCATGCGTACATGTATAATGCAGCAATTAAACCATAGAAGGCCTCATTGTGATGATCGCAAATGATCGTATGTGAAAGTTATACCAACGTATAAGATATTCCTTCTATGTCAAAAGGGGAGATATAATGATATTGTTTTTTTATTTTTCGTAATTTTACTTCATTTATCTTTTATATGAGTTTTATTCATTTTTGCTAATACAAGTGAGCAATTTATTCTCTTTAATAATCACAAAGCTACTTCGTTTCCAAAAAGCATGCATTTGAATTGACTGATGTCGATATTTACAATATGTGAGGAACGTAAACGAAGAAATAAGTTTTGATAAATTCTTCCTGTGATTGAAAAGGCAAAAGATATTCGATTGAAGTAATAGAAAATTGAACGACAAAGTCTCCTAAATGTGAAAATACATTAAGGAAACTTGAAAGAATTAAATGAATAGAATCTAACCCTAGTGATAATAATAATGAAAGTGCATCGAGAAAGCTAATATTAAAGGTCAAGCATAATCGTTTAGCTTGTGTTCAAGCTAAAGCAACATATTAAGGGTAATAGAATGAATTACGGAAATTCATATTCCCAATATTTTGCGCGAGTAAATTGATCATTGATTCCAATGATATTAATTTGGTTACAAATGTTTTCTGGAATAAATTTGCTGCTGCCGCAATACTGTAATAATCATTACCTCTAACCATGGACATTTATAGAATGGTTGTTGTAATGATTTCAATACATAATCTTCAATTTTCCGTGCATGGTAGCAAAATATTACTGTGAAATGATTCTTTGGTTTTACATATAAATTGACAATTTGAATTATTTCATTCTAGAAAATTTGATTTTTTATTATTTTCATCATCATCGTTTTATGGTTATATTTTCATCATCATCAACAAAATCTTTATCATCACCATCCGAATCCTCCAAATAATCATTTGTCTTAATATTATCATGATTTTGCAGCATTGGAAGTAGTAGGTGTTGTTACAATAAAGCTACATTAGATCAAAGCTTTTTCGGTGACTATGTCCTCCATTGCTATTATGTATAGGCGCTACAGTCCAGGGGCCGCCCGGACCCCCAGGTCCAAAAGGGAATGAGGGAATTCCCGGGAGACCCGGACCAATGGGCCACAAGGGACCGCCGGGGTTCAATGGTGCGTATACTCTTATTCAACATCAATTTAGGGACATATGTTTAAAGAATAAACAAACCTTACAAATAAAAATCGAATAATTATACTTTATATACTAATTTGTATATATGTGTCTTTCTATTGTACAAGTTCGATTAATTATTATTCATAATCACGTAGTAGCTTGTGTTAATAAAAAGAATTAACTGATGTTAGAAATACGTTATCAAAAATGACAGAAGTAACAGCTGAGGTTAAGCAAGATATATACCATTATGAATATAAATGGATATGTAAGCCTTTTTCTTTTGGATCTATATTAACTTAAGATTGAATTACGGTGCGGTTCGACGTGTTTTATCGGCTATCTGTAAAGCCAGACTGTTTTGTTCTGCTATTCTATCCTTTGACTTTATTTAGCTGATATCTGAACAACTAATCAGTCAGTTACACTGTTTATAGCATTCATGTATGGGTTAATACATGGAAATGCATCTCCTCTAGTGGGGTGTTCAGTTCGTATATCTCATCGACTTCCGTATTATTATCATGAGCATTTTAAAAATCACGCAAATTGAATGTTAAAATTATATGTAAAACAAATTCAGTCGGCTATTTTTTGAGGATGTGCAATTAAAGGGTGTATGGAATCACAGAGATTCAAGTGGTGTATGGAAAAATAACCCACGATCGCGTTACCGATATTGAGAGGTATTCTCTCATTACTTTGCTTAGCTCCTGGAAAAAGTTTTGACTGAGTGTGCTTTTATCCCAAAGTAAACTTATACATGACACTAAGACATCAAAAAGTATCGCCTTATTTTTATTTTTTTTTTATTTTTTTTTTCGTAATAAATGGTAAAATCGGATATTACTTTGAGAACGCTGTCTTCCAGCTTCTCCCAGCGATATGATATAATCCTGTTTTAATGAAGAAATCTGTCAAGAAAAATGACAACATTATAAAGTCTCGGGAATGTCACGGAGGTCAGATCGTGCTAAATACGTTACTAAGCTCTTAACATATTCAGGAAATAATGTAATGAAGTTGGGAACATTAGGCGCTAACAAAGAACTTCTTAGCAGTCTTGGCATGGATGGATCATATTATATCAGTAGTAACATAATGTGGGCCTTTTCAAACTACTACAATCAAGAGCAGTTGCTTGATGGATGATTTGATCTAAACCGAGATGATGAGTATGAGAAAGATGGATATGTAACACTGACTTTTCTACCCTCTTTTAAACTTTATTTTAAATGTCGGCAGTGTTTTGATTGATGTTCAACGGTTGGAAAGCAAGACTGATGATATAAAGATTAGATATCATATGCAGTTTAGATAAAATAAATGAGCACGTATTTAAAAAGTACACTTTGCATTTCTTGCTATACGATACACATTTTTTCTTCCTTTGTGCCCTTTTAATTCCCAATGGCCGAACACAACAACTTGTCTCTGCGGCACTCCTGGATTAAATTGTATTCATTCTTACAATTTGTAATACATTCTTAGCTGTTTCACAAATCTTTCCCTCAAAATTGTTTTGAAATGCAGTTAATAAGTTTCAAGGCTGAAATATATACAGAAACAAGAAATTCTATTGAAAATATTAACACTGTGTTTTGCCCGCTGTTTGACTTACTCTAAATGTGTGTGTGTGTGTATGTGTTTTCATTCTGTGAATCATACATTTTATTCGTTATAACTAAATGTTTGACTTCCATACGTGCTCATCCAAGAGATGATCTTACTAATTGTATCAATTTGTTTCCCATGTTTCATTTGATTCAGTCAATACGGGAACTAAAATGTGGTATTATAATGGCTTATTCCGCTGTCGAACGAAATGCCGATAAATAAGGTAGTACATGTAATTCGTTCTAATATGTTTTTCCTTTATTAAGACGGTTGATTGAATACTTGATTTTACTCGTCAGGATTGAAAGGTCAAAAGGGCGAGATCGGAATCCCAGGACGAGTCGGAGAACCAGGGAGTGACGGTCCGAGGGGAGCACGAGGTTGTACCATATTCTAAATATTTCTCTAACTCTATGTTATTTTGAGTGACTTTGGTCATACCAAGTAATATAACCTTCGACACATGAAATCCCTCTTTTCCCGGTAATGATGCCTTTATTTACCCTGACCATGCTTAATTTCTTAATTGGATTTGTCCTTTTTTTCATTTTTGACTATACTATTATATGTTCATCCGGGTGCTTGCTGAAAATTGAACAGTGCAGATTATGACTAGTTGCAAAGGCAATCAAAAGTGTCCACAGAATGGTAAGGGTTAAATAGAGCATTCCCTTTCTTAAGATACATCGTCACACGTAGCTTTATTCCTGGTTGAACTAGATAACATTTATTACTACAAGTGATAAAGAGCATTATTGTATATTGTAAAGGTGAATATTATCACCATTGGTGAAAAATGAGGTTAAGTAATAGTAGAGAGAAAAAAAACGCATATAGACATGTAAACCGAAAAAGACAAAATGGAAAAAAGGATAGAACAAGAGTGTGAGGGTTCAAACCTTTATAAAGGATAGGGAAAGAAGAGTGAAAAAATGTATTTACTTGATCATAACTTGATAATAACTCTTCAATCTTTTACTCTTTATGGTCTATAATATCAAATACTTATTGGAAATCCAGTACGTAGAGAAGAGCGAATATCATAACGTAACTGCCACTATTTGGAGAAATAATTAATACCAAGGACACTTACCAAATAGGCAGTTTCATTTGTAATGTGTTTAATAATAATATAACATTCATTAATACCTTTATTCAGAATATGTAATTTAAACCTTTACAAAAACACTTCTTGTTCCATGAGCGATTCTTAAAAATACCAGCTAAATTATGTAGAAAGACGTAAACCATCCAGAACACAACGCGGTTTGAACCTATGTCATTTCACTGAATTAAGTTGATATCACATCTTAAACTTGAAATAGATGTCATTATCCTTTGAATCTATAAAAAGATGAAGCTCCATTTAGTAAAGATTCTTAAAATGAATCATACCAAGCTATTCTTTAAATTAATTTAGGTGTTGATAATAAAATATGAAAAGTGTCTTTAACATAAATAATGAACCGTATGAAATTGCTTGCTATTTTTATCAAACAAAATAAAAAAAAAAATTCGTCAACCGTTTGTATAAGACCCCTGTGAGAAATCACTTTTTAAAGTGCAGATGTAGTCAAACAAAACGATTCTGTCATGATGGCAATTATCTTTAAATAAAAACCTAAGGACCATGCCTCCTCCGTTCCAACGGCAACCAAGTTTCTCATTTGCTTTAAATGGTTCCCCTTGATATTAGCTAATTACTTTGGACTACAAATAACATCTAAGGTCCAATTATGACGGTATAAGATGTCAATTAATGTTGCATGGCATTTTGCTAATTACGGGGCTCAATTTTCACAAAAGTTATCATCTTATTGCAATAAATTTAGAGGAAATACAGAAAAACGAAGCACAATGGGGGAATCGTTATGCACACGTGTGCATGGAAGATTAATTTCTTCAAACGTTCATGGATTGGCAGAGTTAGCGGGGAATAATGACCTCATTATCTCGGAAAACGCTAGTGTACGGAACACGTGGGCTAAGTAAATTTGAAATGAGCCGCAGTATCAGTTTCATTTTATCGACATTGTACAAACAGACGTGGTTGCAGAAAAGTTTCTAATCTGAATTCAATATAATATATAGAAGATGTAGCAACGTTGTATTGTTATAGGTATTATATACACTAAGAACCACCAATAAAATACTCAAAAAAAAGAAGTGTTTCATTCTTTATTAGTATTATTTTTGTACTAAAATGGACGATGGTATTATCATTTGGTAATATATCTTTAAAACGCATATTTCACCTAGGTTTTTGACAATAAAGCCATTTAATTGATGATGACTAAGAATTAACTAATGATGAGTCATAAGTTCACCCTCATTTTAATTGCAAATGCAACTCTGTATTTTACAAGACAGCATTGAATGTTTAAATGCTTTCTTTTTTTGAGATTTTAGGTCTTTGCATTAAATCAAAGGTTTGAGTACGTAAAGAATTGTCTATTGCAGAAGTTATGGTCATTTTATTTTCAAAACACATTTGACGCATGCAATTTCACATTGATACGTAAACTGTAATGCTTAGCTTGTCTCCACATACATTTTGTAAGATATGCCGTATCAACATAAGCTTGAAAAAATATTTCGAAAATCATTTTTGTGACATTTCAGTTGATCTTCATATACGTGTGATATCGTGTGAAAGAAGTATATCGTTAGAAATGTTTAAAACACAATAGGCGAATAAAAACTGTGTACATTTTTCAGCCATATATCCAATTATTAGTAACTTAGAGTGTATTACTCAAAAGCGTATTTCTCTCATGCTGTAGCATGCTGTTTCCTATGATAAAGTCTATAAGATTAATTATTATGGGGGCCTACTTTTACAAAGTTTCTCTTAAAAAGTAGACGTAATGGAATTTTCATGTTCTTCATACGTTCAACGGGGAAAGACATTGTTTAAAATCAGTTTTAATCCCACAAGATCAGGCATGTATAATTTGAAGGACTCAATACGGCTCAACACAAAATTCATATTCTTTCATAAATTCAATAATTCAGATAAGCATAAGTATATTTCCTATACCCTCTCAGGCAATTCAAACTTATATATGTGTATGATTTTTATACGTGTATGACACATTCGCATCCTATTCGAATAAGCTTGCATAATTATAGCAAATTAAATCTTAAAATTTAATAATTGTCACATTTAATTTACAATGTGACTTGTTGTTATATTAAGCTGAACATTATATTCCATTAGGAAAAATTATTGCTCATTAACCGAAATACTCTACAACACTTGTTAAATGTGAACATTGTTTCTACAAATGTTTTAAGGCCTGCCAGGTGTAGATGGTTTTCGAGGAGCCGAGGGAAGGCGTGGAAAGCGTGGGCCTATGGGTCGTCCTGGCAACAATGGAGAAAAGGGCCAGAAAGGAGAGCCTGGGCTCCCAGGAACATTCAACGCAAATATTCCAATGGAGATTCGGGAAATAGCCAACTGTACTTGTACGTTGTTTGTTATAATAGTTATAGTACATTAAAAGTAAAGGGAAGGTGTGCCAGTATGTAAATGACTAGGTGTTTCGTCAGTGTGAATAAATTAGTTTTACATAAAGTTAGTAGAGTATAGTAAGTCAATCATATTAAGCCCATTAAGTTAACATGGTAAGATCGTTACGTCAATTAACATAGTATTCAAATCTTCGTTAACGGAATATTCTGTCGAAATTTAGATGTATGAAATAATTTTACGCCACCGTAGGAAATAAACGTCAGATATTATTTGTTACTAAAATTTGAAACAACTCTGACGGTTGTCTGATACGTCAGTGTTGAGGTGATGTATAGAGGCTTGATTCCATGTTGATGTGAATTACGATGCCAAAATAAAAGACAATTCATGACTCTTGACAAATAAAATTTTTTTTTTTTTTTTTTTTTAATTAAAAATATATTTTTTTTTTATTTTCTATATAAATTAATTTAAATTTATACGGTTGTTTTGATATCTGGACAGTAAATAACAATAGCTTTTGCAATCAGTCTTCCCTCCAGTTTTCTTAGATGGTGTATAACCTAATTTTGTATTCAGAATAGTGTTGTCTGCTATGGAAATAACCATTGCATTGTATTAAATCACACGCGCCTTTGACCGCTAGGCATGGTTTATTGACTTCTGGTTCAAACGTATACAAAAACGAAATATCCAGCATCAGATTTTCTTTTTTATTGATTATCATTAAGTTTATCTATGTATCATATAGTTCTTTGATGGCATACAGAAGTTATGTATTGGGGCAGAAAACATTATAATTGGAAGAAAATGATTGATCCCTATAACATCATTTAGAATAAGAAATACGGTCCTTTTTAGAATTTTTCCTAAAGGAAACCTTAAAATTAATTTTTTTTTTGAAGCATCAATGTGTGTATTTTTAAATAAAACATTTTAGACCATCGTGTGAAATAATCATTACTTCAACTGATTTCCATCCTATAAACTTAACAATGTTTTCCACACTTTATACATTTTCGAGATTCAAAGTAGATCATTGGGAAACAAATTACCACGATATTTTCGGGGAGAAATGGTCTCCGGGAGACCATAAACTTAATTAAATTTTATTTTAGAACGAATGTCCTGCTGTTAAACAGAATTGGGTGTTTAGGGTTTCGGCTATTGAACAAAGGGAGTAATCCTTTTATAAACAAGTTTTCGGTCATGCTTTTTTTTTTTTCAAAAATGTATACATGCCTAATTACATGTATTATTTTCATATCTTTGTTGAGAAAGTCAATTTCATACAATATAAACGTTTTCTGACGAATTGACATATATCTCAGTGTAATTAATTTCCATAAGCTGAATACATGCAGATTCCTCGGGGAAAAAACGTTCAGTAGTCTGTACAAAAAGGAAAATTATGTGAAATATTAACACGATGCATAGGCTTATAACAACATTATGGTATCAATGCTATACTAAGACAAAGATGTGGGATGAGCAACAAAGTAATGCTAAACACAAACTATTTCATTGCAAATCTTTATATCTGACAAAATATGGCAATGATTTGGAATTAGTGTTAGATGTTTCGGTATGTTCACACTGTAAGTCGAATAATAGCTAGGTCTAGAGAAACATATATCGGCTGCTCAATTGACGATTAAATAATCAATATGTTTGGAACGCATCGGTGTTTAGATTTACGTGGTATCCTTGTATTTTCAAAACATACATATACAATATTTTCAATTTTGGCGATAATTTGGTCAAATCATTACGATAATAATATGTTTGACTTCGTTTTGATTTTAAGAGAAATTATATATTCTGCCATGGTTTTGAAGTAACCACAACCGGTGTCCATCAGGGTTGCCAAGCTACACACCACGTGACCCCTAACTCCACGAAACACACGTGCTGGAATGTGTACTTCTGCATGTTCATGTATATATAATATTTTATTTGCATGCTGCACGCACACTAGGTAGAGGACAAAAAGGAGAAAGAGGTCTTAGAGGATTAATTGGATTCAGTGGTTATCCAGGCTCAAAAGGTATACATGTCAACGTGCAGAGGAAGTAAAGTGTTAAAAATGAAACTTATATTAAGGGCACTTTCGATTTTGAGAATATTAAATCTGATATCAGCACAATTTACTCTCTTTTTGAACATTGTGCCTGAAGAACAAGAACTTTTAGCAACTTCAAGTCAATTATTGCTCAAATTGAAATAAGTCAGCTTTGAAAAAGGCGTATCTACAACAACTGCATTTGTTATTTAGCAACTGTTTCTGTTCAAAGCAGATTTTTTGTATTGCTTTAGTGATGGAATAGGGTTAAGTTAAAAATTAACCCTACTGAAACTGAGTCTAAAGAAACCTTAAAGCAGAGCCACTTTCAGTCTTAAACCTGATCACTGTTTGAAGCATCCGTGTAACTAACACAGGATTTCCTCATACCGGAAATGTTTCTGCTACAATGTTTAAATTAACATGCAACCCGCTGATACAAGACTAATTTTCTAAATTTACGATAGCAAGTGTTTTAAATATAAAAACTAATACAAAAATGCTTTCTGAAACAGATTTTCCTGCCTAATTGTGTGTATTAAGTTATGGCGTTTTAAATTTTCACGATATGGTAGCAAAAATGTATTTAATTGTCTGCCTTTAAATAGAAAGTCAAGGTCACTGTCTGTAAATTCTACACACGTGTTTTAATCCTCAACGAAGTATATTTTTTTTTAATATTACTCCGCGAAATTGAAGTTATATTAACTTGGTCGAAATTGTCTATCATCATAACAAGTCGAATGGTTATATAACAATATTGAGCATTAGTATCAGGTGCAATGGCAGGCTTTCGGTTTTGTGAGAACAGCTTTTATTCGAACGGGAATGATTGAACAATAATGATTTTAAATAAAAAAGATTGATTAGTTTTTTATATAATATTTTGCGTATTGATGTATACTTTCGTACGTTACATAAGACATTTTCGTGGCATCTGATTCAATCAGGTAACAAGTATTAAGATAAAGAATAGCACATACAATCATAGCTATTTTATCAACATTTTTGTGAAGTCAATGGTTGTCATATGAAATATAATTAAGATAAAATTAAATTTGTGATAGTCAAATGATACATATATACATGTCTATCCTTCACATCACTCAGTGGTATCTCACACTATGGTCACGTGGAATGTTGTTGTCTGACTTGCTTTATGGACTGTCACCTGGCTAACCTATGACCTTCACTTTGCATGCTGCACCAAGGAGAGCGTGGTAGTCCCGGGCGACCAGGTGGGTGGCCATTTTTTCTTACAAAAATGAAAGATAGAAAATGCCAAAAAAAAAAGCACAACTATATTTATGAATATATATACTTTTTCAGATGTCAGCATTTTGACAAGATCTACATGTAGAGACACTGATATCTGTCGTAAATAGCAGTGTATCAATTGGCCATTTTAAAATGCGTGTCATTACTATTAAGCATTCATTTTTGGTTGTCTCTATAAACAATGTTTTTTGTCTTGCATTTAAACATTTTATGTTGTTGGTTCAAATGCAAAATAGCGTAGCAAATAATACATATTCTCCGAAACAATGCTACGTTTCATAGGTGAGAGAAAGTAAGAAATTCATGCGAAAATATTCAGAAGCACTTAAGTGTATTATTATTAGTAGTAGTAGTATTTACATATATTAAGTACTGTATGACCAACGATTTCGAAAGTATGGCATATTTGTCATAAGTTTTATGCCAATACAATTGTATTAAATTTAAATGAACGAAAGTTTGGGTGCAATATTACTTTTGCAATTGAAATATTTTGAGCATGACTGTGTCAATAAAATACTATTGCATAACTAAGTATTTAAATCTATTTCATAAATAACACAGGGTACAGTATTCCTGTAATTTCTTTTTAATCTAATTTAAGAAAATCTACATATCATAAAAATTGTAAACAATAATTTCTGTCACAATTCTACAATACGTAATTCAATGTTCGCGTAGTTTATTTGGTATGTATATAATATATATCTTATACCTACCATTAGATTTCTAATTTTCATTGGACCAACTTAGTAATATTGACATAATTCTGTTTGGTTATTGAACTAATTTACATTATGTGGGTTAAAATTATGTACTGAAACAGAGAACAACATCAAATATTTACTTACTCAGACTATTATAAATACCACGTTGACGGCTTTATGGAAAATTGAAAATAAGGGCGTTAAAACAACAGCTTCAAGTAAATAATATAGAAAGAATTTAGAGCAAAATAGGGACGTTTTTACTTTTGAAATTATATAATATCTTAGATCCTCAACTGAAAAGTAATGTATTTATGCATTACAGGCTCCAGTATCCAAGGTCCTCCTGGCCCTAGAGGTCCACCCGGCCCAAGGGGAGAAAAAGGGGACACTGCCTTTTGTTCGGGTAAATTTAATTACACATGTTTTCCAAACACAACAACTACTACAAATTATGGGCACTTTAAAATCAGCCCCCAAAAAAGTTTATTTCAACTGCAAAGCTTTAACTAGTTCTTTATGCTTTTTCGTACATAATAGTATTACATGTTGTTAGAGTCCTCATCGCTTTAGCAAGATGTTCGACACAGAAGTCATTGTAGTGAGGTCTACCACTGTTTTCATTATCGTATTTTATTTAACGAATTCTTCTTTCCCGTTATGAATCAGCGCCGAATGAAAACCTGTTTAGACATTATATCAAAGAGAATACACATGCATTTCATATATATATATATATATATATATATATATATATATATATATATATATATATAATTGTACAATCTCCTGGGCTTCTCCCTCTAGACCGGATATTGATAATTCAAACACCATCCTTGGCAGCATAGGAGAATGCATACGTACCTAAAAAGGGAAATAAAACCTTGACTTATTTATTGCATAAGAATAAAGGGACCACCGTGGCCGAGAAGGTAAAGTCGCTGACTTAAACGCTCACTCAGCCCCTCACCGCGTGGGTTCGAATCCCGGCAGGGTAATTCGGATTTTCATGTGAGGAAGCCTTCCAGCTGGCTTGCGGTAGGTCGGTGGTTCTACCTGAATGCCTGAATGCATTCGGGGTCTCCCTCCACCTGTAATTAGCTAGACGTCGCTATATGACTGAAATATTGTCGAAGCGACGGTCAACTCAAATAGTCAAGTTAGTCATAGGCAAAAGAATACAAAGACTAGAAAATTTTATATCAATTACCCCATGAAGTAAGCGCGTGCTGAAAAAATGCATGTTTCTACTTTATTATGCTAGAAAACTCACGTGTTCTTATAACGACACAACTATATTATTGAATCACTACAAATTAGAATAATAGACTTTGTTACCATATTCATATTTGTGCCGCACATATGTCATTTGTCGCACTTAAAATCTGTGATTATAAGTTTTGTAGACTGATACGTGTGTAATGTTCTCTTGAATGTTTATTGAAGTAAACATTTTGTTAGCATGAAACCGTAAATGATGAGAGCTTGTTTATATGTAATACAAACTTCTCTCCTGATTCTTTCTTTAACTTTATCCGCTCATCCCTAAATGTGCTTTTTATTCCAAGGTTTCTCTCTGTCTCACTTTCCATTATTCTTCCTGTTCTATTTAAACGCTTTCGACAGTTTTAGTACCATGCATTTGAACTACATTCATGACGGAAAGACGTTAAGCCATGGTCTTGTTTTCTTAAATGTGATAAAAGATTGATTTGCACTGGACTCAAGAAAATATCAGTCTTGTACATTATAGCTCAAACCCCCGTAGCATATACATTCGTCTGCATTCTATTTATCAAAGAATATCATCATCCGATGAACTAGAATGACACCTTTTAGATATTTTAATGAACAATACGAATTGGCATATTGCGAAAATATGCAGACGGTCAGCATTTTTTTTATAATTATTATTATTATTATTATTATTATTCGAAATTCAACAAAGCAACTCTGTCTTTTAATTTTTTCATATGTCCCCACAAGAAATTAAAAATGTATATAGAAAAATCAATGAAATCAAAGGAAATTAGTTGATTTTCTGATTTTTAAATATGTATACATTATTCCTCTGATGGCCACAAAACACATAATGTTTTCTGCAGCCACGAATTGTGGAGACAGATACCAGAGACAACGGACGCTCCAGCCAACAAAAGATTTATATTCAGTTAAAGGTAAAATCAGTTTTCTCTCCGATATACGTATCAAATCAAGATATCATATACATGTAAGAACTCGATTAGCATATTATATACGTCATCGATTATTATATACGAACTTGATTGTAATATTAAGATTAAATTAAGAGCTTATCTTCGTCTTACATTAATATATTACATATGTCTTAGATAATGACATTATATACATCCTAGATTAAGATATTATAAACTTCCTAGATAAAGACATTATATTTGTTTTCGCCCAAGATTAAACTATTATATACATCTAAGATAAAGATCTTATCTGCGTCTTAATTAAATATTATAAACATCCTGGATAAAGACAATGTATACGTCCTAGATTAGGATATTGTATCTTACATAAATATATCATATACGTCTTTGATGAATGTATTATACACGTCTTTGATTAAGATAATCACTAGTTTTGTTCCATTTTAATTAAAAGAGTGGATCGATCTTTGGCCATGAAATTTCAAATTCGCTACTGTTACTAATAAGCTAGTTCCAGTAGTGTTTGTTCCCCCGACAAATTATTGTAGGGTGACTGTTTCTGGTATCAGGACACGTGTTTACTGCGTGAAACACTGGTGTGACAGCAAATATGAATATAAATCACAATAAACTGTCTTTAGTAAACACAGAACAAAATAAAAGCAATTTATAGTTGCTTCACTGTGTGTAAGTGTACAATGATGTATAAATGGGGAAAAAAATGACGTATGTTTGTTTGAAAGGATTCAAACAAAAGATGTCTTCATTCAACACCATTCCGTTAATATATGAATGGAATTAAATCATTTTTCTAGACATGATGGTCCTTACTCTGGATGAAGGCTGCCATTTCTAAGAAAAGAAAAAAAAATGAAGAATAAACTTTACTCCTGTATATGTACTTTCAAACAAAGAATTTGATAAATTCTTAAAAGAAATCGACGTCTGTGCAGCGTTACTTTCCTTGAATTAAAATGATGTAAGGAATTTACATTTATACGACGTCTTTAGATCAGTAGACACATAATTCAAACAAAATTGTCCCGCGGGTATGTACATAACCATCGCTGAATAAAGTGTGTACTTAAATCTACTGAATGGGTTTTTTCTTGTTTAGGACACACTTATTATGCTGTTTTGAACATATGTTGTCGGCATAGCCTCCTGTTCGATTCTTAGGCAGGAGGGGGGGGGGGGATAAACTGTAATACATCACTCCATGATTTATCAAAATAAGCTCTTCTGGTCAGCCAATGAGAAATGTCTATAAATAATACTTAACAACATATAAAATAATTATCGTTTTGGTAAATATTACTGCTTTATGAAGATCAAAGACTTTACATTTAAGATGGAAAAGGCGGTGGTCCTTTAGACAGAAAGAACATAACCTATTTTATGTTATGGAAGTTTAAGGAAATGTAAAATGTAAACAATGACTGCTAATTGCATAACTTATATATACTGACGACATAGGACATTAAATTCAAAAATAGCCAATTTATTACCTTAGATATTTTGTCGACAACGCTGTTTTAGACTACTGAAATATTCTTTTGGTTCATATTTCCACCGCAGCACCAAGTACCCATTACAACAAGTGCAAAAATTATTTCAATATATCAGTAACTACCCCGCTTATTAAATTCCATACCAATCAAATAAGTAACTAGCAGGACGTTACCGGCACATATATATACAGGTCAGTCCCTGAAAAAAAGAAAAGAAAAGTTACTCATTTTGTTACTCTGTTTCTCATGAATGTATGAATATATAGAAACAACGACGACAACGTCAACGACTACGACGTCTACGACTACAACGGAGCCTACAACTATAGCAACCGTCCCTCCTACAATACATCCTAGAAAAAATGGTATAGTAGTTAAGAGGGACAGTTGGAATGCAATTAAAATATATATATATATATATATATTAATATATATTAATATATGTAATACTTGTCCCCAACTAATCACACTAATTCTATTGGGTTCTTTTATATGTAGTATATTTTATGGCAGCATCTTGATATGTAAATGAAGTATCGCATGTTCCACTGTTTATATATATATGAGTGAAACGTTCCAGCAACACACTTGATGGTGTCAGTGTCAGTATACGAAATGAAATTGCATAAATACCTTAATCAGTATGCCATTTAATTTACACGTTTGAAAAATATGAATGTTATTAGAAGTGATAACTCATACATTAATTTTAATCTCCATGCCATAGTTTTTCCAAACTTAAAATCAGAAAACCTTGGTTGATTTTTTTTTAAAACTCTTTTCGGAACATCAATTGCTGAAATCAAAAGGATTCGCTGGATATTGCAACTAATGTTTATTGTACAGATGTTGAGTTTTCCATTTTGTACATAGACATGTGAAATGTAATCTGACCTTGATTAGCATACTATGATTAAGTTTCCCGCATAGTAGAATACTTTTTACGGCTTTCCGCAAACCTGCGAAAACCGTAAAGGCTTTGTTATGTTTATAAGGACTTTCTGCCTACAAGCAAAAAGTCCTATTGGGTTTGTACTGTTTTTATTTGGTTTGTACTGTTTATTTTTCTTCTCATTATTTTTATTATATTTTTCCTCCTTCAATGATTTCATTTTGCCTATGACGAGTCTGGACGTCAAACGTGACGTCGTCTTAAAAGTTTGTACGCAGTCTATAACCAGTAATTCTGGACCGATTTTCACCAAAATTACACAGAATGTGTATATTGAACTTAAGTTGTGCATCCGGGTGTCCGTTTTTTTCCATATTCGAAAAGGGAAAGGTTCTATGGCGAATCCAAGGTTCGAACTATTGACGTCAAATTTCAAATATGCTTAAAATCGCTTCCAGAATTCGAGTTAGAAAGCTGATATTTGGACTGGATATAAACCACTACGTTTTTTTTTTTTTTTTTTTTTTTTTTTGTTTTTTTTTGTTTTGTTTTTGTATTCTGAGAAGATGAACGTCATGTGACGTTACAAGTCCTTAACACTTTTTTACTGAAATAAAACGTTTTTTACGGCCTATAGGCCTTACTTTTTGTTAAATTTGCATGATTTTTTTACTGAAGGTGTAGCATTAGATCCTATGGCGCAATGTTTCTTCCGTTTCCCGAAAAAATCAACGGTCAAGGGCATATTTCAATTATCGTTTTTTTTGTCTTTGGACTTAAATATCTCTTAAACGATAAATATTCTATTGAGATACCATGCATATAATTTGTAATACTTTGAAATACCTTTCAGCTTTTGATGATCGGGGTAGAAGCAGTTGAGTTATGGCTGAAAAACAAAAATTCTGTTACCCTCAATGCCTTTAACAGTTTATATCTCGAATTCTTTTGATTTTCGAAAATATGAATATGATTATAATTTGTAGAGCAATGTTTGGCCGTTCTTTTGATGCTTTTAGTTTTACAATTGACCCAAGAATCATGGAGTTATGCAAACAGCGAAATTCGTGTATGTTTCTATTTGATAGACCCAACTATATTGCAATCGGATTGAATGGAGATTCAAGACATTGTTTTTGGTTAACTAGATTACTGAAAGTGGTCAACTTGTAAGAAAGTGATGTCAAAATAAAAATTGATGTTAAGTTAAGTTTGCCATACGATATAAAGCTCTTATTTTTGACAAAGCTAGCAGAAAGTCCGATCATTCGTATCAACGAATGAAATCTATTTATTGTGCTTCTTATTCTTTTTTTCCTCCTTTTCTACGCGTTGATTTCTGTATGTTACAAAGGTCCAATGACCATAATAATTTAATGGCTAAAGCAGAAAGTCCTAATTGGTTTATTATGTTCTTTCTTCTTGTTATTATAATTATTTCTCTTTTTGAGGGAGGTTCCAATTAAAACAGGCTGTCAATAAGCCAGCCGCATGAAATCTTAACAGTAATTAGAGTGACTTTGGCCCTTTTGAATGCAATAATTTTCTCTTTATATGATGTCATGTGACGTCACAGTTGGAAAATGCTACCAAATTTGGTTTGCGCTCTGCAGCAGTCATTTCAAGTCCGATTGACTTGATATTTTCACAGAAGGTGTACATTAGGATGTAAATGTGCATACATACTTCACTTTTTCATATGAAGAAGAATCAAGAAAAATAAAGATTAAGACGATTCATTCATGCCCTTCTGCAGTGGTCATTAAGTTATCTATACCTCAAAAGCCGTTGCAGATAGGTAAAAAAGTAAGAAAGTGAAATAATTGATATTGTAAGAGCTTTCTTACAATACCAAATATGTATATGTCCTTATTATGATAAGGCTATGTCCATCTGTCCGTCCGCTAGCCATATCGATTTCCACTCAATATCTTGATAACTAATATGTGTGCTGTCTTCATACTTATGATGAGAGGTTGAGATAGATAGTGGATGATCACTATTGATTTTGAGGTCATTACATCAAAGGTCAAGGTCACATTGACACCTAGTGTAAATTCCTTGTCCGCACAATAAATTGAGAAGGAATAAGCTTAGGTTTTTGAAACTTTGTAGGGAAATTACCAATTGTCCTTTGAAGACCCCTGTTGCTTTTGAGGTCATTCGATCAAAAGTCAATGTCAAAGTGGCATTTAATATAAAAATCCTTGTCCACTGAAATCATTGAGAATGAATCAGCCTAAGTTTGTGAAACTTGTTAGTGACATTGTCAATGGCCAGTTCACAATCCCTTTTTTACATTTTGAGGTCATTAGGCCAAAGGTCAAGATCAAAGTGACACTTAATATATTTTTTTTAATTAATTACTTGAGAAGAAATAAGCCTAGGTCTGTGAAACTGGGTAGGGACATTGCCCATGGCCTGTATATGACACCTATGATTTTGAGGTAATAAAATCAAAGGTCAAGGTTACAATGTCACTAAAGTCATTAGAGCTGAAAACCAATCGTTTGTTCCGGACAAACGAAATCTAGTTATTTTTTATTTATTTCCAACCAAATCTAAGAGTTAATTTCAATATGTTCCTAGTATCTGAGCACATGAAAATTAAATTACCTCGACAAAATATTTCATTTTTTTTATTTCAATCATTTTCATTTTTCAATGACATCAAATGAAGTCAGATTTGACGTCAGCTTCAAAAGTTTGTTCGTGCTCTATAACCTTCAATTCTGATCTGATGACCTTGATATTTTCACAGAAGATGTATTTTAGAATCTAAATGTGCACCTTGGCATTTAAATTTCTAAATTCGAAAAGATTAAGATTTCATGGCAAAACCGAGTTTCGAATTTTGGTTCTAAAATAAGAATTAAATGTTACAAAGCCCCCTGATGAGTTAGAAGCATAATAATTGGACAGCATATCGGCATAGAGGTTTACTATTCTATTTGTATTCTATTTTCTGAATGATTTTTTCTCAAGTTACGTGGTTATGACGTCATTAAAAAGACAAAAAGCATTTTTTTAAAGATTTGTCTCGCTCTCCAGATTTGAAAGAGTTAATATTTAAGTGATGCATACTGCAAAAATGTTTTTTTTGTCATGTGGTTATGACGTCATGCATACTAAAGCAAGAATTGATAAAAAAAAATCATATAAAATCGCCAATTAGACCAATGTAATTAAAATTTTCAAAAATGTCGAAACTGAGTACGTTCATAAGGTCTTGAAAATTATGAGGGCTAATTCATGAAAATATATCAATTTGAAGAAAGAAATGAAAGCGGTCATAGGAGTGGTTGAGCAAAATCCTGTTGTTCTTTCGTTGGAAAGAGAATCCATGTTGAATATTGAATTGTGATACGTTTTTGAGTAAATGAGTTGCATTTGTGGATGGATTAGTATAATTATACTAGGGCCAGAAAACCTATACGGATAACTTATTGCATTTATTATCACGGCTTTCCGCAAACCTGAAGAAAATGACAAATACATGTATATCTACCTATCGATCTTTTACGTTTTCTAAAGGTTTAACGGGTTGTTTTTCTAAATCTGTAAAAATAAACCAATAAAGCAAATGAATTGTTGAAAGTTTCAAGACGTCTATGACGTTAATTACATAGAAATAAGAAATTATTTTCATGATTTTGCTTACACCTCTGCCTTTGTTTCCATCCATTTTTGCAAATGTAAAACTCGATCAATTTAAAGATTGAAAGTCATAGATTTTGAAGTGATCTTATTATTTTTTACAATTTCAATTAAATGTAACAAAATGTAGTGAAAATTTGTTAGGCCACATACTTACAAAGAAATGGATAATAAATAAAGAAAAAAAAAAAACGTTTAAAATCGATAGAATAACGTAAGAAAAAAATTTTTGAGGATAGTCTTATCTTGAAATTTCCTGGGGGTTTTCTGCATGATAGTAAACGGTTGCGTCATCAAATAAGATCCATGTTTATGCTTTCTCATTATCTTCTTGAGAAGATAAAAATGAAAAATAAATAAAGCTTATTTTTAACATAAGTATCTATTTATGATAATGATGATTTACGTGTTAAACCATTATTAAGCATCATTACCATTTCTTTGTATTAACTCATATAATCAATAACTTGAATGAGCAAACGGAGAGCCGTTTCGTTTGTATCATAAACAAACGACTTCTAGAATAAATTAACTTAAGATATAACAGACCACAACTCTCAACTGTTGCCAATTTCCTTTTCCTAAATGACAGAATGAATCTTAAATTTGGTTCAAACTGAATACTGCATGATAAAACATTCATTCTTTCATCCTTGACGTATGACTGTATCTCTCAAGTTGACACTGCACTGTTAATTCTCACTCAAAATAGTAGAAGTATTTTTTCCTCAGACAGTTCAATGTTAATTTTAACTAAAATTGTGACTTTTATTAGTTTATAAGTAGTGTATGTGCATGCACATACTTTTTGTCTGAGCGCTGAACATATTTGTTGTAAAGAGATGCAGCTTCACGTTTTTTATCTCCTGTTTGGAACACTCTACATTGCAATCGTAGCAATTTGTATGTAGTATCATAACTTTACCTAAACCTTATATTTCAGATTCCTCTGTAGCTAGTTCAACTGGAACTCTGCTGGTTTCATCTGCATCCTCCTGGACTTTACTAACATTAACCCTTACTATGCTAACATCTAAACATTTAAGAATGTATGTATACTTCGATATGTATCGACTAACTTGTGCACACAAATGAAAAGACGTTCTATTGATCACATAATAAGTCTTTATCGGAACTTCTAAATTCTAATGAACTAATAATAGAATTAAAAAATATGTTATAATGTTTTAAGATGTATTGATAAATCATGGAACAAATGCACTTAAAATAGTTTGGATGATTATTGAAATAGTATTCCAAGGACCAATAATCTGTCAATTTTGTGTAATGCTTTGAAAAATTGAGTAAAATGAACGATGAACGCAATATTTGATGATAATGGTTATGATTATTATTATTTCTGACGCATGAACTTTAATTTTAAAATACAGGATGTAGAATAAGCCGAATTGGTATACCTGATCTTCTTCATGAGGAACAAAGCGTCTACGGCTCCATCATGACGGACGTCAAGCAACCAGGAAAAATCTGGATAGCGCGTAATTTTTACGGTGCAAAGATAGAGGAATACAACAGCATCGGGGACTTTCAGAATGCAAGGGTATCCAAGTCCTACAATCTTCGTTATTTAAGATTCTATGGAACTGAGCATGCGGTATATAACAATTCCTTGTACTACCAGCTGAAAGATAAACAAGCAATCGTTCGTTACGATTTGTCTAATAATTACGTTGTCACAATGATGTCTATTCCGAATAGCCATTTTAACGACAGTGCGTTTGTCTTTAAGAATAGTAACATATATTACGATATTTCTGCCGATGAGAACGGTCTTTGGGTCATCTATGGCAGGCAAAGGAAAAATATTTCTACTATAAACGTTGCAAAACTTGATTTTGCTACTCTTGAATTTGAACGCGTCTGGCATCTTTCGGCTGAAATTGGCACTTACGGAAATGGATTTATCGCGTGCGGAATCTTGTATCTCGTGAACGATACACGTGCAGAACATGCGGGCGTAACCTACAGCTATGATTTATACGACGACAAGCCACGTTCTGTGTCCATCCCATTCGGATTACCTTTTGAAATGAATACGATGTTGTCATTTTCAACAAAAGTTTCAGACCCCAAAAACAGCGCGCTTTTCGGATGGGACAAGGGCTTCATACTCCGATATCCGCTTTTGTTTTAGATGATAATAATACGAAGAATATTGCTTATATATAATGATATCATTCTGTATATATTTACCACCAGGTCTTGCCAAATGGTATTGAAGAACTTAAATGGTTTTGCATATTTCAGTGGAAATAAGTAGACCTGTATACACGTAGATATATATATCTATCATATCTAAGTTGGTAATACACTGTTATTGTCTCTTCCATTTGTTTATAAGCTCATGAAATCGCTTGATTTCACAATTCTTAATATACATGCACATTAATTTTTATGCACTGATTGGCTTATTGAATAGTCAACATGTCTTATGTTTGGGAGCTAGTTGCATTTTGGTATTGTTGAATAAATGTCTATTTTTGTCTTTGTTTCAAGAGATTCGTAGATACATTGTAGTTGCCCTCAGAGAACGTTCAGCCGTTCAAACTCTATATGTGTCTTAATGTAAATGCTGCGACTGTTTGAGGAAATAGGAGGATGCGGCTGTGTATTCATATTATATTGTACTCCTGGTGCTTTCATCCTTTTTATATAGTCAAATCTGTCTTAAGCCGCCAGATAGGGGATTCAGAGAAAACTACTGCTAAGCTAAGCCCGTAGTATGTATAAATTTATATACGAATAAGATATATTTTCTGTATTTTTCTAGATGGCTGCTTAAATAGGTTGATATTTAAGTGCAGTTTGGCCGCTTATAAATATCAAAACTGTGTATTAGTTTTTCCATGGTTCAGAATAATGCTACCTATCGTGTTTCTATTGTTAAAGAAGTCACTTGTGCAAAACTATCTAGAGTTAAGACACATTTTACAGTCTATATCATTTTATAAATAATAATAAAAATAACATTGTGATGATCACGCTATAGGAATTTCACTATTAAAAGGAAGAATAGCATAAAACGGATGTGTCCTCGTCACGTGAGACCAATTATATGATGTAATTTCCGGGTTTTTTTTACCCCACCCAAGATTCAAACGAAGAAAACATTAAATGTAAAAAAGTGACTGTATGATAAAATTTCAATTATAATTGATTTTGGAATAAAAAAAATATGTCACAAAAACAAAGTATGGGTGTTTTTTTTTGTTTTTGTTTTTTTGTTGTTGTTTTTTTGCAAGTTATAAGACTGCAATTTTACCGAACAATTTCAAGTAACTTTATTCCTATCTTGATCAGTGTTATTTATGCAGCGCTTACTCAAGGTAATGATATTTTTTTTAATAATGTCAAAACATTTAGTTACCGATCTTCTTTAGTTCCCATTTAATCAAAGATATTTGTTCATAAAAACTTACTTGTTGTCAAGTTAAAAGAAATTCTTAAAACTTCTGTCAAAATATGTTAGAACATTGTTTTGAAATATAATTGATCATGTAAATGAATACGGATAAAGGATCCAAGCATCAATTTAGAATAGTTTGGCATGCATGATGATAATTTTTTCAGGGTGATAGGGGGGTCAAAAGGAAAATCAAATTTAAAATTAGATAGGGGGTATATTCTGCATTTTAATTATATATATATATATATATATATATATATATATATAGGGATGGGGTAGGGGTAAAAACCTGAAATTTGTGTTGATGATAGGTATTCTAACAAGAAATAAAATTCATTGTAACTTCCAAAATAAACTTTACATTAAGTAAGGTAATAATAATAAGGCTTGTTTAGAACATTCATAATCTATTTCAACTCTGGCAAACTTCAGCCGAGAAAAAATGAAACTCGTCCATATTATATGTATAGTGCGCGCCGATATATGTATATTACACGTATATATGTGCAATAACTAACATATGTGTATAACATAGCGATGTGTGTATTACACGCGAGTATATGTTAACACAGCAGCAGTTGTTGTTCATTGTTAATTGTAAAGCAGTGTGAAGAACGCATGGTTTTTAGCATTGAAAGCACCATTTTTAACAGTTTGTATATATAAATAATTTGAATAAAATTATTTTATACCGGAATCAAGCATTTTACATTTGTTGTCATCCAGCAAAAATAATTCCGGTTGCAACTGTACACTGACATGGCCTTGAACTGCATCACACTATCCCAGAAAATATTTTACAAGAATTGGACGTATAATTATTCATCAATTATATGATAGGCTCTGATTATTCTTGATAAGGGAGGGAACCGGAATACCCGAAGGAAAACTCGTGTCTAAAACGGACGACACCACACCCTTTCATCCACAAAGATCGGAGCCAGGATACGTTTGTGTAACCACTACGATATTCCAAAACACTTTTATTGTCTGGTGTCAGATTAACAGAAGAACTAGATATGTACCCCCGTAATCTCCAATTGGTTGACATGTGAAGGTTATTGGACACACATTCATTGATTTTTACGTTAGCATAAAACATAGGACTTGTGTGGAACATTCATCATCTATTTTTCAATTCTGGTAAACTTAAGCCGAGAAAAAATACTAGTCCATATCATATGTATTGTGCGCGCCAATATGTGTATATTACACGTATATATGTGCAATAACTAACATATTTGTATAACACAGCGATGTATGTTTTGATAACACAATACTACAGAACAGACAGTCTTTCCGTGAACTCGGCACGAAAAAAAAACACCAACCCAATGGCCCATCCATTTTTTAAAACAGCATGTCAGTTCATATTAACGTTTTGAAAATGTTTGAAAATAAAGGTTTGTGGATTACCTGTGTTAGATGCAGTATTTACAACTAATGTTTTAGTATCAATTAAGAAAGAGTTCAAATTGAAACTCTTTGATAACGCCATAAGTTTTATTAATAAAGTAGCGGGATAATCGCACGTTTGGATGGTTGGGGTAGTAATTTCGGAGGAATGTACTGGTATATCCAAAGAACCGTAGAGAGGAATGAAAATAGGTTATAAGAACATGTTCCCTATCGACGAAATATATATAATTACATGTAGACTATGGGAGATTAGATAACCACGAAGTATGGTAACTGAAACTGGATTTGCTGGAGAGATATTCTGTCATATTTGAAGTCTAATATTTTGTAAAATATGCTAAATGATATTGAATACAATCTATTGCAAAATACAATACAAATGCATGCGTTTTTTTATATCTTAAATGTCCATAAACTAGATTGTGTTATTGTTCATCATTTAAAAGAAATAACAATGCATTCCTTTTTTATACTACTATCCAAAAAAATTTAGGTGTTGAGCTGTTATATGAAACAGTCCGAGATTAAGAGTAAACAATATTACTTTTAAGAAAGTGGCTAACTAGAGTGTCGTAACATAAAATGTATAAACTGTCAAATATTTACACATGATGGATACGATACATGTAACCACGTATTGTTAAACATGAATACAATTTATCGATTCATATTATGTAAATTCTTAAACATTGATTAAAATGATACAGTGACATCATTTTCATTTCATTAACAACAAATAAACAAACAATTTATCTCATTATGTTATTTCAATTTCATTTTTATTTATGTTCTAATTGTTATCTTTAATACCCAATATACAGATTAGGTTAAATTTGTCACAGCATGTTGATTTAATTTTCCATTTAATTTTAAATAAGTTGATTTAATTTTTTTTATCGCACACTACTACTACTAAACATCCAATACTTTTTTTTATAAAAAACATAGTATTCAACTCACATTCGTTTATTGTTTTATCACAAAACATATTTTAACTCTTCTTAATATGTGTATTTGATTTTAAATTACGACTGTTCGTTGTTTACAAGAAATTTTAAAGAAAAAAATAAATGTCAAGTTTGAAAAGCAATAGCTATATTCAACAACATTTAACATGCTTATTGGTCAATTAGTCATTGTCGCGGACATCACGGTTGTATGTTCTTGACTTGATCTGTTCAGTCTGGTAGCTCTTCAGGTTACTTGACCTTGGTCGATAATTTTAACCGTCGTCCTTTTCACTTTTCCCAAGCTGTAGATAGCTGGATATCAACACTTGATTGGAATAATGTCGCACCGACGATGAACTCTAAACCAACAACAAAAACAACATTATGCCTGAAACCAGTTTGCGTGCATGCATGCTGAATATCGACACTGCAAAATATCCTGAAACTAGATATTTTCACGTTTTTCTGTACTTCTATTTTTTCTTTATCATTTTTTTTTTCTCTTTTTTTTCTTTCTTTTTGTATGTGTATTTTTTTTTCGGAAATGCAGTTCTAAGCAATCGCATCGCTAATTTAATTTTGTTGCATTAAATGGATTATAAACAACTCAAATCTTATCCTATTTAGTTGTTCCAAGAATCTTGCCCTAATTTCCAATGTTTTTCTCGGATTACAAAATTTAGTGCAGTGTGTGAAAATCAATAATTTCATGTACAGAGCAGAGCTCCTTGTTATTTTAAACAGTCAAATATGGTACAATGATATTTATGCACACTTGTCTGTCCTCTATCCCTGTAATGATAATACTAGACTTCTTTTCTTCTGGACAAAAGAAAGGGCTTTCTGCACTGCATGTGCACACAAATATGTGGATTGTTTTCATTTATAATTTCAAATTGCTAGCTTTTCGAGAACCATCTTTAAGATGACTACAATAATACTCAAACTTAGTGTTCTACAAGGGAATGAAATATCACTATTCCTCTTTACATGCTAATACGGTATACAAGGTTCCTTTCTTGCAAAAAATTTCTTTCTTATATTTTATTGAATATTCTTGCTGAATTAAAGGGGTCACAGAGCATTAAAATAATTTATTGTATCACATTATGCCTTTAATGTAACAGAAATAAAATTTAGAATAATATGTGAGATTAACTGCAGAAGCACAAGTAAAAACGGTTTTTCGGTACCTCTTATTTTTTTATGTAACTTCTTTATATAATGTTCGATTAAAAACCTAGGTACCGATAGAAAGGTCTTCTGAATTCCAACATTCACTTACTTCATGTTTAAATCTATCTCTTACGGTTTTTGAGCTATAGAAAGTTTTTCCTCCAAAAAAAAAAGGCAAACATCTGCAAAAAAATGTTCATGTCAATTACAACCCTTCGACAAATAACTTAATAATTAACAGTCCGATCATTAAGATCTGCTTAGCATTAGAACCGCATTGCATCATGCTAAATATTGTTCTTTATGTTAATTTAAAAAATTAATCTTTTCTTAGAAAAAAGCAATGAAATGATTTGGACTAAATGAAGAAGTGCATGAAAGAACGGTATAAATGAATTTTTATTTCTCATGTCATTTCCATATATGATGTCCACTTTTAAAAAGCTAGGTACCATTAAAAAGGTCTTTAAATTTCCAACATTTCACGTGTTTCATGTTTCACCTTTTCTCTAACGTTTTTTGAGATATATAAAGTTATTTTTTCAAGAAAACAGCAAATATCGGCACAAATATGTTCATGTCAATTATTGCCCTTCGAAAAATAAATTTATAATAAATGGTCCATCATTAAAATCTGCTTACCATTAGATCCGCGTTGCATCACGCTAAAATATTTTTTCTCTATGTTATTTTCAAAACTTAATAATTCCTTAGAAAAAAGCAGTGAAGTGATTATGGCTAACTGCAGAAGTGCATGAAAAACGGTATAAATTAATTCTTATTTCTCACGTCACTTCCATATATGATGTCCAATTTTAAAAAGCTAGGTACCATTAGAAAGGTCTTCAAATTTCCAACATTTCACGTGTTTCATGTTTCACCTTTTCTCTGACGTTTTTGAGATTTATAAAGTTATTTTTCAAGAAAACAGCAAATATCGGCAAAAATATGTTCATGTCAATTATTGCCCTTTGAAAAATAAATTTATAATTAATGGTCGATCATTAAGATCTGCATACCATTAGATCGCATTGCATCACGCTAAAGATATTGTTCTTTAAGTAATTTTAATAAATTAATAGTTTCTTCGAAAAAAGCAATCAAATGATTAGGACTAACTGCAGAAGTGCATGAAAGAATGGTTTAACTGAATTCTTATTTTTCATGTAACTTCCTTATATAATGTCCAATTTTAAATATCTAGGTATCGTTAGAACGGTCTTCTAATTCCCCACAATTCACACGCTTTATACATGTAAATATATGTATATTTTACCACTTTTTAGATATGGGCGGATAAATCTTGAGAAAACGGCAAAAATCGGGGGAAATGTGTACATTTCATGTTTTTCTCCCTACAACTTTATGAATATTAAGTCAATCTTTACTATTTAAACACCAAAAGAACGGCAAGCCATTGTTCTACAAATTATGTTCATACTCTTATTAACAAAAATCAATAATTACCGAGATACAAGTAGTTAAGTGTACCTAGAGTAGCAACATTTTTGCTTTTCTGCAATAACTCAATTGATTCAACCCCGATCTTCAAAAACGGTCTTTCAAAGAACTACAAATTATACCCATACAGTCTCTATAGAATATTTATCGTTTTATTAGATATTTACGACCGAAGAAAAAACCGAGAACTGACATGTGACCTTGACCTTAACAATTTTCCGGAAACGGAAGGACTAATGGCAATGAGATGTACTGTTGCACCTACAGTGAAGATTTTATGCAAATGGCCTAAAAAGTAAGGTATGTAGTGCTAAAAAAACGTTGAAAAAAAACTTTGAATTAAAAGTTTGTTAACGCGTCATGACGTCATTTTACGTCTTCTCAGAGCTGAAAGAAATCCACAGGACATATGTTCTGCCCAAATTTCAAGTTTCTAGCTTATCTGAAAGCTTCGTTATACTTAAATATATTTTCAGGTCCAAAGTTCGAAACTAGGTTTAGCCATAAATCCTAGTCGTTTTGAATCTTACGAAATGTATATATCTTTCACAACGAAATCATGATACATTCATTCTGTGAAAAAAAAATCAAGTGAATCGGTCCAGAAATGACGGCTGTAGAGTGCGTACAAGCTTTGGTAGCTTTTTTCAGCTCTGATGTCATGTGACATCACAGCAGAAAAAAATTTGCAATCAAAGGTGCCAAAGTCACTGTGCATACTGTTAAATTTCATGCTGCTGGCTTATTGGCAACCTGTTTTTTTAACCTTAAATTGAAGAAAAAGTAGAAGAACTAGATTCAGTTTGCACGGCAAACGATAGGACTTTCTGCAACCCGTTTAAAATTTGATCAAACTGAAAATCATTCATACGGAATACGAAGAAGACATTAAGAAATGAGAGTGTATCCTTTACATTCTGTGAAAGTTTTGGGAAAACCCATCCATTTATAATGTCTGCAGAGCGCATACAAACTTTTTTACCTGACGTCTATTCTGACGTCATATGTATATGAATGTCATTGCATTTAAAATTACAGCATCTTAAATACATGTTATAAAATTTTCATCATTCTGGACCTTTGGGATCACATCGAATTTATTGCACGAGAAAGGAAAACATGTAAGAACGTCATGACGTTAAATAACGTCGGGCCTGTGAAATTCTAAAGAAAACCTTTGAAATTTCAACATGAGCAAATTTCAGCTATCTCATCTGGGGGCTCTGAAATATTTAGATTATTTTGAGGTCATAATTTCGAAACTTGGTTTCACCAAAGAACCATGGTATTTTCAATATATGAAAAGGAAAGTAAGGATGCACGACTAAAGCGTAACTTACACCCTCTGAAAAAATTACAAGAAAATCTATTCACAAATAAATTCTGCAGAGCGCGTACAAACGATTTACGCGACGTCACAGTGACCGTGACGTCACTAAAGACATCAAATCCAAGACAAAACTGTCAACATTTGGCCCCGCTTTAACATAGAAAATAACCCGTAGGCATTTCGTTTCTTCGTCGATTTCAATGGGACAAGTGTCAGTCTAAGGAAAAAAACTTTTTCCATGAAATATTGATTTTCCATAGCAGATTAGCCGTTTTTTTTTCAAACACTACGTGAAATTATAGAAAGTAAAGTGATTTTATACGTATCTGAACTGAATTTGTCGTCAATGGTTCTAATCTTGGATTACCCATAAAACCTTTGCTTTTTTCGAATTTGGAAAAACGGACACAGGTAGGCACAAGTAGAGCGTAACATACACATTCTGTGAAATACTGATGAATAATGGCTGAAGACTGCGCACAATTTTTGTAGACAACGTCAAGTTTGACGTCATATGACGTCACAGGCATAAGAAAATCAATGAAATGAAATAGTCAGTGTCTTAAATATAAGCCTTTAATTTTTCATGCCACTGGGACCTTAGCAACATAGAGAAATGAACGTGCAGATATAAGATATTATTTTTTACGACGTTCGTCGTCACAAAATAAAAAGAAGTCTTAGAGACTAATATTCAGTCTAAATATCAGCTTTCTAACTCATCTGGAAGCTATTTTATACGTATTTGAAATTTGACGTCAATGGTTCGAATCTTGGATTCGCCATAAAACATTTGCCTTTTCGTATATTGAAAAACGGACACCGGAATGCACAACTAGAGCGTAACATACACATTCTGTGAAATATTGATGAAAATCAGTCCAGAAATAACGGCTGTAGACCGCATGCAAACATTTTTAGACGACGTTAAGTTTGACGTCAAAATATGTCATAGGCAAATGAAAATCATTGAAGGGCAAACTGTTCAATGTCAAACATATGCTATTAAATTTTCAAATTGCTCGTACGCTTGCAACGTATAGAAGTTAAAACATAGAAATTAGAAATTATTTTCACCTTATGACGTCATATGACGTCAAATGACGTTCATCTTCACAGAATAAAAAGCACTCTTGGAGGCTTATATTCTTTCAAAAAACAGCTCCTTAACTCATCTGGAAGCGATTTTATAGGTATTTGAAATTTGACGTCAATGGTTCGAATCTTGGATTCGCCATAAAACCTTTGTCTTATCGAATTTTGAAAAACGGACAGCGGGATGCACAACTATAACAGAACATTCTGTGAAATTTTGATGAAAATCGGTCCAGAAATAATGGCTGTAGACCGCATACAATCTTTTGTAGACAACGTCAAGTGTAACGTCATATGACGTCATAGGCATATGAAAATCATTGAAATAAAAATTTCAGCATATGAAGTATATACCATTAAATTTTCATGGTCCTGTTATTCTTGCAACATATAGAAATTAATGCGTAGGCAAAAAGAATAATAAAAATAAAAAAAGTACAAACCCAATGGGATTTTCCGCCTGTAGGCAGAAAGTCCTAATAAGAAGAAGAAAAAACATAACAAACCCAATAGGGCTTTCTGCTTGAGGCAGGCTATTTTATAAGTACCAATAAACACATGCCATAAGGAATATATTCGGGTACATGTATATAAGTATTCACATATAACGTATAAATACATCTAGACATCATTATATATCACTATCGTACATCATATGTTTTAGAGAGTCCATATATATATATATATATATATATATATATATATATAAAGAAGATATTTAAGCCTAACAATGAATCATACATCCATATTTGCATAAACATATACACATACACCAAATAGACATTTCTAAATGAAAATTAGCTTATTGTATAAAATGGATATTGACCTATTTCTTCAAACAATCTTGGTAAATAACCGAAGAATTCGGAAAAGCACTCGTTTCATTGGTTTGCATATAAGTCTTTTTTTAGGATAATTCATCGTACAAGGTGAATTTCCGGGTGATTATCTTTCTGCAAGATTGTCAATTGGCAAATCACAATTTAATCTACATAATTAAACATAAAAAACATCCAGTTGAAATTTTCAAACAAAAACTAAGCAACTGAAAAATTAAACAGTTGTGAGTCTTTAGATAACATAGATAAACTTGGTAGTTGACTCGACCCTCTAAATCGCATAACTCGCAGTGTATAAATTAGCTAACATAAGCCATATATAGTGAAACGATTTTAGACTTTTAATTATAATCTTTTGACATAATTGGAGCTGGAATAAGTGTTATATTCATATGATATATAATTCAGTTTTGTTATTTTGTTTTGCTTACAAGGTGGTAATTATTAAGTATTTATATTTACCTCCTTTTATTTCATTCTAATCCTAGTAGAATATATAAGTTTTCCACATACAATATACAATTTTCTGTGTCTCTTCAAGACCAAAGATGATTCCGCTTATACATGCATTCAAAATACTTCCTTTCATTCATACGCTATCTGGTGAGATGTAAGATTTGAGGTGGCAAACCTGCTGACCGGGTAGCAGTTGGAGAGATACGTTAAGTATTTTAGGTAAGGTTACTACTGCAACCAGAAAGCATTGCGCTATCTGGTATGGTGTAATTTGGTAGGATTTAGGGTTGAAAGAGACTTTTTGAAGCTCAGAGTTGAAAATATAGAAAAAAATAGGGCTGACTTATTAAATTTTGTTTAACCTGCTGGGATAATTTTGTATTCAGTATGAAGTTTGGCAGTTAAATTCAGTTAGTTTTTTATCTTTGATTCTCAAATTGATTAAACGATGATTATTTGAGACAATCAATCATTTATATAACCATTCGTTAATAAGCTTTGTATATATTTCATAGCTTAACTTTATCTAATCATACATCTAGGAGAGTCACAAGGAAAATTTAGTTTACATACTTTTTCAGACCGTTCGGACAGGTTACAATAGTGCGCAGTTGGTTAAGTGCCCGTCTTCTGAACTAGGGACCCCAAGATCGAATCCCACTGAATGAACTTTTTTTATGTTTTGCTTTTATTACAATTTTATCCTTTTTTTCTCTTTTTTTTTTTTTTTTTTTTTTTCACTTTTCACTTCCCATTTAATTAAAAAAGTTTTATAATTTTTTAAAAAGGCCTTAAATTGCCACATTAATTTTTATTTTTTTCGCCGAATATCCTTTTTAAAAGATATTTCTTGTTTTTTTTTTAAATAATTATTAATGTCTTTTATCTATCTTCTGTTCGTAACTTTTGCTAAACGCATTGTTATAGTTAGTGTCATATAAAGTGTCTGTTAATATACATACGTCTCTTATACATCATCAAAGCAATGAACGCTCCGATTTACGGTCGAATATCGAACATCAGTATGAGACGTATCTTCAAGTTTGATCAACGTTTGGAAGGAAATGTTTTTTGTGAAAAATAATAAGGGTATTGTTTATTCTTCAGAATCAAGTTCATTGTATTTCCTCTGTATCTTTCTGTATAAAGAACTAACGTCGGTCCTCTATCTTTTAAAGAAAATTGAAATAAATATATTTTATTATTAACAAATAATCAACAAAAAACCACATATCAAAATGTTCTTAAATACTGATTTGAAGATGATCTGTTCATAAACACATGCAACATGATAGATTGATTCTTAGGATCTGACAAACATTTCAAGGGAGGAAAATCGTACATGTCATGGTATGGCAACACTTATTCTTACCTCCCATTTACTTTCAAAATTATCGTAAAAAATGAAAATATACAACATGCATTATCACCAATAACTGAATATGGAGTAAACAAAAACAACACCGTGTTATCCTTACTGATTTATATTTAATTGGAACATATTTGGCAATGGTTCCTATAAGTGTTGCAGCTATAAACATCAATTGTTTAATATTAGAAGCATAAGTACAACTTACAGAAACAACCTTACTACCAAACTGGTGAACCCAGGATACAGATGTTCACCGGAAAATATTTTTTAAGAATTACTGACAATTAATGACATTATATCAAAACAAAACCAGTAGGTCATGCCGCTGTGCGCGCAACATTGCGTCGTCGCTGAGTTATTGGATAGAAAACGCTAATGTGCGCACAATCTTTTAAGTCCTACCTACAAACTATATTTTTTTAAATCAATTATTTTTTTAGTTCTTCACAGCTTTCTTCTTTTTCAGTTAGTCTCTAATGGGGTCAACAGTGTCATTTTTATGAGCAGTTACTAGGGGGACTGCTGTGCAGAAATTCACCTGCTGCATCCTGGGTAGATGTGTCAATATCCATATCAACTCTGTGAAAAAAATATCAAGAAAATCATAAGTATAATCTTACTAAAAATACCTTATTATTCATTGATAATAATAGAATTCCCTTATCAATTCAGGTTTGGAAATGCAATCAAAATATACTGCTGCAATAAAAATACAATATCTGGTATTTATCTTACATTAATCTGTAAAATCGACTCTACGATTTAATTCTCTTCGAGGTTTTTTCTTCTGTCAAAGTAAAATCATTTTTGGGAATTCAACCAGTTTAGTCAGTCGTTACAAAATGTTTGAGCAATATACATGTAATTGTTTCGGAAATCTATCAAATTATAAGAAGTTAAAATGTTTCGGAATAAAAAATGTATTATAAATAAACTATAAAACAAAAAAATATATATACTCAGCAACAGCAATTCTTGTGGGGTTTTTTTTGTTGTTGTTTTTTTTCTTAAGAAGTCTTCTACTTCTAAATATACAAGATTTTCTGTTTTGAAAATGAGTTGGCTAAACGGAATATATTTACCTGAAACTTCATTCTCAATCTCTTCCGATATTATTTTTTTTCTCTGTTCTTCATTTTGAGGAATGCGAGATTGAGTTGCCGAAATTATGGAACCAAGGAAATTTGTGAGATGTACATGGAGTCGTCCACAACATTCCAATTACCGGTATAGGAGAAATAACTGGAGACAGCATCAGTGTTACAGATGTGGATATGATAAACACCAATTGTGGCACATACGAAAATGTCCAGCATTGCAGAGCCAGTGCTTTAGATGCGGACATTTAACACGGAATTGTTAATTTAGAGTTGAGAGTAAAGCTGGAAGACGAAGAACGAAGCCAAGGAGTAAGAAGAAGTGAGAATCTGGACGGCTATAAAATACAATGGAGAAAAGGCTGTTTGTAGCACAGTGCAACAGACAACAAGAAGAAGAAAAACAAATAAAAATAGAAGAACAGTCGTGTCAAACCGAAAATGATGAAAGTAGCATTATGCCAACAGGAACTAAATATGTTTAAAGAAGAAGTAAAAAAGTACGAGGATTGGATTTTGGAAAACCAGTCAGATTAGTGCTGTGCTTTTGTAAGTTCCATGAGCCTGATAGACCAGTGCTGTGACGTATTGAGTGAAGTGAAGTACATATGCCCTGTAAAGAAAGGACATCAAAAAAAGCTGAAGAAGTCTACGAGTATATTGCACAACCTTTATAACTCAAAAATGTACTTTAAAAACATAACAGAGTAAAAAAGTAGGTTTGACGATATTTACAGCTGTAACGGTGTCATTTTGTTAGTGCTTGTCATTTTGTATGTCCTTGTGTATGTCCATGTCTTGTTATACGTCTGTAATTGTCACGTCTCGTGTAATTATTATGTCCATGTCCATGTTGATTGTTTGTATCAGTAATATTGTACAATGTACTATTCCCTCCTTAATAGTTAAATTTATTTAGTCTCATTTAGTGTAATCATATTCATTCATATATCATTCATATTTATCATTCATAATCATCACTCATCTCACGGCCTTTGCTTTGCATGCTCCATCAAAATTGGTAGAGTTATACCCCTACTTTTTATTTTTGGTAACCTCTCATCTTTGCACCGGGTCGCCTGTGCACTTTGATTCTATCGTAAATGGCGAAAGCCGTACGCTTACCTTTGTCTTGTTTTATTTATTTGATAAAACCCCCAATCTGTGTGTTTTCAGACCAAGAGGAACTCACACTCCGTGAGGTGTTACATTGGTGGCCAGTGTGACTTTTGGTTTCTTATTTTCGACACAAGCTGCTTATTTTGTTCGGGCTTTGTTGCTTCGTACCGGAAGCGGGGATCAAGCCATTATTGGAAGGAACCAGCCGGATGTCAACATACCGGGAGTGATCGTGAAAACTTTTTATTTCTTTTTCAACGATTTTGGAGTCGATTCATAATTTCCTTTTTGCATATGCACTTTCATATAATTACATATTGGTAGCTACCGTGATTTATCTTCACGAGTGTTTTTACATCTTTGAATTTTTCAACGGAAGTGCACGACCTGTCAAAATCTATCTCTTTGTCAACATTGATTTCGGATTACTTTTGGCCTTTTTTATCGTTGGATTTCAGTTTCGACACACACACCAGGAACATTTTGGGACACATATAAACAAATATTTAAACTAGTTTCTTTGCCTTTTTTCTGTTAATTGAAACTGTAAAATTTCTCTTATATTCTCTAATCATCATTTGTTTACACTTTGTACATGTATATTTTGCTTGTGATATTCATCTCTTTTATATAGTATTTTTTACATATGTGTTTTGTAGGATTTTTGCTATTGGTAGATGAACTAAGGGGACAGTCCACACAACAGCACTGGTGACAGTCTGCAGTAATATGGTGTTGGTGAGACTAACATTTCCATCTCCAATGTAATTCATTATTATATACATGTATCTTAGTGTGTATTGACCCACTTGGGTAGACTACACCATATTATTTGAATTCTGACCAAAAAAATATTTTATTTTATATATTTACTGTTATTTGTTTTATGTTCTGTGTTGAGTGTGCATGTGTATTTATGTGTAAGTAGACTTGAATTTATGTAGTTCTCTATTTAAGTAATCAATAATTGCCGAAAGTATTCAGATTTGTGTTGTATTTCCATGTAGACTACTAGAGATTTAATTTGGTAGTGCAAAGTATTTCAGTAGTAGCTGTTTGTAGTCAGAGTATTTTGAAATTGTAATTTGGGTTGTAAAAATTTATTGATTTGATTTACAAAACTAATTGCTTTAGTTTACAAATTTATCGATTCGATTTACAAATTATTTGGTTCAATTTAGAGATTTGACTCAGTATTTTGAAGGTTATAGTTTGTCGCTTTAAACATTGCTGTGCAAATTTACATTTTGCATGACATGTGAATATGAAATTTAGATAAAAAAAATACATATTGAGTTGGTTGTTGATTGATCTTTCTCTTTCAGCATAAGTTGTGACAAAACAACTACATTTCTTTACAAATTTTGATACTTCAGCATTGAATCAGTTCCAGTTGTAGTCTGATATGGTGTTACAGTTATGCTATTGAATGGTAATAGACTGAAAGTGGCAGAAATTTCTATTGCTTGTTGATTTACTACCATTATTACTATAGCAGTTGAAAGTATTTTACAGCATTTGCAGAAATATGTTGTATTCTGATACTTATGCAAGTTTTGAAATACAATTTTGCACACATTTGTGCTGTGGCACAGGTCCTGTATAGTTTTTCAGCATATAACAGTTAAAGAAATAGTGTTATACCGAGGTGATACATTTAGGTGTTACATTGAAGTGTGGTAGGTTGAGTATGTTGCTGGAATTTGTACATATTTGCATATAGTTATATACAACTACATATGTATATACATTCTCATATCATTGATGATTGTTTGCTGATTGTTCCTTTTTTTCTCCCTTCATCCTCTTTTCTCCTTCCTGCAATTCCTTTTGAGAAAGGATTATCCAAAAGCATTTGATGTCCCGATTTCTTTTTTGAATTGCTCTTATTACTTTTTCAGATATCAGCTTTAGGTATCTATGGCTGATTTTTTTTCTCAATATCTTGCTTGAGATCTGTACTTTGGAATTTTCTTTCCAATCATCTTGTTTCATTTTCAATATGGAAGCAGAGAACACCAAATCTAATGAATATTCCCAGCATGATTTGGACTACTTTGCTGATCAATTGCTTAAGCCATGGCGTTATGAAGTCTTTGTACGGAAATGAGTTTAAAGTTCGTACTAACAATAATCCCCTTACATACGTCCTAACCACGACCAAGCTTGATGCAACTTCCCATCGCTGGCTAGCATCTCTTTCTGGTGTAACCTTCAGTTTGAAATATAAGAGTGGCAAGACTAATGTTGCCGCAGACGCCTTATCATGGTTGCCTTCTGACCCAAAAGATTCTTCTTTTGTTTTTCCTGATATCATAAAGGATGTCTGTCAGGCTTCACAGTTTCGTCGGAAAGACTTCCTGCTGTTGAGTGTCACTCTTTTTCTCAGCGTGTGCTAGATCCTGTTTCAGATTCAGACTTCCCTGAAATTCTAGTTTTTCTACTGTTAATTGGAAAGATGAATAGCATAAGGATCCAGGATCCAGTCACTACAAGAGTCCTTGAGATTCTGCAGATTCCTCACAATCTTTCCAGAAGACAACTTTCTCTCGAGTCTGAACCTGTCAGATCTTTGCTTCGAGAGCGAAAATGTTTCTTCATTTGTGTTGATATTTTGTTCAGACACGGTGTAGTCTCTGGTCACTCAGTTGATCTACTTGTTGCACCAGATTCTTTCCATGAGTCGATTCTCACCGACTTACATGACGATGCTGGTAATCAGGGCCGGGAGAGGAAACTTTCTCTGATCAAGTCACGCTTCTTTTGGCCTAAACTTGATCAAAATGTTTCTTGGAAAGTTCAAGAGTGTACCAGGTGCATATGCCGTTAGTCACAAGACACTGTTGCTGCGAGAATGGTTCCGATCCAGAGTTCGTATCCCCTCGAACTTCTCTGTATTGACTTCCTCACTCTCGATATGTCAAAAGCTGGCTATGAGTATGTTTTAGTGATGACTTATCTTTACTCGTTTTGCTCAGGCTATTCATACGAAAAACGAGACAGCTCGCACTACTGCAAAAGCCATATTTGAGAACTTTATTGTTCATTATGGCTTTTCTGGTCAACTTCATAGTAACCAAAGATGTAATTTTGAAAGTGCAGTAATTGCTTAGCTCTGTGCCATAGCTAATGTCGAGAAAAGCCGTACCAGGCCATATCATACCCATTGTAACGGCATGGCAGAAAGGTTCAACGGAACCTTAATGAACATGATCGGGTCACTGGAGGATGAAAGGAAGGCCGACTGGAAGTCATTATTTCCTCCTTGGTCTATGCCTATAATTGCACCAGACTTGAGAGTACGAGGCTGTCTCCGTATTACATCATGTTTGGCAGACACCCACGTCTGGCAATTGATGCTTTTCTTGAGATTGAGCTGAGTCCCACCAAGAGCAAAGACCAATCTTATGTTACGGGACTGAAGGAGAGACTCCATTTCGCATACAAAGTTGCGGAGAGGGTGTCTCGCCAGCAGTCTTGAAGACATAAGACTAGGTATGACCGACAAGTTCGGAATGTCATGGTCAAGGTCGGGGATCGAGTTCTGGTGAGAAACATAGGGTTGAAGGGTCGTCAGAAGTTGGCAGATCGGTGGGGCAGGAATGTCTATTGTGTAATAGAACAGCCTGACCCAAATACTCCTGTTTATCGAGTTAAGAAAGAGCATGGGAGAGGATCTGTGCGAACCTTACACAAGAATCTCTTACATCCGTGTGTGGGTTTACCACGGGTACCGCCGGCTTCTGACCTCCCTACAGCCCCTCCCCCTATTCCTGTTACGTCTTCTCAGACACAAGCCTCTGTTTCTTCCATAGCAGATCCTGTTCTTTCAGTATCTGATTCTTCTCAGTCTAGTGCTGTGTCTGATACTGTCAGGAGACTGAACCATTCCGCCCCTGTGTTCGTCCCTGGGCGTCCTGTGCGACATAAACGCAAACTAGCTTGGTTGGCTTCTGATGGCTGGGTAACATAGCTTTTCTATGAAGGGAAATTCAGCAAATTGTATTATTGTTGATGCAGATAATTCGTTGTATATAGCTTTTTGTGGATATTGTGCTGGTATACTGTACCGTGTTAATTTTAAATTCTCTTCAAAGTATTTTAATCACGATTTTCACAAATTTTCAGGTTGTTGCAGCTGAGGATATGATGTTTTTTTTAAGTAGTTTGTGTCAATGCAGCAATATGGGTTATCTACATAACAGTTACGTGACCATTATATTTGCTTTTGCTTTGTTTTGCAGAAAACACTTTTAAGCAAATTTGAGTGCCGTCTGCTGGATTTTGTATTGTTATATTAATGTTAAGTATAAGTTTTTGGTGGTTTGTCGTGCTTTATCCGACGACTTTTTGAAATGTATTTATATATCTAGTGATATACTATTGTTGTCACTATAATAGTTTCAGTTCATATAGTCTTTCAACATTAAGTCTATTCTTAATTGTAGTTTAATGGACTGTAGTGGTAGAGATTGAAATGTCGGGGCGACATTGTATTAAGTGAGGGAGAATGAATCGGTGTCATTTTGTTAGTGCTTGTCAGTTATGTCCTTGTGTATGTCCATGTCTTGTCATACGTCTGTAATTGTCACGTCTCGTGTAATTATTATGTTGATTGTTTGTATCAGTAATATTGTATCAATGAACTATTCCCTCCTTAATAGTTAAATATAATAAATAATTTAGTCTCATTTAGTATAATCATATTCATTCATATATCAGTCATATTAATCATTCATAATCACCATTCATCTCACGGCCTTTGCTTTGCATGCTCCAACACAATTAGTAGAGTTAAACCCCTACTTTTTATTTTTGGTTACCTCTCACCCTTGCACCGGGGCGCCTGTGCATTTTGATTCTATCGTAAATGGCGAAAGCCGTACGCTTACCTTTGTCATGTTTTATTTATTTGATAAAACCCCCAATCTGTGTGCTTGCAAGTAATTATTTGCTTTGCTATGTGTGCCATGTCATTCATCCATCATTTCATACATTTTTGTTATACATTTCATTCATTTTCTTTCATTTTGTTTATGCACTTGATTCTATCGTAAATGGCGAAAGCCGTACGCTTACCTTTGTCTTGTTTTATTTATTTGATAAAACCCCCAATCTGTTTGCTTGCAAGTAATTATTTGCTTTGCTATATGTACCATGTCATTCATCCATCATTTCATACATTTTTGTTATACATTTCATTCATTTTCTTTCATTTTGTTTATGCACTTCGATTCTATCGTAAATGGCGAAAGCCGTACGCTTACCTTTGTCTTGTTTTATTTATTTGATAAAACTCTCAATATGTTTGCTTGCAGACCAAGAGGAACTCACACGCCGTGAGGCGTTACACAGCGACGGACTATTTCATGGATTTCATGAGATGCACAAGAAAGTCTTCAAGGATAAGGCAGCAAAGTATTTTGATATGTCGAGTTTCATTAGGGAGAGTTTTTACGAAGTGGATGGATTTTAGAAAATCAGAAACATGATACGTCGTGGACTTTAAATATTAGCTTTTTAAATCATACTGATCTTTGAACTGACACGTGTATAATCTTAAGAGTTCTAACAAAATAGATAAAGTACGTGAAATCAGTTAATTAACTTCATCATGCAAATTCATTACATTGAAATTACTATATTATCACCAATGTTTAAAATTTTTAATTTAAATATTTGATTTACATGTATAAATTATAACGTCAATGAGGAAGCATTTATTTTAAAAAGCATAGGAGGTTGTCACAAGGCAAACTATGACAGTATTTTATATTTAACATGTTTAATATTTAATAACTTACAGATATTAGTAATTAAGTGTGCGTTGTAGTTTGATACATACTTTCTTCGTTTAAAGCTTATTTTTGACCATTTGTTATGAAACATTCTTAAGACGTTAGAACATAGCTTTATGTTTATTTGTTTAATTCACCTTTCGAAACACTGTAATTTCTTTCCTTAGACATCCTTAATCTTGTTTTTATAACAGTTTTCTATGTTTAATTGTATGATTGTATTTGTGAGACGTTATTTTAAGAGCCAGCCGTTAATGTACTAATTATCTGCTCAGTTATCCGTGACACTTTGAGCATGATTTGGTTGCACGTGAAATAATCAGACATACGAAACCGCGTATAAAACATCGTTAGAAAGAATATCATTATTGTATATATAGTATATGTGTAGTATAAGTTGAATGAAGTAAAATAAAGAAGATAATATTAAGCTGTCTACAGTCTTCGCTAATTCCCCATTGCGAAGCAGAAGAGTGAAAGAAGAACAACAAATGGAGAAAGCGTAAAGTAACAGCGGGTGAAAGTTGAACCCTCTTATAATACTGCATAACGGTTAACACTATGTTTAAGTATACCGTAGATCAACGCATATGACCGTAGTTAATTATTATTATTGACAAGGACGCGTATCTATCAGAGATATAAGCATCTGTTTGACATTATTTGATCACTTTTTACAAAAAAACATGTGAATATGAATGAAATGCTAGCAAAACGAAACAAAATGATATGAATATACCTCAAATGCCAATATATTTATAATAAAATCATTTTATCAATTTAATGGCGAAGTTAGAATTTCCATTTGAAAAAAAAATAAAAAATAAATAAAAACACTCCAAACGGAGTTGGCCTCATTGTAGCTTGAACATTTCAGAATGTAATGGACTGGCGTTTCGATCTTTCAACATACACTCAAATGGTAGAGAACTCACATCATTACGGAAAAAAGATGTCATAATAGTATCATGGATAACCCAGGCCGGTGTAAATAGAATGGTTCTGAATCAATCATTCGATAGAAATTCAATCTACACTTCGGTGTGATATGCATAATATTTAAGTAACGTTGTTTGTAACGGATGATTAAACCGGGATTTCTCAAAAAGCATAACTTGGAGATACCTTTACCCATGGTAGTAATGAGCGGTGGTTTGCTATCATTTTGGTAATCGAAAGAGAATCGACATTTGATTTCAGGTGACAACGTGTTCCATTCTCTAATTTAGGGTCCAAGATACGAATTATATTATCGGCTTGAATGTTGATTGAGTGCTGTTTCCTAAGGCATATTTATAATTTTTACCTACTGTATAACGACCTGTGTTAAAGATTAAAGTGTTTTAAAATTCTTCGTATAAAAAAAAAATTAACGTTTTAATATTCTGCTTTAAAGGATATCGACATCACCTCACTGTAAAGTGCACACATTAATTCAAACTAGTTGTGCCTCGAGTACTTTCTTGCTGTTTCATAGTCATTTCCAACCTATTCTCATCACAATGAATACCATTGTCCCATACATGCTTCATGGTCATTTCCAACCTATTCTCATCACAATGAATACCATTGTCCCATACATGCTTCATGGTCATTTCCAACCTATTCTCATCACAATGAATACCATTGTCCCATACATGATTCATGGTCATTTCCAACCTATTCTCATCACAATGAATACCATTGTCCCATACATGCTTCATGGTCATTTCCAACCTATTCTCATCACAATGAATACCATTGCCCCATACATGCTTCATGGTCATTTCCAACCTATTCTCATCACAATGAATACTTTTGTCCCATACATGCTTCATGGTCATTTCTAACCTATTCTCATCACAATGAATACCATTGTCCCATACATGTTTCATGGTCATTTCCAACCTATTCTCATCACAATGAATACCATTGTCCCATACATTGCACACCAGCTTCAACAGTAATTCATTCAGTTCAACTCCAGGAAGTACAACATGCTGCCTACGTTTGATAAATAACTTTAAAACCAAGGGCAAAGTGGATCTGTTTTATTCTGTTTTAGCGTTTAGAGTAGACATACTTTTTCAAACATTTTATATATATAGGAAAATACAGTTCTTATCTCAAGACCAACTTACATGACTAAACTACCATACAGGTAGGTCAATCGCTTGACCGTCGATTTCCCTCCCCCCCCCCCCCCCACACACACACACATACTAAAAATATAATAACTGGAAAATCGTTTTGAAAGGTTTTGTCTGCTGGTTCAAATCTAACCATAGAGCCAACTTTTTATCATGTTTTTTTTTGTTTTGAATTTAACTTATTCGTATATAGTTGTGTAACAAAGCTATATTTAATTGGGTACTAGTTGTGTTTATTGTGACTAGCTACAATCATTTAAATATATCCTTGTTGTATAGATATAGAGGATCGAAAGGAGACAACTCTAATGCATAATAAAGAATATGTACAAAAATAATGCGGCAAAAAAGTTGTATAAAATCTAACATAATAAGTTTTTTTTCCCCAATAGTTTTGTAGTCGGTCTAGATCGCCTACCTCTAGAACAAGAAGTTGATTTTCCCCGGCTTCGACATACCAGATACTAGCATAGTATCAACATTTGACGCTTCACTGTTCCAAATTCCACCAAAATATCGCTGTGTTATACTTAAATCTTAAAAAGGTATGTTACATTCTGATTTCCCTCGTAAAATATCTAATAGTTTATCTTATATAACGAAATGTGATTATAATTGGAAATATTGCAAAATGACTTTTACAATTAACCTTCAAACTAATAAGTAACAAAAGTTGGTTGTAATGGTATAATGCAATATAGTATTGATCTGAAGTGTACGAGTGCATCTGCTTACCTGCTTGTTAATATTGTTTTTGTTGTTGTTGTTGTTGTTGGACTTCACCATTTTTGCGGCAATATTTCTGTACTACAGCGACGTGCCTCAAATTACAGGTTAGATATATTTCC
>CM037780.1:49414561-49464561 GCA_021229015.1 Solen grandis | reverse complement strand
ATGCACGTGTGAAAGTACTATATCAGAGACGTAAATACCTTTAATATAGCTTCGTGACTATATCAGTATTAAAGTGGAATAATTTTAAAATATGTGTAATCGATATGTTTGATCAATGTTTGCTTTATTAACCTGTCTAAAAACTAACAAATTAAAACTTAACCTACTTATGCAAGATCGTCCGAAATGTTGCTTTCGTGTAATTATTTATTTCCCAGGACATTTTTTACTGCTGTATTTACACGAATACCCATTTTTCTTTATTATTTAATGAATTCGTGAACAAAAGATAATTGTAATTTACGAATATAGTTAATTTATTTAATTATTTCCTATTTTATTTAGGTTTCTCTATCTCTCTTTCATTACGCACACGCGCGCGCGCACACACACTTCCAAAAAAATTGGATGAATGAGTGCAAATTATGTTTCTTTTTTCCCCCTTTTTCATCAGTATGGAGATAATCAAAATTCAGGTAGGTGGAGACTGAAAATCCAAACCGGAGCATTTTTTCCGATGATCGCGTAAATCCTAATACGTATATGATGTGTACAAGATGCATCGGTATTGCTTTGAGAACACGGAGCTCTAAGTACTAGTTCTACACAGGAACATGTTTACAGTATATCGGTGCTATACCTCGGACACGTATATTTCGAAGAGCATTTTTTTTTTGCGAAATTAGCATGGGTATCACACCCGAACTTAATTGTATCCAACAACTGTCTCTTTCATTTGAAAAAAAACAAAAAAAAACAACAACAATGACCACATTTTCGTGATATGCTTCACTGCTATGTCTTAATATTTGATATGATAAACCAGGAATTATTGCAAGCCATAACAATAGAAAAATAAACATAAAACCTACATGGGAATGGAAGATTTGTTATCAAATAACTGATGTATTTTATTCCGTGATAAACAGAGTTCACTGACATGATAATAGTTAAAAGAAAATGATCTTGTTTCCATATTACTACAGTTCGCTAAAGATCTCATTTCCATATTATTACAGTTTGCTAGAGATATAATAGGTTAGAACATTTTCTTGCTTATCCCTAATCTTTTATGTATAATTAAGTGAAAAAAGTGTGTTTCGCAATACCGGAGGCGTGCCATAAGTTCTTATCAGCAGGCACAGCATGTGTTTATTTTGACCGGATATGTCACCTTTATGTCTCGCCGCTGCCGGTATACCACCCCCAGAGGAGAAGACTTTTGACATGTACAGAGTGAATGTTATTTCCGGTACTAAAAGATTACAATTTTTAGCAATAATTTGAAATTCTATTTTAAACACACCAATATTCATAGAATAAAACTGTTTCCAATCTAGGTATGAGGCACAGAATATATTTCGAAGAGAGAAAAAAATCTTAAATGTACACGATGATGATGATGATAATGATGATACATGTATCAAAAATACATTTGTAAGGGAGTGTGCGGGCACACATGTGTGTGACTTATGGACTTATTTTTATATCACAAATGAGCGAATCATAGGGTATTCTTTAAAATATTTTGATTGTTAAAACGGCAGTAGTATAGGGTGGCACTGTGGTACCGTGGTACCATAATTTCTTTTTTTTATGGTACCGTGGTACCATAAATTTTTTTTTTTTGGTACTTATGGTACCGAATCTATAGTACCGAATGGTACTATATATGAAAACAGATTTACCGAATCTATAGTACCGAATGGTACTATATATGAAAACAGATTTATGTAATAAAATGTCTTAAAGGAGGACCACATCTTAAAGGGGGATTGACAATTGTAAAATGTCCTTTCGAGACATTTGGGTTGGCCCTGAAAAGGGCCGTTTTGTTTCTTATTAATTGTGGTCCATACCACACGTTGTACAGTCCCATCACATATTGTGGTCCATACCACACGTTTGACAGTCCCATCCCAGGACATATCTCTTCATCCATCCTGCAAGGAGATGCAAATGACAACGGGTTAGATCCTTGTCACCTATGAAGTTCAGGCTGTCTCCCGATCCCTGTAGTAGGGTAGATGGTACATCTTCAAAGGTAACTGACAGGTAATTAGGGAGATCTCCCTTTTTATAAGAGTGAGATATAGATCATACACATCAACTTGGTCGTGATAGCTGTCTGGGTCGCTCTCTTGTTCCTCATAGCTGGGATTGTCGAGGAACAATTTTAGCAAGTCTGGGGTGGACCTACGTGTGTACGGTCTCATGTTTCAATCATGAATAATAAAGTATAGAGTATGTGCACTGTTTTATAGTACCGGATTGACCTACTTTCTTGTGTTGGCGCACACCAATCAGAGAACGTTATTTTTTCATCCAATAAATCAAGTTCGACCTTGACCTGAGTTAGATAGCATTGTCTTCGGCCTTGACATTTTGGGGTGGATTGACCTACTAACCTACTTTTTCTTGACTATAAATTGTGTAATGCTGTGTATGTATTCATTCTTCACCATGAATTTCCTTCGTAAGTTATTCCGACGTGCAAGGAAGGCGTTACGAAAGGAGAAGAAAGTAGAAGTCAAGGAAGAGGGTATAAAGGAAGAGGGTGTCAACTTGTACCCGAGTTTACCCCCTTTACCATTGTACCCGGATTTGTCAGGGTTTTACCTGGCATATCCAGAAGCCAGCAGGCATTACTGGCGGTATTTGTATTTGAGTGAGTGCTAGACACTTCTCAATAAATAACGGTCCTTTTCAGGACCATTACAATGATGTAGAAAGGATAACTAATACAATTGTCATATGATTTTTTTATTGTGTTTAACAACAAACATGTGTCATACAGTAACAATGAATTAAACGTGCGTCATACAGCAAATAATGAACATAACACAACTTTGTTTTTTTTTTCAAGTCTAGTGTTCAAATGTCATTTTTCGCTTCTTAGCTGGTCGGTTACACTCTGTATTGCTTGTTGATGGGTGAGGCTCAGGACACACGATGCATGTGTTGACGCTTCTCTTGCGTTTCTTGGGTTTTACGGTAGGTTTCTCCAACTCAGAGACAGTCTCTAGTAGCTCAACATCACTGTCCGTCTGTGGCACTGTCTCAACTACGTCCATTTTCTGCATTTCACTGTCCACCTGTGCGTTTACTGTAGGTACAGTACTATTCATCCCTTTCTTAGGACAAGCGGATGCAAAGTGGCCTAGTTCGTGACAACTGTAGCACACTGTAGGTTTTGGGCAATTAGAAACAAAATGTCCCGGTTCATGACAACGGTAGCACACCCGTACTGTTTGAGGTGTTGAAGCTTTCTTCGTACATGCCGATGCATAATGCCCCTTTTACTGACAGCGGTAGCATGTCACTTGTCTTTCTGTTTCTAGTCTGATCAGCTTGTCACTGATAGCTTGTAGTTGTCCTTTCACCCAGAACTCAAATGTATTGCAGGTCATTCTGAACAGAGCAGTCTGAATCAGGTTTGAGAGTGATGAAGTGGACGGGTCACACCGCACTTTATAGGCCTGAGATCAGGTGGGCGGAGCTTAGATGTATAAAAAAGCTTTGCTCACTTACTTATAATCACAACGATGTCGAGTAGTGAAGAAAGCAGCGATGATGAGCCACCTGCAAAAAAGACCAAGAGTGATATACGGGAATATTATTCCATACAGCCACGGTCACAGAGAACTTCAAGAAAGTTTAAAACGAATGGCCACGTGTACGATGTTACATTTGAAAGATATAAAAAACCGTTTGAATTTACACATCAACTTTTCAATGACATGGTGAAACAGTTATACAGAGAAGCACGGGTCAATGACAACGATCAAATTCGTATCTCCATAAATCATCCTGACCTAGCATTTGGTATCCACATTCCATTCGGGAATGCAACACACATTTCAGGAGATACGCTGTTGAACGAAATAGAGAAAGTATCACAAAGCAACCACAAGTTTGAGATTCATGACGGGCATCTCCAGTTAGAAATGACACATGTCATTATGCCCGAGGGAGGTGGAAGAACAAAAAGAACGTTTGGATCGCACCTAAGCATTGAGAACATGTCCAAAGTCAAACGAAGTATGATAAAGATAGACAATGTTCACGACAGTATGTGTTTGGCACGATCAATTGTGGTAGGGATATGTAAACTCAATAAAACGGACGATACAGCCTGGAAGAAGCGATGGAATTTGATGAGACAATCTGCAAAATTTCTTCAAAGCCAAGAAGCCAAGACATTGTTAGATAGTGTGGGCATTAGTCCAAATCAGCCTTGTGGTATAGAAGAATACAAGAAGATTCAAGCCCACCTTTATCCAGACTATGTGATCAAAGTGTGGCCACAATTTGAGAAAATGGACGTGCTGTTCAATCACCCACCTCTGACAGACAAAAGCAAAGTGATTCACATTTATCATCATGATAAACATTATGATTGCATTACATCAATCACTGGTTTCCTGGGATGCAGCTACTTCTGTGAACACTGTAACTACGGTTATAACAACAGAGAAGCTCACTGGTGTAAGAATATTTGTCTGTGTTACGCCTTGACACTATGCCCAAAAGAAGGATTCTTTCCATGTGGTCACTGTGGTAGAACATTTCATAGTCAGAAATGTTTTGATCAGCACAAAGCGAAACCAGGAAAATCTACAAAAAACATCTGTGAAAGTGTATGGCAATGCAAGACCTGTGGTCAAATGGTTGTGGGTACAAAGAAGAACCATCTCTGTCCTGGCACTAAAAAATGCAAGTATTGCAAGAAAGTTGTGGATGCAGAACATCAGTGTTATATCCCCACGTACAAAGAACCAGAGAACATGAAGTCACCGACTGTACCTTTCATCTTCTTTGACTTTGAGTGTCGATTTGATTTGGGTGAACATATACCAAACCTTTGTGTTGCTCAACGTGCTTGTGGAGACTGTATGTGTCAATCCATGAAAAACCCGTGTCAGAAATGCGAAGCTGTGGATGAGCCTAGAGAAAAAATATTTCGTGGTAACAACACTTTGTCAGAATTTTGTACATGGCTGTTTCAACCCAGTCACAAAGGTACCACAGTGATTGCTCACAACTCACAAGGATACGATGCACAGTTTATTTTGAGGCACTTACTGACACATGATACAACCAAACCAAAATTGATCATGAATGGAAGCAAAATTCTAATGATGAAAGCCCATCAAGTGAGATTCATCGACTCACTGAGTTTTCTCAACATGCCTTTGTCCGATTGGATTGACTGAGATGGCAAAAGGATGGTTTCCATTTTATGCCAACACGGATGAATACCAAGACTACATTGGAGACTATCTCCCCGTACATTTTTACAGACCCGACAGCATGAAACCTGACAAGAGAGAAGCGTTTCTGAAATGGTACAATGCAAAAGTGGCACAAAAGGCTGTGTTTCACTTTCAGTTAGAAATGCAAAAGTACTGCAAATCAGATGTGGACATCTTGAGACGAGGTTGTGGAGAGTTTAGGAAAGAACTGTTGGTCAGTGACCAAATTGATCCGTTCCTGGAAGCGACCACTCTAGCTCAAGTGTGCAACAAAGCTTGGCGTAAAAATTCAATGCCTCCAAAGACCTTGGCTGTAATCTCTGATGCCGGGTATCCAAACAAAACTCGATACTCAATCAAAGGGATTCGTTGGATAGAAACAACTGCTTCCATTGAGAATAAGCACATTCGCCATGCATTAAATGGAGGTGAAGTACAAATTGGACCTTATTACGTTGACGGATTCCACAAAGAGACGAACACCGTATACGAATTCATGGGGTGCTGGACACACGGATGTCCAAAATGTTACCCAAGGAGAGACAGTGTGAACGGTTACACACTTCAAACTATGGAGCAGTTATACAATGCCATAACTTTTCGGTTGAAAGACTTGTCTCAACAAGGTTACAACACAGTTGTAATGTGGGAATGTGACTTTGATCAGAAATGCAAGATTGAACCAGAATACAGAGATACTGTGAACCGTTTCTTTCCCTTCCAAGAACCTATTTTACCTCGGGATGCTTTGTTTGGTGGACGAACCAATGCCATTCAATTATACCATGAAGTGGATACAACCACCAAGGAAGAAATTAAGTATGCTGACATTTGCTCACTGTATCCATTCGTGAACAAGTACAAAACATACCCCGTGGGACATCCCAACATCTTAAGTCAAGAGATGATTGATATAAACAACATTGGAATGTACAAGGGACTCATCAAATGTCGTGTATTGCCACCACAAGACCTGTGGCTACCAGTCCTACCTATTCACTGTAACAAGAAAATGATCTTTACACTGTGCCGTACCTGTGCTGAGGAAGAGTGTGAAAAATGCAATCACACTCTGTACAAACGCATGTTGACAGGTACCTGGACCCATGTGGAAATAGCCAAAGCTCTTGAGGTAGGATACCAATTGGTAGACGTCTTCCACATCTGGCACTGGGACGCATGGAGTAAAGATGTGTATAAACAGTATATTAACAAATACTTGAAATTGAAACAAGAAGCAAGTGGTTACCCTAATTGGGTAAAAACAGAAGATGATGAAGCCCACTTTAAACAGAATTACTTTCAGATAGAGGGTATATGGCTCGACAACGTGAAAAAGAACAAAGGAAAAAGAGCGTTTGCCAAAACCATGTTGAACTGTTTGTGGGGTAAGAATGCACAAAACAATGTTCAAACCAAAACCGAGTATGTGACTAAGGTGAACCGGTTGTATGACCTACTCTCCGACCGTCATGTCACTGTGCAGTTTGCCGAGATTTTCGATCATGACAACTTCATGTTGGTGAATTACTCGGATGAAACAGACGCAACACAGCCCCATTCATCTTCAAATCCAGTGGTAGCTGCCTTCGTTACGTCCTATGCTCGACTTGAACTTTACACCCAGTTGGAAAAACTTGGAGATCGGGTACTGTATTTTGACACAGACAGTTGTATGTACATCTATGACCCTGACCAGTACAACATTCCAATTGAAGAGAGCCAGTTGGGAAAGTGGACAGATGAAGTACCACATGGACGCATTGTCAAATTCGTGGCATTAGGGCCAAAAAACTATGGGTATGAATATATCGATGAAAAAGGAAATCGACATCAGAAATGCAAAGTAAAAGGCATCACTTTGGATTACAATGCTAGTCAAAAAGTCAATTTTAAGACTATGGTCAACTGTGTACAAGATCGCAAACATTACAAGACAGTCATCGAATATGAATCCCGAATCAAGAGACATAGAAATCGCAAAGTGATCAGTCAGACCAAGACGTTCCGCTCAGTGTATACAAAACGCGTGGTCGTGGACAAATATAAGACAGTGCCGTACGGTTACCAACCGTCATAACCAGTTGGCTTGTGGTCGTGTGCATAGCCTGAACGGTGGTGGAAACATACGGAGATTCACGATGAACACTCTACCAGTAGAAATACAACAGATGATCTACAGACATCTCGTTGAAGCTAATAAGAAACCTGCTGCATTTTGCAACGAGTTATTTTTTACTTGGGCACAGCGCGTTGGAAACAGAATAATTCACCAGACGATGAAGGATTCCTCTTGTTTAAACCAAGTTTATGATATGTTTAGTGATGTACGAGGGCGTAATCTTCCAATCAGCTATGAAAGTGTGGTCTTTCAACGGAATTTTGCCATTTACAACCTGCTACGCAACCTGATCTTTGACTTGTGGTACATATACATTGATACCCTAAACATTGATACAGTGGAGAAACTGAACCGTTTTGATGAGCGTATGTATCTCAGATTTGCGATTAACCACCGGAACGACACACCAGAGGATATACGTGCCATTTTACTGACTCCAGAACCTATCACTTGTGAACAAGTGTTTAACATTTTTGGTAAACAGTGCAGCGCAATATTCAAACAAACGAGGCCAAATCCTAGTGAACAGTTCTTTCAAGATCCCAATTTCCACAACTTAGAAAGGTTTGAGTTGGGAGACGAATCCCTCTGGGACACCTACAAAATAAGATACTACGCAGAGTACTTGCAAGACGAATGAGAAGTCAAAACATGGGAAATACTTCACTACAGGAAAAAAACATAACTCCAATTCGGAATCCATGGCGTAGAGCTGTGTTGTTGGCTGTGCGTGTACTTGGAATTCAATCAGAACAGGCGTTAAGACAATCCGAGGAACTGTTTGACGAAGTGTGCATGGCTTTAAATGCTATGGGATATACTATGATATTGCCGGAATGGATGATGTATAAAGAAAGACTGATTCATGATGTGTGTCATAGTTTACATTTTTGACTGATGTTTGTTCAAGTGTTTATTTGCTATGATGTATAAAATAAAATGTTGTCATGTCAATGCTGTTATTATTTCTTGGACCATCATGGAAAGTAGTTTACTTTTTCAACATCCTAGTAACATTTTTATCTCAGGGCCAAGTGGTTCAGGAAAAACTCAATTTGTAAAAAAGCTTATTGAGTACAAAACCGATTTATTTCATGTGGTACCACAACGCATCGTCTGGTGTTACAAAGAATGGCAAAGTGCCTACGCACAGTTACAAGAACGTGAAGCTATCAAATTCATTCAGGGTATCCCTGAGGATGATGAAGAGATAGTAGACGATACAACCTTACCACACCTCGTCATATTTGATGATATGTTAGGAGAAAAAGATGAGGAGAAAATTAAATTATGGTTCACGCGAAAGGGACACCATAGAAATGCCACTGTCATTTACATCACACAAAACATGTTCCAACAATCCAAGGCTAGTCGTACCATCAGCTTGAATGCACACTACATGGTATTATTTCAAAACACAAGAGATAAAGGTCAGATCAAAACACTTGCGAACCAAATACAACTACCCCATTTGGTGATGGCGTATCAAGATGCAGCCTCTACACCTCATGGATATCTTATCATTGACTTTCATCCAAGAACACCCGACCAGAATCGTTTAAGAACAGATGTGTTCCATCGGTGGGTAACAGGTGAAGATCGAGGACCGATCGTCTACACTACAGTATAAAATGATAGGAACATGACACCCGACCATCATTAAGGATACACCTACCATGGAAAACACACCACATACAGTGATCAAAGCTCTAGAATCGTTGAGTCGGGAAAAGAACCCAACGAAACGACAAGAGCTGGTAGAATCAGGATTAACAGAGATGGTAAAATGGTTCACCTTAGCTGCACGACTCATGTTAGAGAAAAAAGTAACCGTGGCAAAACAGACGATGAATTTTATGGAACGCAACAAAGACATTTTAAGACAGTTAGCTGATCAACATGTGGATCTGGCCACAAAACGACAACTTATTTTAAAACCTGGTGGTGGAGGTTTCCTTGGGGGCACCATCATTCGTACACTGCTTCGATGGAACGGGACCAAAGCTGTGAGAAAATTTGGTCCAGTAGCAAGAAAACAACCACCCAAACGAAAGTCACCAGCCAGGAAACGGTCACGACAACAACCACGAAAACAGCCAACCAAACGCAAGTCATCAGTAAGGAAACAAACAAGGAAGAAGCAGACATTGTCTCATTATCGATTTGTCACTGTAAGAAGAAAACGCTCTGTATCAACTGGAACACCAAAAGTGTCCCCCATACTGATTCGACGTGATGTTACATCAGGGACATCATCCAAAGCATCACCACTTGTGGCCCAATTCTCTCCACTGACCTCATCTACTCCCCGTTCTAATAGAAGTTCGATGAGGTCTGGGTTGGCTACACCACAAGGATCAATGACGGTTTCACCAAACCCTACAGTTCGACGACAATTGTTTGACCTTTCCAATTCTTCAAGTGGGCGTTCCTCATCATCATCATCATCATCAAGATTTTCACCAATCCCAAGTCTCCATTCCCCATTACCTACTGCCGTTACTGCGATGAGAAATTCAGGACCACTGAGTAGTGCTGGCAATATCGCTTTACAAGCCCTTCAACAGTGGTATAAATAAAAGAGACCAAACATTTCATCATCATTTGTCATCATGAAGCGCAAACAACCACTCGTTCGTAAACATGGCAAAATGTTGCTTGCTTTGACAGAAGCCTCACCCAAATTTCGAAAGAAGATTATTCAAGAAGCACCAAAAGAATTGGTAGATTGTATTGCTGAATGTTGTCACAACATTTTAAAAGGCAATGTACCACTGTCGGAGGCTCAGAAGCGTCGATTGCATTCTAAGAGACAACAGCTCCGACAGTTAGCGACCAAGAAAGTATCAGTTCGAAAAAAGAAAATCATTCTCAATCAGAAAGGTGGTTTTCTACCCCTGCTGGCACTTGCACCACTCTTAGCCAAGACAATTATACCTCTTGCTGGTGAAATCATTCGGAAAATATGAAGAAGATGGCCTATGTTCCAGTTCGGTTGTTGGAAGAGATGAATCGATGGAAGAAGGAACAACGACCTCGGTTACCCCCACCCCCTCAAGTGAGTCAGACTTCATCATTACAGAAAGAAATGAATCAAGTTCTTGACGACAATCAATTGTCTGAGTCAGAAAAAGCACAACAATTTGGAGAAGTATTACATCGCTTTCAAGTGTCACATAAAAAAGCACTCAAACCCTTCAGACCACACATGGCTGAGAAAACAACAAGTACAGTGACTGAAAAGTAAGAGGAAAAACCGATGACCTTGAAAGATCAAATTCTAGACAGTGTTCCTACGACCATGCGGCGAAAGGCTACTCTTTTGTTAAACATGCTGAAAGACCATCCTCACTTAAGTTGGGATGAACATGGCCTGTTAGAATATGATGGAAAACCCGTTGAAGGTTCAAATATTATTGATCTGGTCAATGATGTACTTCGACAGCGGAAAGGGTCAAATCCACGAGGATGGGAACAATTTTCTAGAGGACTGAAAGAGGTCAACATCCCCCAAGAAGTCGTGGGCAATAAACGTCGATGGAATTTCATACAAACACCAGATGATGATGAAGAAGAAGAGGAGGAGGAAGATTTTTATGATAGTTTTGCCGACGCACCTACATCAAAGAAACGAAGACCTATTAAAAAGGAAGAACCCGAGGAGATATTAGCCCATTCGTCATGGGACGCCTACTAAAGAAGGACACGTTACTTCGTCACCTGTTCTATGATACTGATAATCCTACGAGTTTTGGAGGAATTCAGGGGCTCTACAAGGCAGCGAAAAAACAGTTGAAATCTATCACTTTAGAGGATGTACGAGACTGGTTGAGAAGTCAAAGAACCTACACGTTGCATAAAACAATACGACGAAAGTTTCGATGTCGACAGACTGTGGTAGGAGGTATCAATCATCAATGGCAAGCTGATCTCGCAGATATGCAACGTATGTACAAAGAGAATTCACCATATCGCTACTTACTATGTGTCATTGATGTGTTTTCAAAATATGCTTGGGTAATACCCATCATTGACAAAACTGGAAAGACGCTAATCCAAGCCTTTCAGTCTATTCTAAAAGAAGGCCGAAAACCACTCTCTTTGCAAACAGACAAAGGCCGAGAATTTTTGAACAAAGATTTTCAGAAGTTTCTAGACAAGCATGACATTCATTTCTTCACGTCTGAAAACCCAGAAACTAAAGCGAGTATTGTTGAACGTTTTCAACGTACGCTTAAATCAAGAATGTGGAAATATTTTACTCATCACAAGACCCGTCATTATGTGGATGTACTGCAACTATTGGTACATGGCTACAATCATCGTTTTCATCGAAGCATCGGACGTACCCCTGCATCTATGTCTAGAGAAAATGAGCATGAAGTCACCAAGACATTGTATGGCAACCATCAAAAGAAAAATAAGAAATCAACTGATTTGAAAGTGGGTGATATAGTGCGCATCAATAAAACCAAGCAAACATTTGCCAAAGGCTATCTACCCAACTGGACAGTGGAATTGTTCAAAGTGGTTCGCATCAACAGAACACATCCATTGACCGTAAAACTGGAAGACTTGGCTGGAGAAACTATCGCCGGATCCTTCTACAGGGATGAAATTCAACATATAAAAGATGATGAGCTATACGAAGTGGAATCAGTTCTTGATCGGCGTACAAGGCGTGTAGGCGGTAAAACTTTTCAAGAAGTGAAAGTCAAGTGGCTTGGATATCCTAAAAAGTTTAACAGTTGGATTCCAAAATCACATTTAGTATAAAGTATAAACGTCGTGAACAGCATGTCTCAGTCCGATACCAGCAGTGTTCAGGTAGACAACAGTATACAGACAGGAAAAAGTGAGGTACCAAACAACAGAATCACTTTCTTGACACAGATTGTGATCATCTTTATCATTGTCATCGTGTCATTAGTGAACCTGTGTCTCAACAGTCCAGATCGTGAACTTTGGTTGCTGCTGATGAGTACTTCTATCGGATACATTCTTCCAAACCCAAGTTTAAAATTTAAGAAATCATGAACTCTTTCTACATCACTCTCATCAGTGATAGTTCGATGGCATTGTACCCAAACAACACACAATGCTGTTTTAGAACCAAGCTGACAAAAACCATTGATGTCGACAAACAAAATTGGGAAGTGGCTCTCGTGGAAATGATCGTTCCCACACAAGTCAGAAACATTGAAGAGGAGGAAGGAAAATTCTACATCGTGACTAAAGATCCAGAACTGGCGGCAGCCTTTTCACAAGTGAAAAAACGGGTGTGAATTAGAAGGCAAAAAATGGGCAATACCCCTTTGCATTCCTGCAGGCATCTATGCGTCACCACAACATCTCACTGACGAAATGGACAAGGCTATTAAACAAGCCACTAAAACAATTTTAACTCAAAGAAATCTCACATTTGGACTTGATTTTTCCGGCTTGTCAAAACGTGTCAAGTTTATCGGTAATAGTGGATCAAAGATCGGCTTGGAACTTCATCCAATCCTCCTTACGAAACTTGGAGGAGAGGGAAGTACTGTGGTGTTTCCGGACAGAGACAACAGCAGATTCAAGTACGGTGTGGACCTCTTCACGAAGATGAACCACTTGTTTGTATATACCGATTTGGCAGAACACACTTTGATAGGGGATGTCGAAGCACCCATTTTACGCGTTGTGCCATTTGCCACAAAAACAAAAGCAGGGTCTAATCCACACATGCACTTTGAATTTCTAAATCTACACTACATACCTGTCAGCAGATCATATTTCAGCGAGATCAGTATCAATATAACCGGTGACACAGGGGAATCAGTTCATTTCACTCACGGGAAGTCGATGGTGAAGCTTCATTTTAAAAGAAAGACACGATGATTCCAGTTTACCGTGGTCAAGCTCGACAAGTCGGATATGGTTTGGGCTCCATGTTCAAGAAAATGGCCAGCAACATCTTACCCATGATGAAACCCATCGTGACCTCAGGACTAAAGACTCTGAAAAGAGAGGGCTTTAAACAAGGTATAGGAGCCGTAAAAGATATTCTGTCTGGCCAAAATGTAAAGACAGTGATCAAGAAACGGGGTAAAACATTGTTGAAAGATATGGGTCTGAAAACTCTGAGAGGTATAAAGCTTCGAGATTTCAAACGTCGACATCATTCTGCTTTCAGCACGTCAAGGAGACGCAACAAAAAAAGAAAAATCTCATCGCGACCGTCAGATATTTTTGATTGAACAACATGATGCAACACGGTTCTTGTGAGTGTAGCAAAACTGAACTTGATGTGTCACATGTTCCACCTACCATGACAGCAATGCAAGAGGCACAGTGGACAGAACATTATCCTGTGTCAGCACTGAGCAATTCATCTCCCATTGAATTTGTAATTCCTGCTCAATCAGAAAAGTGGACTGATATCAACCAGAGCTACTTGTACCTGAAAGTCAAAGTAGTCAAACCTGATGGCACTAATCTGGCTGCTGATGGAGAAACATCCACAGTAAATAATTTCTTCCACAGCTTGTTTAGCAGTATTGATGTGTACCTGAACAACAAACTGATCACCAATAATGCTGACACATATGCGTACCGGGTCTACATTGAGAATTTGCTGTCTTATTCTACGGACAGTAAATCAACACAGCTCTACGCTACGGAAATGTGGAGTCCTGACACGGCGGGTCATATGCAAGAGCATACAGTTGCGGAAGATAATTAAGGATTTATTAAAAGAAGAACACGTATCCACCGGAGTCGTGTTCTGGAAATGTGCGGACGTCTGCATTTAGACCTGTGTTTGCAAGACAAGTACCTTCCCAATGGTGTAGAGATACGGCTGCGACTCAACAGAACCCCAGTCAGTTTTTGCCTGTTTTGAGCAGAGGCAAAAATCCAGTTAATTCAAGCTGGATTCAATGTTCGGACTGTTGACCTGTTACCCGTAGTGGCCAACAACTTAAACCAGACCATCGCTCAACATGGCATGAAGATCCCAATTCGCCGAGCTGAGGTAAAAACTTTCACCATTCCTGCAGGCCAACGATCAAAGATCGAAGATCATTTATTTCAAGGACAGTTACCCAAACGTATCATTCTAGGCCTGGTAAAGAATACAGACATGAACGGTGATCTGGAACCAACCCATTTGATTTTCAACATTTCAACTTGTCTAAGTTAGAAGTCAGTGTAGACGGAAAGACGACACACAACTTGCCGTTCCAGCCTAACTTTCCCACAGGAGAAATTTTGAGATCATACATGTCCCTGCATCAAGCCACGGGATCACTCGGTTTAAACCGCTCCATGGGTCTGACAATGGACGATTACATGCAGGGGTACACACTGTGGGGCATTGACTTAACGCCAGATCAAGGATCAGAAGAGGGACAGCTGCATCCTATAAAAACGGGAAACTTGCGAATCGAGGTTCAGTTTCGTGTAGCTCTTGGTGACCCCATCAATGTGATTGTGTATGCCGAATATGACAGTCAGATAGAGATTAACGGGTTCAGAGAAGTCATCACAGACTATTAACCATGAGCAAATCAGGACAACAGCTGGCCAAACAACTGTACGAAGAAATCTACAACTTGAATAGGCGAAACGATATGGTAAAGAGTTTGAACCAGCATGTGGTGCATGAACTGCAGACACACCTCTTTGATATCGTGAAAGAAAACTGTTATGGCTGCATTGTTGATCATCCCAGTCAGACCCAACATCCCATATGTTTGTTTAGCAGCAAAAGTGAGTGGGTCGAGATGTTTCTGAACAGTGCATTAAAAAAACTGGACATGTATCAAGTGATGGAAAGATGGTACGCTGAACTACAAAACATGGATCTCACACACGCTGAGAAAGCTGATGCTTATCAGATGTGGGCAAATATAAAGGCTAGTGTAGATACGAACAAGATCACACCATTGGAAGCTTTTGAGTGCGAATGGGCAGGACGCATTAAACAAGATTGGGAAAATGGAAACGATTGAGTTGCAGTATATTTTGGATCATTCACCAATTCTAGCTCCCTTGAATGCCGTGGTATGTGCTAAAGATCAACTACCACAACGTAGACCAGAGACTGTAAAAGCTTACATAGTGAATACCCACAATTCGACTCAACCTGGTGAACATTGGGTGGTTGTGTTTTTCAACGATAAATCGACTTACTACTTTGATTCGTATGGACAAAAACCACTCCATTGTGACATTCAACGTTTCTTGGAAAGACATGGACCCTATACATGGAATCTCATGAGACTTCAAGGATACAACACGTTTGTGTGTGGAGCATATTGTTTGTTTGCTTTGCATTTTCTTGTTCGAGGATGTGATTTAACACGGGTGTTTAGAGCTAAATTCCGGACAGAGGATCAACCTCACTTCAATTTGAACGATTCCAATGTGGGATGTTGGTTTTACCAGAACTATTCAGAACTGTACAAACGTGCAAGAAGACAAGTGTGTAATCAGCACCAACAAACATGCACAGCTAAACATCCACCAAAGTTTGGAGATGGTCGTGCATGTTTTGAATTACTGACGAATAGTTTGGACCCATTCTACTTTCATTAAAGTGTTATGTACTTGTTGTTCATAGTGTTTGCATTGTTCATATTGTTTGTTCATATTGTTTGTTCATATTTTGTTTGCAATGTTCATAGAGTTCAATAAAAGGCTAAAACTGATTTGATTTCTTGTTGTTTATCTTACACATTAACAATTGTGATATATTCCCTCTCGAATATAGTTTGATGGCCCTGAAAAGGGCCGTATTTGGTTTTTGTGATCCTGAATTACTCGGAGTCACCCTACTAACTCTGAATAATCAGGGTCAAACCATATGCCATAATAGGCTGAGCGCACTGTAGGCCCATGTTTAGCGAAAACACAGGCAGGCCAGGCATACACTTGATAGGGTGCCCTACAAAACGGGCACTTCTGAAGCCGTGCGAAGCATCTGACGCATACAATGTCCTGACATTGACACTGGTTTATGTGATATATACCTCCTCCCTCTCCTCTAAACACACACCACACTTTTCGAACCAGAGTTTTTGTTCGGACATTGTGATTTCATCCTTCTTTTTTTAAAAAAAACACTTATATAGTTATGAAAAAAAGTAGGTCAGTAGGTCAATCCATCCCCAAATGTCAAGGCCGAAGACAATGCTATCCAACTTAGGTCAAGGTCGAACTTGATTCATTGGATGGAAATTACATTCTCTGATTGGTGTACGCTAACAGTAGAAAGTAGGTCAATCCGCCTCAAGACTATAAAAGCACACTGCATCGTATCATAATCCCACTACCCAACCATGGAAAGCTACGTAACTTCTGATCTAGTTAACAACGCCATACAGACTGCTGATTTGTATGAGCTGACGACAGCTGCTAACCAGGCATCAGTGTCGTACACTCCGACTCCGGTGTACCAACCCAGCTACCAACCAACGTATCAACCTCAGCCTCCACCACACCAGCAGCAACCAGTACAGCAACAACAACCAGTGCAACAACCAATGCAACACCAACCGGCAGCGCAGCCAGTAAATAATGTTGGACAATCTATTCTGAGGGAACTCAAAGAGGTGAACAACAACCTCATCAAATTGCAAAAGAGAATGGTAGAAGTGGAATGCCGTATCAAATTGAAAACAGACAAGCTGGTGGTGCCTATCACTTTCATTCCAGAAAATGTGGAAGCATCCAACAAACGCCCGCTTGATGGTGGATCCCATTCTAAGAATGGACTTGGAGCCCATTGTAAAGACATACAAAATAGCAAAAAGAGTAAGAAGTAGAGAGAAAAAAACAACGGCCCTTTTCAGGGCCAACCCAGATGTCTCGAAAGGACATTTTTACAATTGTCAAACCAAGTAATAAAAGTATCAAACGAAATGAATTCATGCCATTCGTTTTCAGACTGTGCTATGGATAAGTCACATATAACTAACGACTGCATATCTGACATGGACAAAATAGAAGCCCGACACCAACGTTCGCTTAAACTACAAGCCCGATACCAACGTACGCTTAAAATAACAACAACACTCAGGAGTATCATAGACAAATTGAGTGCATGTTACTTTCATGAACTATACTACGATTATATCTTAAATATCATTGAAGCACATTTCATCACCATAGAACATGTTGAATACCTGCTGAAGAAAACTCATAGACAAATATGAGTAACCACTACTCTGTGAAAAAAACAACGGTCCTTATCAGGGCCAACCCAAATGTCTCGAAAGAGAATATACCTCAATTGTCACCATTATTTTCAAAATCCATTCAAATTTTCTTTCATTAAAAATATGATCCAATGTTTTATAAAAAGTTTACAAAAAGTTTACAAAAATGTTACAAAAATGTTACAAAAATAAAAATGTTACAAAAAAAAAAGTCATCACTACTACAAATTCGGCTTGAAATGTTTTTAATTTTACAGCAATTCTGATATGTCAATACAAAAGTAGGTCAATCCAACCCAATGTCAAGGCCAAAGGCAATGCTATCCAACTCAGGTCAAGGTTAAACTTGAATAGAACTAACGTTCTCTGATTGGTGTACGCTAACAGTAGAAAGTAGGTCAATCCACCTCAAGGCTATAAAAGCGCACCGCATCAAGCATTCGGTCATATTCTCGCTGCACAACCATGGAACAAATTCAGCAACTGAGTGAATTTGTCCACGAATTGATGGGGCTGATCGAACGACAACGCAATGAGTGGAGACAACAGCAAGACCATATTGCAGAATACCATCTGGTTTTGTCAAACATGGTACATCAGATGATATTGAGACAACAGATGATGCAACACGATGAACATGATGACTATATGCTCATGGAACATCAGGAGATGTTGAGACAACAGCAACAAGATGAAGATGAAGATCATATGCTCATAGAACAACAGCAGATGTTACAAGATGAAAACGATGTCATCGTAATCAGTGACGATGGCATCGAAACCGAGCACGATGTGGACAATGTCACCGAAATCTAAAGAAGAAACAAAACGGCCCTTTTCAGGGCCAACCCCAAATGTCTCGAAAGGACATTTTACAATTGTCAATCCCCCTTTAAGATGTGGTCCTCCTTTAAGACATTTTATTACATAAATCTGTTTTCATATATAGTACCATTCGGTACTATAGATTCGGTAAATCTGTTTTCATATATAGTACCATTCGGTACTATAGATTCGGTACCATAAGTACCAAAAAAAAAAAAATTATGGTACCACGGTACCATAAAAAAAAAAATTATGGTACCACGGTACCACAGTGCCACCCTATACTACTAACGGCGAGTAAAATACACAGATTTTAAATAGACTTTTTTTTTTAATTTGTTCTTCCGATTGATACCCATTGTGTCTACAAATCAAAATCTCTGCAAATTAAAATGTGTCACGAAACCACATACATGATAACATTAATGACCATTAGCTCAAAATATAGGATGAGAGAGAGAGAGAGAGGAGAAGAGATGAATGCATATTTATGCGGAAGACACAGTGAATTAGTGCGGGGATGATACATATGCACACAATATAAATGTGATATCATAAATATTTAATAAAATATTAAATACTTTACATTTAAATAATTTTACAATAATACTTGGTCAAAAACATGGATACCATTACAAAATATTGAAAGCCCAACACATGATGATATTTCCCTACTTAATAAGAGACAATTAGTTATATATCCTTTACATGTAGCAATGCATGTGTTAGACAATCTGGAAACATGTCTGGAAAGGTGTGAAATAACTTTATACAGTAGATGAACTGGGTGTAGTCAAAATGAGATATAACCGATTTGGCAACTATTTTATTCTTGTACTCGATTAACGAAACAAAAAATATTAAACTGTATACGCATGGCGGCGTATGACATTTCTCACGAATATCCGGTTAAACGGCGGCCTCTTCACTCATGCCATCTTTTCGACAAAGATAGCTTTTCGACCCATGTTAATGTACATGTATTTAATTGTTTAATTACCAAGGTCAATTTCCAACAACAAATCTTCGGGCTTAGGGCTTTTTAAAACAATAGCGGATTTTCCGAGCTTCTGGTTAAAGTATATGAAAACATATTTATATTAAATCTATACCTATGACAGTTACCTACTTGTAATATATACGAATATTCTAATAAGAAAATAGATACGGTGCTATTCTCCCACACTCACTCGCGTTCTTTTGATATTTGATACATCCAATAAATTATATAAACATTTATGTTTGATGGGTTAAATGCAAAGTTTGAAAAATGCCCGAAGATATTGTTTTAATTAGCACAAATGACAGCGTACTAGATATTAGATGATTACTGGTATCATTTGTTTTTTTGTTTTTTTTTAATGTGATTAATATCAAAACACATAATAACAAAGCATAATTAATACATTTTTATGAGTCCTCATTAGGAAAAAAATCAGTTTTTCATTACACGTGCTTAGGTTGTTATTGACGGAGACAACAGAGTCCGTAACATTTCTAGAGGAACCGCAATTTAGTTTGTCCCCATTTCCTGTTTCCCGTTTTGTTTATTTCCGCTGTTTATTTCAGATGAAAACACGGCTTGTGATAAATATTGTTAAAAGCTTAGTTGCTATTTCATATTTTTGAACTTATTGTAAAATCTAGTTGTATACAGTTGTAAAAAATGCCATTTATACCGTGCTTATCCTGTATCGTATATCGCACAACGTATATCGCAGATCGTAAATCGTATATCGTATGGTATATCGGTCGTTTATTCAATCGTATTTTTTGACAACTGATAGGTTAGCACCACTGTATCATGCCACATATCTACGGCGTGATACTGCAGTGTGGCAGCATGTTTATTACAAATAAAATCAAAAGAAATAATTACGTTGCAGCACGAGAGTGTTCTTTTTATTTCAAATAACCATACTGGGAGATCTATATGTGCATGATATCGTAAAACATTTTCATAAATAAACTACAATTATAAAGAAATTAGTTTTTCATAAAACTGTTTATCATGTGCTTTATGATATAATTTCATGCGCAGTCTAAATAATTGAGAAATGAAGACTGCGAATAAAATGAGATTATTAAACATATGGCAAACAATTTTGTTGATAAACTATAATTATCAAGAAATTATTACGGGTGTTTCTTTATGAACGGTTTAGAATAGAAGTGATTATAAAATAACACTTTAAGGTTTGTAATATTCATTTGGTTAAATGCACACCAGAAAGCACACGCAAAGGCATAAGAATGACTCGAAATGAACCAGTATAAAAATGTTCGAGCTTCTAAATAATTTAGCAGTTTTCCACTTAAAACTGATAAAAGTTTCAGGAAAAGGTGTAGATGAGCTTTCTTTAATCAAAAACAAATCGCAATAAACGATAATTGTTTCAATTTTCCATCGATAATTTCTCTTCTTTTTATCCTTATCCCAACTTAAAGTTAGACCAATTTCAAGCATCCAAGTTATTTCGATATAAATTAACTTAAAAAACTCAATGGCAGTATGTTTCCAAGAATGAAGGTTTCATCAGGAGATGCATACTATGAAGATGTATATATCCACCCCAGTTCCTATTTTGTTATCATATAGCATAAAAACAAATAAAAATGTTTTAAGCGGATATCTCATATCGAAGTGATACAATTTTAACATTTTATCTCGGTCGTAATATTTCTCACATTTCTAGATGGGATATATGCCATATCAACTCAAAACAAACAGATATTCCCTATTTATCTTACTTTCCCACCACTGTTCTGTCATACATGATCTATACAATGCTATGATCGAAATCATGTTTCTTATCTTGGAATCAGCGCCGAAAACATTTCGGACAATCTACTTCTACTTTCTTCCGTTGTGAACCAAAACAAACATAATATATATCTGATTTTTGATTTCTGTTTGACGAGGACAAAAATAATAATATTCATTTGTCATTTAATATTGATAACGACTCATTTATACGTGTATCTGTCATCTATCGTTGTTTTAACACTACTACATTAACGTTGTCACTGTTGTTAATTGATCATTGAAAATTTATCCGTATAGATACGGCTAGCCTTACCAGAAGTAGATTGTTCTGGTAGTTTTCATCGAATGAAACATTGATATATACGTGTTCGGTCATTTCGAAGCAACATATTGCTAGGAAACCACATCTTAACCCTTTATCTCACGAGTACTCAATTATAGATTGTTGACTTCATGAACATTATTCTACACAAATTTTCAATAGTATATGAAACCAAATATTTTTCTTCACTGTGCAGAATGTGTCAAAGCTGAGCTACAGATGTGTATAACCAAACAGAGGAGATCGTTAATTGGGACAGTTCCTGGAAAAAGCTGTCTGATCTGGGTCTACTCTGTGTGCTAATGCGCCGTAACGAGTCAATATGAGCTAAAAGGTTAATGGATAGTTTTAATGCTTAATCATCTTAAACCCATGTTTTGTAAACATATGATCAGAATTGTGTTTATTCAAATCAATAAGCGATAATGTTTCACTTCCATATTTTCTTTTACTTTACCTTGAGCAGAAAACGTATGAACCGGAAGTATAAAATAGAACTTAACGTGTATTGTCCTAGAATTAAACATGTTTATGTGTATGGTTGTTATGTAATCAGGTATCGTCTGAACCAGTAACAAACCCTGTCCCCGGTGTCTAAAACTATTTGGCCAACAATATGATTTAAATGTGTTTTTAATCAACCACTTTCCTAATTCAATCACCCCGCGTCTTCTTTTATATATTTTGTGAAAGAAATCCGCCTACATACAATTCATTGTTACATTATTTAACTATTGCATTTACATTGTTTTGTTTAAATTCAGTTAAATGATTCAAAGTCTGAATCTTATATTTGATTTTCGTCTTTAGATCGTCTATTTGATCAATGGGACGCAGGTGTTCACCTCGGCGTCAGCAGTTACGCTGTCTTTGTCGTAGCTTGCTTTTATAATTGTTTCTTCATACATTTAATGTAAATTTTAAAAAACATTTCACATTTGATTTTGTACAAAGATATATGATGTTTGGAGAGTTGATTTCTCTTGGAATCGTAAATATCTAATCGAATCATAGTCATACACAAATAACTTGGTATATTGCTACCATTTCGGAATTAACGTGTTCCAATTTAGTTCTATAGACACATGTCAGGCAGTATCGGTATGTTATACAAATACCATATGTACAGTTAAAATTTAAACAAATATGAAATTGTATCCATGGCAACATGAATCATGACATGTTCAATAATCACTATAAGATTTTGCAAATTAAAACTTCTTTTCACTTTGGCATTTTGAACAGATGATTTTTTATAAACCACGTAGGTGACTATGATAAATAATAAAAAAAAAATAGCCCGAAAGGTTAAAATATGTCTTGTAGAACCATTCTTGGTCAATAAAAAAAGCATTGATGTAGTAAATTATGGCATTCTTTGTAACAGTTTAAGGAAACCCGGCCTTCTATTTCAAGAACGGGGTAAATATATGAGGTGTTCTTCAGATGAGCTTTATAAATCTAACATGTTTTGTAAATATTGACATGAAATCAAGTTTGCCTGCCTACACCTCCTTTAGTTGATTAACAATTCTCTGTAGTCTGTAGAAGGGGCAAAATGACGTCGATGACTTAATAAATAAATCAAGACATGAAACTGGCAATGGCAGGAGCAACAACATGGAACAAGGGAGTTAAAATGAATAACATTATAAACGAGTAAATAGAACTATGCTTAGATCAGCTTGGTTTAGTATTCAGCCGTTTTTAATTACAATATACATGTGTATAGCAAAATATTTAGGACTTTGAAATTTGGAAACAATAAAATACCATATGTGCATTAGTGGTTTTTGTTGTTTCCATGCAATAAATTGAATTTGATATACATGATATCCAATGATAAAGCCCGAATTATTCTACAGGATAATATAGGAGGGCATGACAATTTCACGGGAGATTGCCATTAGAGTTAGATTCGCGATGACATCGAGCAATCGAAAGGCAAATTTATATATGTAATCGGATACAATAATTAAATAATTCATGTCACGGGGTTTATCGATGATTTATCAGTACATGTGTAGGCCTAATGAAATTATGATATATATCTAACTCTAATGGCAATCTCCCGTGAGATTGTCATATCCTCCTATTTTATCTTGCAGAATGATTTTTGGCTACTATAGTACCATGCCACTTGTTTATGGTCACTTGTCGCGGTTAAGCCACACTATTACTGTCTTATGCCTGGAATAATACTGTTATTTAGGCGTTATACAATCGAACAAGACAATGTCGGTTGCACCCATAAAGCGCAACACTCTTCCGATGTGATCAGATAAACAACTTTAAATATTCACATTAAGTTGGTGTTGCTATAAGTGTTTTATGTCGTGACGTATTGTTAGAAAATGAACACGAGTGCACAGATGCACATGGATAGAACCAATGTCCAGCCACCTGGAAGGCTTCATCCAATGAAAAACCACACGCGACCGGACTGGGACTCAAACCCACGGCCTTTGTGATTGTAAATCAGCGACTATGATCAGTCCATCAATGAGGCATTTCATGTATATACACTTTGCCAGTCTTCTGGTGTATTTGTATATTCATATTTACAAGTCGAACAATTATTTGACCCCCTTAATCAACATTTACTAAGTAAAATACACGTTTATCGTGTTTTAACCTTAAACAGTGTGTATAAACTATGTTATGAATAAAGTGTTTCTAAAACTGATGTAAATGACATATATCCTGCTGGCTGACATAATCAAGTTGATAGGCTATGCATGAAACGTTATTAATGGTTAGATGTCATCAAATTATTGAATTTATATCACAATTTCATTAGGCCTACACATGTACTGATAAATCATCGATAAACCCCGTGACATGAATTATTCAAATATTGGATCCGATTACATATATAAATTTGCCTTTCGATTGCTCGATGCTATCGCGAATCTAACTCTAATGGTAATCTCCCGTGAGATTGCCATGCCCTCCTATAACCTTTCTGCAATAAATGAAAAAAGTGTCAAAACATCATCAAGGATTTCCAAATCCACCATATCATTGCAAAAAAGGGACAGAAAGACACGAGGTTGATTTTCGTGTTTGGAAAGCAATTTCAAATATGTGAAGAATATCGTGCTTAATGTACACCATTTCATATTAAATACTTTTCTGATTCACTCGTAAACCAGAGCTCATAAAGGAAATTTTATAAAAAAAGATTGTAGACATATTTACAATCATCTGAGCAATTTCTTCCTGATAGTAAAAATAGATTATGATTGATGAAAAAAAAGTTCTGCTGTACCATTCGTAATTCTAAAAGACGACAAAATGTTCATCCTAGTATAGAGCGTTCTGATTAAGTCATTAGGGTAAGGGTAAATTATTTCCTTTCTAACGTGTAATCGATATAAAAGGCAATGCATTAGTAACACTTTCAATAATTATTACAAAATATGTCTTTATAAATACTTTAGTGTATTATGAATACATATTTTTTTTGCATATTATGTAACATCGATTTCATAGACTTGAAAATGGTGGAGACTTTTATTTGTCAGTTTAGTTCTTAAAATGTTATAGGAGGAGGTTAAGTCGATATATGATCGCAATTTAAAAGAAAATTTTAATAATGATATACAATTTGTACTATAGAATATATCACAGAAGGAGATGAGATATATATTGGGGTTATATTATTTGTTTATTGTGGAATCCATATTCGTGGTACATTCAGATAAGGTTTCATTAGTCTAAGAGTATTCTTTTCTCTTATTAAACCCTGTCATCAACCTATTGCATTGAGATTATTTGTTATACCTGCTTACCTGCTCTTATCTTATTATAATTGTGTTGACAATTTTGGTGAGAACATTTTTCAGTTTCATGAAAATAACATATTTAACTTGTTAGGAATTTCGTATTAGAGAGACTAATAAAACTACTTTCAAAACATGCTCTTTAAACTATATTTGTCAGAAAAAGTTTAGAAAGCTATCCGATAATTTTAATACTCTATACTAAAAGACACAAGATAAAACATATCTAACAGATAATGCCCTAAAGGTAATGATAAAGCTCCCGCAAAAAGTTTTATATTTACATTGTTCTCAAAATTTCATAAAGCAATTATCAAATCATTAAAATCACTTATATGAGATTTTAAAATACTTGCGAAGTCACGAATGACATGTAAGATGACTCTATTGTAGGAGAAATTAGGAATAATCCAATTAAGAAAGAAGAAAAAAAAAGCGTTTCTAGACCGGTGACCAGCATACCCCATACATACTTGGCCGGAAATAGAATCCGGGCCGCATGGAGAAGAACCTAACATGCTACAACTACACTATCGTGACATAGATTCCTGAAACTCATATACATAGTTCTAATATTTATGCCGGGACTAATAATCTTTTCACCCAAAATAGGTGCAATAAATTAATATATATATATACTACAGTAATTGGTGAGCTTCTTTGAGAAGCAACCTGAATCCATTCTCGGGTCTGACCTTAATGGCAAAACGTATTTTGCTGCCAGAATGATTTGTGGTGATCTATGACATCCAGGAGATTTCCATATACTTTTCCATTCGTAGCCCCGTTTTTTTTTCTTCCAGCTTTCCGGTAGACTTTCTTGTTTTATGTGAAAGTGCAGGACGAGGGCGTTAAACGTTGGTTAAGCTGTAGCAATTATATATATAAATTTTTAAATTCTAAGATAGTTATGTAATTGTACCTGTATTACTTGTTTGCTACTTTATTTCTGTAAAAAAAATACTGAAGAAATGAGGGGAAACATCCAAATGTATAGTTTTTAATAATGGCAATAAGGATAGTAATTATAATGACAATAAAGGACTGCTATGTATTTCCTTTCATTTTCGTAATATGGCGGATTGAAGATATTATATCATTTATCCTACGTTATAAACTAATTGATAATAGTTATTATATGATCTGGACAATGTTTCTACAAGTATTACTAACCAGGAGATTTGTTCCTGCATTCTGATTTAATGAGATTTAAAAGAGCTGATTGATCGACTCTCGTAAACCACACAGTATTACAATAGTCCAAACAGAAGAGTATTCTGCAATATCTTATGCATGCAAGGCGAAAAGAGAGGGTTATTTTCCGTATTCAAACCATACGGGTAAGCTTGAATAAAGTATTGGATGTTTTTCCATGATGCGCATTTGTTGTGATAGTTCGACTAAATAATATAGTTACGATTTAGTCAATAGATATGTTGGTACTATGTTTGCGTGAAATAAGGGCTGGATGTCGGTCCAACAGATGTTCAAGTAATGTGTGCCTTTGGATTATTTCATCATTATGTCGATTGCTGATTGCATTGCTAATTTCCAAATAATGGCATGAGTGAGCTTGGTTATTTGTGAACTTGTAATATTTTTTACATAAGTACACAAAAGAATCGTTTTTTTTAAAATGTACATTATCAGTCGTTTGCATTGATTTATATTTTCGGATTTTGCATCTACTTATGACCTTTCCCCGATATTTATCAAATTATATAGTATATGATAAATATGTGTTTGGCTTCAAATTTGCAAGTATTTCTTTAACAGGTTACTTGCAATACTGTTCTAGGGTAGCACATGTTTCTGCATTGAACAACATTTCTAGGCTATGTTTACCCCCTTCCTCTTCTACAACGTAGAGATAAAGTTCCAATTTTTGACTGTGGAAGTCTAAAACTTTGATAAACTTTAATAAAATATTAAATTAAATGCGCAAGCGATTTTATCGCAGTTCCTTCGGATATATTTTGTTGCGTCATTGACTGGAATTTCACCAGATAAAAAATATACATCGTGCCACAGATGCTATTAGTCCGATAGCTCAGTGAAGAATATGATTATTGCCATAAGTGCCTCGCATAGAATGTTGCGGGTTCGATTCCAGGCTGACGATATGTTTATCTTTCGATTTAAGGATTTTTTTTCTTATTCATTTTTTTTTTTGCAATATTGAATTTATATGTATATATACATGTATTTGTGAATTGAATATATATGTAAATATACATATATTTGTGATATTGAATATATATGTAAATATACAAAAAATGTGATATTGAATTCTATCAATTTACATATCCAATTAACATGTGTATAAATATCTTATGAAAATTTGTTTTATAATTGTTTCTTTTAGATTTTGATATATAATAACAATGCTATAAATCTTATAAACTGCAGGCAAGAGAAATAGGGGGTAAGAGTAAGAGAGTAACTTTAAGAGTGGCAATGAGCTCATTGTCAGCATTGGCATGTTACTCTTTTCTTGTAACGACCGTGTTTGCGCAAGGTTAAATCGGAAAATTTGATCCTATTGATTTGATTAAATCTGCTTTGATAAACAAAAAATGTAACAACATCACATCAAAAGCCCTGTTTTCTCAGCGTTTTAATGCGCTTTGTTTACATGTATTTATAAAGAATGATTTATCTATCATATGTAATGTATACTGTTTGATTATGGACTCAAAGTACCGAAGAAACTTGAAATGTGTATTCATATTACCAGTCAAACCAAATATGTGATAATTCAATCTTTTGCACTTTGCGAGGTAAATGTGTCTGTCTGTATAATAGTAAGCATCATCATTCAGTTGTTTAAACGACCTCAGCTATCTTCTGAAATATATCGTCTGATCCAAATACAAGGGCGAAACGGTAACTACTACAGCAGTTTGACCCAGCGCTTGATCTTGGCCTTGATCAATATTTGCATTCCTCTGGTCCCCTGCCCTCCATCCGAAATTGGAGACGAGATAATGAAATACGAAACAATGCAACAATCTGCATTTCAAGTGCAATCGCCTAGACAGAAATTTACATTTTTGAGCTGATAAAGACGTTGCTGAGGTAAGAGAAATATAAAATATAAGAATATAGCATATTCATGCCCAATCAGCATACCCAACATCCCTAAAAACGTTGGAAAGATTCTGGGAAAGACAATCCATTCAGTTTGTTTTCAGTTGTGTGTGTGTGTGTGTGTGTGTGTGTGTGTGCTAGAACACAACAGTGTGCCTATTCACAACCTCGTTTGTTACACAAATACTTTATATTTCCACGTTTTATAAAAAAAATCCACATTCTTTCGCCTTGAAGTATACTTGTCTCCCTTCTCTTGAGGATCAAAGGGTAAGTCCAAAATAGCAAGCAGAGAGTCATTCTTCCATTGGAATTGAGAAATAAGCAGATCCAGAGACGAAAACAAAGAGAAGTAAAAGCCGAATAACTGCAATGGAATATTTGTCAAAAAAGTAACTATTTCCTTTCTTAATATATATATATATATATATATATATATATATATATATAACTGTAATCACTGATTGCATTTCAAAAACCTTCTTCATATTTCTTCAATACAAAAATATGGATATTTAATCAATTTTGCAATATTTATTTCTTTATATAGTTGTCACACACAGCTGCTTCCTAGGATATTCATCTCTCTGTGAATAAGGTTAGGCCTGCTGTTTAAATCTTTTTCTTATCTTCGATCATAGTTGTCGTTCTCAGTAGAACAGCATAACTGGTGACATGACATAGATCAACACATGTGTATACATCGGAGGTCACTTTATATATTTTTATTGCGCAATTCTGATTCTAAAATACTGAGATAAATCCTAGTGGTTAGATAACACAAAGAGATTGAAAAATTCAATATTTGCGACTGCTTTTCTCATTGAAGTACCTTTCTCTAAAAGGTCTTGCTGAAACGCAACTTAAAAAAGAAGGAGATTTCATGTACATCATTCTATTCCTTGTAGCAGCAATATAGTATCAATTTGCGGAGGGTTCAAACCACCACATGTATCGTGACATGGCTTTTAGATATAATAATATTGCTTGGTGTTGTATAATGCCACGTGTCTACGGCCTGATACTGCATAGTGCAGCACTATATCTGTCTGAAGTAGACATAGTCTCCAAATGACTAAATACTATCGCTTGGATGTTCAACCCAACAAACAATATGAGGAAAATATCGGTGTAAATAAAAAATTATATCGTATGAATGAAAATCTTTTGATATTGTAAAGTTTAAACTTCAATTATATTGCATTTAATGTGAAGGAAAGCTGTGACAAAATTTTATCTAATGGAAAGGTACTGTCGCATTTAATATGTATATTCAGTTTCAGCTTCTTGAAGGAGGAGGAGGCTCATTACATGATATGATAGCTTTTTCACAGCTTACGTTAATGATAGCCACATTGTATATTTTTTTGCGCACAAAAGAGACATTGAGTATGAAACTTAATCAACTATTGTTTCTGTAATTATTTTCCGTTCGTAATAATAGCAATCGAACGGCATACAAGAAACATAATCGATGTTGTTCAAATCAGATTTATTGATAATGTCCATGAATCATGAGTCATGGCATACGGTGACAGGAAATACAATAATTGGCACCAATGACGTCCAAATATAGCAATAAAGGACACTTTGTGATGAATGAAATGAGTTATGTTTTCGTCTAGTTATTCCAACCGTCGATGTTATTGTACGGAAAAATCACGGGTTTAGATCAATGAAATTGCTTGCTTGTAGTTGAAAAAGAATGAGTGATTTGTAATTCTAATCGATTAGGCATGCGTTATAATGTTTATCAATTGCCAAATAAGTGAAATATATGTAGCAAATATTATGAATGTAAAAAAAAATAATAATGGGCTTGTTTCTTCCCTAAATTACTACTTATATTAAAAAATTAAAACAAAACTTTGTTTATCTATTCTTTCATGACATTCATGTCTGGGGTATATCAGAAAGCCAATTTTTAAGGAGAAACTATGTACGGCTAAATGATGAATTATACTTAAGTCCAGATAGCTGAAACAACATTTTTTTCACCTAAGACAATATACAAAGTTCATCTGAAAATACTCAGTGGACTTTTTCAGATTTCGCTGGTATAACTTATAAATCCTGTAAAAGTAAGAGGTAATCAGCGGAATTACTGACGAAGAAACACAGTATATCTCGTTTATAATTATTGGCTTTAAGGAATGAAAAAAAATATTCAAAACGAAACGAGGTAATTGCGTGAAACACGAATGAATAACTTTCATATCCTAAACTAAAATGTGGGTACATACAAATATATCTCTTTAGATGTATGGTATTCCCTCAGTTTTAATCTCCTAAAAACTATTTAATATATATTTAACATAATGTAATAACATAAATTGCAAATAATATAATAATCCTTTCCTTAACGTTCATCATATAATGGTATTTCTAGGACTGGTTGGCCTGGTGATAGTATAATGTTAAGGTTGTAGTATCATGTCACATTTCTACGGCGTGATACTGCAAAATGGCAGCACTATACCTGCCTCGAGTAGACATCGTCTCCAAAATGAATGAAAAACTGTTGGTGGGACATTAAGCCCAATTAACAAACAAACATGAAAATTATAAATGGAAATATGGATAATTTAAATTTTGATTCAATTTTAAACAATTGCAATTTTGACTCATCTAATGAAAAAGAAAAGGACAACTTTTTCATATAGGTTTTATATGTTTGTTGCAGACTTCAAATAGTATTGATATGTTTGTAAAGTGACCTTTTAAGATTGTTACAATAGACTTTACCCACACACATTGCCATGTGGATTGTTGTTATATCATTGTTTGCTGTGAAAATGTAACTGTACTCCCTTGTTTAACATGCTTATTAAAAATTTTTTGGATCTATACATTTAATGGAACTGAAACGATTTCAAATGATGCTGATTTTTTAGACAGGTAATTGATGCTCTGAAGGTCTTCCCATCCTAATAGCCATATTCCATATCTTGCCACTGAATTGTTATATTTCTATGAAACTTTGTCACTTTGAAGACATTCAAAAATAAAAATATTTCACCAAGAGATTTTTTCCCTCTTTTTTTTTATCTCATAGAGATAATCCGCATATAAGTTAACATTGAATCCTATGGAAAATATGCATTTTCAGTGAATATGAAAAACTGAATTGATTTATGAGAAAAATTCACGGTAGAAAGATGCATTTTATGATTTTGTATCAACATTCATGAAAAATAAAAAATCTAAACTTTACCATTTAAAAAATGGGAGACACTTTTTTTTTAAATTTCAGGGGAGATAACTAACAACAAAACAAAATAATCAAAGGAAGGTAATAAAAGGACTTTTGTCAATTGTCATAACATGTCAATTTGCTCCTAAGATTCCATTGTTTGACACTTTAAAAGCTTATATACACGTGTATCGTTAAGTTATATGCATGGCTTTGATGGAATTGACCGCTATTAGGATGGGAAGACCTTAAAATTTTTATTCCTTTATGCACGGACTTATCCCCGTCCGCGACATACCATAGTCTGTGGGACATATAAATCAATAAACAAATAAAAAAGAGCTGATTTATATATAATAAATAATTAGAATTTAGATTTCCACGGTTTTGCACGTACATGCATTGCACTGTTTGTCTAGTGCATGAATCCAGTTTTATGTCGGGATAAGAATGCATTTAAATGTTTGGGTAAGAATCATTTATATGTTTGGGTAAGAATCATTTATATGTTTGGGTAAGAATCATTTATATGTTTGGGTAAGGATCATTTATATGTTTGGGTAAGAATCATTTATATGTTTGGGTAAGTATCATATATATGATTGGTTAAGAATCCTTTATATGTTTGGGTAAGAATCATTTAAATGTTTGGGTAAGAATCATTTATATGTTTGGGTAAGAATCATTTAAATGTTTGGGTAAGAATCATTTATATGTTTGGGTAAGGATCATTTATATGTTTGGGTAAGTATAATATAAACTTCTATAATATATTGCCATATAATAAAAAAATATTAAAAAATGCATTCATATATATATATATATATATATATATAAAAAAAATTTATATATAGTTTAGAAAAATAAATTGTATAAAAATGTCATTTATTAATTGGTAAAGTAAATGAGGTAATATACTTTTGAAAATATCACACTTTTGAGCAGACTGATTGATTAACGCCAGATAAAAAATTCTCTTCAAAGAAGAGAATGTTAGCGCTAAATAAGTTTTCATGATTTTGTTTCTAATCATGGGACACGGATTAAGCCTGTAGATACCAAAAAGGAAGTGTCAAAGTGAAGATAATGACCAGTTAAATAACAAGCATGAACAAGGAAGACATGGCGGGATGAGATGAAAAGGAGAAAACAAGTCAAGAAAGTCATTGTAATTAGCTTATCAAGTTGAAAAAGTATTGCGAAACATTTCAAAAATAATGAACGCGTCTTCACAATATTACAATGAGGTGGTATCAAGTAAATTATTTAAAATTTTGCTAGAGTAGAAGCGTCCGCCGTTTCATTAACATAATGTGCTCTCCGACCCACACCGAAACTCAAACGACTAATTATTTGCCAAAGACTATGTGGACATTTATGGATAATACTTCGTCATGACTAATACTTCTTCGTTAAACTTCAGTAAATACTGGCATTGAGCCATTATATATATATATATATATATATATATATATATATATATATATGCATTTCTTAAGGCAAGCATATGCATGTGTCTTTTAAAATTAATTGCAACTGACAATAAATCCACACTTAAACGAGTTTGATTTTGTCCAAATGGATAAGTGATTAATGATCTGACAGGTAACCTTTGCAATCCGGATTCGGTTTAAGGTTGGTCCAACGTTCAAGATGAATGGTTTAGAGCATCCATTGGACATTTTCCTCCGGGCAACAAGGTTTCTCCTAAGTCAATAACCACGTGACTCCCAGCTTAAGATCAAATGGTAATGATTAAATAAATAATATCGATTTCGACCAGTCATTGTATATTAAATAGAGTATCTAATTACATGCAATAATGGTTTTTCATAAGCGTCTTGCTCTTCCTAATCTAGAAATAGCATTGGTATTTACTATATACCTGTACTAAGCGATGACGTAATCAATTTATATTTCTTTTAACTTAAATGGCAGTGTCCTAAACCTTTCAATATCATAATTTACTGGGTCAAATGAAATAAAGCGATGCTTCCAAATTAAACTTAGAAATAACCCATTTTCAGATATCATTACAAAACAATACCAACCTTATACTTACATTGATTACCTGTATACAATTTGCCGATTACGTTATAACAATCGATATTTGAATGTGTCATTAAAAACGTAATCATTTGTTTTAACAATATAAGTAAAATTTAAACATTAAAAAAGAAATAGATATGACAGAATTATACGTCATGGAATTGGCGTATTCAGACAAAAATTTGCAAGTGGTCACAAATTTGAGCATATTGATTACAAAATAATCATGATCAGTTAATCATTTCGCGTTACTTGCTTAATTTTAAAAGAAAAATGTAACTGATATTTAACACCCAAACGTCTTACAATTTCTTTCTTTCTTTCTTTTCGTTACCTTAAAAGGGCCTTGAAAACATATTCAAATAAATATAAACCACACCTTGCCTAGTAAGGAAAAATATCGGCACCAAACGTAATGCGAATTAAACTACCATAATCAACTTGGAATGTCGTATTCGAGTATTGGAAAGCAAGCTTGTCTCAAATTTTCAACTAAATTGTTTTGTTAAAGTTAACATTAGAAAATACTTCTGCCATGTGGGACTAGTAACACTATCTGAAATATAATTACGGAGGAAGCAACATTGATTTCTCAAAGATTGCGGTGTGTATGCAATAAATGACAACATCTACCTATAATTACTAATATGAAGCGAGAAACAATCTATTAGATCGATATTTGTTTACTTAAATTAACATATTATGTTCGATTGTGTTCGGAATGAAATAATGTTTCTAAAAGGAAGTTAAATTTGAAATCAATTGCACGGAAATATAGAAAAGAAATGTAAGGAAGTATCTTTTGTACTCGTGCCGCAATTTGAGATGAATTTCTCTAAAAGAAACTTATTTAAAATAATATGATAATTTGTTTCATTATGATTGAGGAACTGCTTTATTTGCTTTGAATCTTCATATATTATAGACAGTTAAAACTTTCATAAGATAATTGAATTAAGACTTGTCATTATATCATTTACACTTTTAAACTGATTGATCAATAGGTATTAAGTATACATTTTGCAAATCAACATTACCATGTGCAATGCATATTTCAGAAAAAAGAAGAAAGTAGATAAAATCCCGAGCCTGATCTCTTAAAACGGGATGAATCATCACACGCGTTAGTAATCTTTCACCAAATTCCATCTTGGTAAAACTTCCGTCTTAAATAACATAACAGGCTCCTAATAATTCGATGCTCGCATTGTAGTTATTTTTCGACCATGCTTTCAAGTAGGGATTTTTATTTTGCTGATGATTATTTCTAGGTGCTTTCAATATTCAAACTAATGAAACCATTGCCTTGTTCAGTAGGCAGAATTATACCTCTATAAAGTGAGAATAACCGTAATGAAAAAAAAATCAGTATGAAAATGTCGCCCAAATCTACGGTTATACTCCTGCTCAGAATGATCTGTCAAATCACAATATTTCTAATGAAAGTGTTGGAACTTAAATGATTTGTATTTGCAGAAAAAAATAGATATTTAAACAATTATATTGTATACGGCATTAATCATATTCAATTACACATGTGTTTAGCTTTGATAGGACATATCTAAATTAAAGACACATGAAATTAACACATTTACAATCTGGAGGAATTATAAAGTTATTCTTTCGCTTCCAAAGAAATTATCCGTGTCCATCACTAATTCGACTTCATGTTTAACCTGCTTACGGTAGGTGGAATGATTTGTGAAGTCCTTTCATCTTTGGGATTATTTCAGATTCTGGTGTGATTTTAGTCATATAATAGTCCGTTTGTTTTCTTCGATTAGGTAAATGGATCTGTGTGAATATTGTCGTTGTTCAATATTCAAAAAGTCTTATTATATGACACGGTTTGCGAGTATATTTTTAACTGAGATGGCCCGGTTTCGATGTTCATCTGTGATTTTATTGACATGTAAAGTGATTCAGAAAAATAAATTATAGTTTCCATACTGAAGTTCGGAAAATAATATAACTCACAGGATTAATGCATTAATAGATGTATCTAATGAATAGGGAATTTCTCAAACTGTTTTAATGTTGTTGTTGTTTTTATTTGTCATTGAATTAAACGGTTATGATATGTCAGTATGTCGTTTTCGTTTTTGTTTTGCTTCAGATACACACGAGGTATTACGGAGAAAATTTTATTAAACTTGTAAATGTATTTGTCAAGGTTAACAGCTTACGTAGTAGATGCAGATTTAATTTGAAGGAACATGTACATGGACTTGTCAGCCATTTTTTGTCTCATCCACTTCTTGGTAATCGGTTGATTTTTACCGGGAAATCAAGTTAGAATAATGATATCCATCTAATCTCGAATCTTGGATTAGGTTTAGAGCTTTTGACCCGCTAGACTTATCAAATCGACCTTTTATAAACAACTGTTTTATGGCAACAACATGGAGCTTCATAATATTTTATCAGAATGTACATTGTTTAACTTATTCATGACATCAAACTCTTGTTTAAAACATGTTTATAAACATAATAATTTTTATATAAAAATGTGAATATAAACATTTTAACTAGTATCCACTCCCCAAAATTGTGCATATTTTACTTTTAGATAACTTAAAACCATGTGAAATTGAACAGCATCATGTCAAGACTTCATTAAACATCAATAATGTCTTTGAATATTTTTCCAAAGTTATACGGCCCCTTTTTATAACTGATCAAAGCCTTGTTCTAACGTTCTGTATAACACCTGTGTAGTTGCAGAGTTTTGAGTAGAAACGATTAATCACTTCATTTACCTTCTTGCAGCACATGTGTGCCTTAAATATTCATTTTTGACTAATTTTCTTCTGCAGATGTTCAGTTATGTGAAGCACACCTAGAAAGTTGACTGTAAACAGATGTTTAAAGATGCAAAGAGAAAATATATATTAGCGTTATGTTTTTCAAAATATTAAAAAGCGATGAAGTTAAAGTTATAATAATGTTATTATTCATCATTTACCAAAATTGTATCTATTCTTATTACATAACCCATTAGAATATCCACCCCTCGAAATCATGGACATGGCGAATGTTTAAATAGATTTTATATAAGTCAAACATTTGAAAGTCTCTTAATTCACATGGTTTTGAACAAGGTTTTATATTTTGCGCTGAATCGGAAATACCTTACATGATAGACGTATACATTCGACAAAGGAACGTGAAACAAGAAAACACGATGACGATGAAATTTAATGGCATTTTTCTTTGCAAAGCTATACTGTTTGCACGGATTAGGTCGTGTGCTAGATATTGATGCAATATTTTGAGGAATTTCGTTGAAAATGTATACGCCCTATTAAAAGGTAATTTTAAAGAAAGTAAGGTTTTTAAATCTACACTACATGTATATGATAATTAGGCAAAAGTTGTGTTCAAATATTGTGAGTAATGTTTATTTGAATGACTTACGAAAACTATTGAATATTTTTACCTTTCTTTTACTAAGGTATATAATAACCCTGAACACTTTCGTGGCATTGGTAATAATAGAAATGCGTTATGATGTGAAATAATTCCACGTAAAAAAACTGACATGCTGCTGAAAATGTGTGAATAGGAAAATTAATGAACCAGCGAAATATGTTTATCTAAGTGAAAACGTACAGATAGATATAACATAAATGATTTAAAGTTTAAAGACAATTATTCTTTGAAAAATTTCATACAAAATGTTCACATTTCGCAAGAAAAAAGCAAAGCATTTCAGCTATAATGTTCTTTGTCTAATCTCAAAATCTTAAACTTTAACATGTCAATGGATTTGTATGGCGCTTTGATGTGAGCTCTATTCTAGGAATACTTATTTCGTTTATTATAGGGAATATATCTCTAAACCTTTTTATTTTTGCTCTACAACAATATCGGCATATGTTTATCACTGATTAACCCAATTGATATCCCTTTGATATATAGTTTTGCTGAAGCAACATTTATCTGAACTCAAGGTTTCTAAGTCTATCCTTAAACATGATATCTAATTAATCAACCTACTTACATCAGAAGCTTGTTGAAAATCGATGGCACACCTTATCTCTTAAATTAGCTAAACCTCTTTACAACAAATATGACAGCACAATTGTTTACTATAAACAGATTTACAGAAAAAATACACACTTACTTAATTTTTCTTAGAATTTGAAACGGACCAGAATTGTAAAAATGGTACTGATTTATGTTCGGTCGACACATGGTAATAAAGTATTAATTAGGAAACATATTTGTGGAATATTTTTTTTCCTGAAACTATAATTTTCCTACACACAAACTTTTTTTTATCTATGTAAGAGAAAGAATATAAAACCACCAATTACAGGATTGAAACCATGTCTTAAATATTCATATAACATTTATAATGAAATAATACCCGATATTTCAGTATCCAAAAAACTGGTTAATTGTAAAATTATTCTTTTGATTATTAATATGTACCTGAATATAATTGTGTGTTTACGATGTTATGTATCTATGTGATAATATTGTAAGGTGAACTACAAGATGGTTCCCTCGATTTGCTTTCACCTATGACGGTGATAATAAAAATTTGAAGAAAAGAAATTGTATAATCAATTGTAAAAAGTTACTGAACAAAAGCAAATACTTTATATATGACACAAACGAACCGTTTAATAAATATATTAAAAATGACGCTGTTTATAGACAGTGATTTTTGACTATTTTCTTTTAATACATTCGTTGAAAGTTACAAAAATTATACAAACACGCACAATATATTTATGCTTATCTCCCTAGCAAGAAGTAAATATATATATATATATATACATAAAAACATTTTTAATGTCCAAAAGGATAAAATTGAATATTGCAAAATTTGTATTTGACTTTGGACGTTTTTGACTGTTGTTTTTTAAAATCAATATAGAACAAGAATAAGTTTTCATGCTAAAGCATCAAGTCGCCGGAGAAGAAATTAATTGTGCAACTCATTATTTCCAGAGAAAATTAACAGTTAAACGGACCATCTGAAGAAGAGTTGTTGTTGTATTGGGGTTTAACGTCGCTGCGATAGTATTTCAATCATATAGCGACGTCCAGCTAATTACAGGTGGAGGAAGACCCCGAGTACACAGTGGTACCCGGGTAGAACCACCGACCTACCGCAAGCCAGCTGGAAGGCTTCCTCACATGAAAAATCCGAAGTCCCTACCTTGATTCGAACCCACAGCGGTGAGGGGCTGAGAGATTTGTAGTCCACAACTGTAACCGCTCGGCCACGGCGGCCCCGAGTCGAAGAAGAGCCCTTGATGAGAATAAAGCAATTGTAATAGTGTACAAGTATGAGAATTTTGATGACAGACGGTTTAGAAGTTCTGGCCATATACTGTTTTCATTGTGTTTTTTAGGGGAGATAAATTTGGCAGAGATGGTCCCAAGGGTTATGGCCCCTGATGGAAATATAGCCCTTATAATAGTTAACAAGAATGTGAAGATGATAAAATTTAATACCTATGGCCAAGGTTAAAGTTTATCAAACGACGACGACGACAACAAAGTGATGATAATATCAATAACTTTTTTCTTTGAAAAACAAATCTATATCAATTAAAGATATGAAATTTTATTTTCTTATTTTTGTAAAAAGGGCAAAGTAAAAGTCAATTATATCTTGTTATTAATTTAACACCAGTCATTCTAACATTTGATGAGCAATATAATTAAAGCGCTGATAGCGCTGAGATAGAGTTTTTAATGTAATGATGTCGCATTTCGATCAAAGAAAAATTGATAAACGAGGATCATTTTCAAGCAATGCCAAAATTAAAACTATTGTAAACCCGTTTTTACCTTGCGTGAGCACGGTCGTCGTTACAAGAAAAGCTGCCATTTGTCAATGAACTACTTAAGCACATCGGTACTCTTTCTTCCTATTTCTCTAATAGGATTTATATCAATATTTGGAAGCAAATCTAAAACAAAAAACACTCGACCATTATTTGAAATGTAAGGATATCATTTTAAAAACGCAAGTACTTTAGTAGGTAAACTGATGATATTCGATATTACAAAAAATATATATACAACATGTTCTAATATTGAAAAAAATAATGAAAAAAATCCCAATTGAGAAACGAACTCACAACTTACGCTTTAAACGTCTGTTTGGCGAACATATTAACCTATGCACCAGTGGGCCAACGGTTTCGCCAAGATATTTTTGTCATATAAACTCAACAACTTTTCTAATTGGTCACCCTTTGATTTTGATATTTTTCAATACTGGTGAATATATTGATGGTAAACCATCACAATTGAGTTACCATGAACATAACCTTGAGGTATACATGGATTTTGCCAACAAAAACATCGTGAATTAAACCTATGATTTCTATTTTGTAATAAACAGTTCTTTAATTTAAATACATTAGATTTTCATACACTTATTTTCCTTGTGATATTTTGATGAAATTATCAGGTGACCAATTAGAAAGTTGTTGAGTATATTTGTAAATGGATGCTGGAAATTCCAACAAGTGGTTCAAAATATCCACGAGTGTTTTGGTTTTTTTTCAGACCATTACGTGATTGGTGGACTGGTAGAAGGATTGGTAGATGGATTAATAGATAAATCATTATTCATAGAAAAAGGATATTTGGTTATATGTTTATGTCCATATTCGACACATTACAGGCTTAATACTACCATATTAAAGCCACATTAAAGGAAATTTAATATCTCCAATAAACATTTTTTACTTATGACTATATAAGGATAAAGGTTGTGTTTAGTATATTGAAAATCTATATTTTATGCAGCGTATGAAATGTATCCATTACAAAAAAAACCCACAAAAAACACGCACATGTTTACATTTATTTTGTTATCCCTACATTAGAATAACAACTGCATCTCAAAGCCAGCAGGACATAATATACAAATTGCATAATATCATAATATGACATTTCATTAAAACAATTTGTTCATAGTATCTCAATCGGGTACATTAAAAATGAGCAAGATGCAATTCCTTTCAACTGCATTGCATAAATATCAGCATCTATATATGTATACATAACACAGAAAAATAGTATAAATTACTATATCATCGTACTAGACTGTTCCAAATGACAGGAGACATGATGCTTATTGATATCCGGCTTTTTCTCTACACAGCGATTACCAACAGGCTGAATCTTCTTGATTTATAGATCTACAACAATTACGAGATCCAAAATGATAAGACATCCTTTGAAACTTTCTGGCGTCAGCAAAATAATGAGGAAAACATATTTTTATCAGTTGTGCTCAGGTTTTTCAATTGAATTAAAATATATATACAATAGTCTATTTAATGATAGATTTGAAAATCAAAAATAAAATCAAATAAGAACACCATTTATTTTTTAAAACAAAACATGAAGAGTAAATATGATTTGAAACCTGAATAATGACACTCGAAAATGCATTAAATATGCTCAGACAATATCATTCATAAATAATGTTAAATGGATGCGTAAGGCACTATTTATACGGAGATTAAATGTGTTTGTTTTCATGTTTAACAGACAATATTCTACTGGTTGATTGCTCTTTAAAGTAGCCCCCATGCCAAAAAGTTGAGGTGAGGTATATGTAATTCGTTTTACTATCTAAAAACACTTTGACAGATTTATGTTACAGTTACAGTTTCAAAATTGATTGTATTGAGTACTTGATCCTCCTTATTTGATTTTAAAGTTTTTCAAAGCATACGTGCTATATTATTTATAAAAATACAATTCTCATTCTTTTAAAGCCACATATATTACTGCGATTAGACAAGAGTTCTAGGGGTGTCATGTTTTATTTCAGTCAGTAATATATAGTTAACAATTGCTGAATGCATACAATATTAAGTGAAAATGGAACTTGTCGCTCTCTGATTGGCGCTCAGAATATACTCACTTAAAATGAGCAGATCTCCGACCGCGAGATACCAAATTCGTATAAAACTGGTTCTAGTATCATAACTCATTTCCTTAATGTTCATCATATAAGGGTATTTACAGTACAGGAAAATGTTTGCTTGGTGTTTTATAATGGTACATTTCTATGACATGACACTGCAGTGTGGCAGTACTATATCTGTCCCTAGTAGACATAGTCTCCAAATAATGAAATACTGTCGGTTGGATGTTAAATCTGAGATAAAAAAAACAAAACAATAGGAACGGGACGTTTGGTGTGAGACTGAAAAATATAGTGCATGAACGAAAATAAAACTTTATAATACTGTTTGGATGTGAAAGAAAGTTGTGACGTTTATCAAATGGAAGGGTACTTACATTCAAATATTTTTTGTTCAGCTTTCAGCTTATCGCAGGGGAGAGTCGAATCTTAGTTTGAGAACTTGTGACTTAACCCTTTTAGCAACAATTGTAACATATATTCTGTTTGTAAATTGTAAACTGTACCAATATATTGAAATTTGCAATAAAACTTGTATAAATTAGCAAGTTAAGGCACATTATATGATAGCACAATGAGTTTCTCCTAAATATGTTGATACGAGTATCAAACTGTGATATTAACCAAACAAAATAGCAACATTGTATGTTTTTGAGTACAAATGAGACACTGAGAATGAAATTCAATCAACTATTGTTTCTATAATTGTTCTCCGTTCGTAATAAAAGCAATCGAAGGCTTGCAAAAAAAAAACTCAATCGATCTTGTTCAAATCAGATTAAAAGATCATGTCCTTGAATCATGAGTCATGACAGGAAATGCAATAATTGGCACCAATGACGTCCAGATATAGCAACAAAGGGCACTTTGTGAGGAATGAAATGAGTTTTTCCTGGTTATTCCAATCGTTGATATTGTACGAAACAAATCAACGCTTGAGATCAATAAAAACTACTTGCTTGACGTTGGACAGCTGAATAAAATTATTAATTTGCAATCTTAATCGATCAGGGATGCGTAAAGTCGATTATAAATTACCAACAAAAAAAAAGTGATTTGCCTGTTACATTTATATTGAATTCAGAAAAGAATATAATCCATTCACATATTTCTTCTTAAAATTACCATGCTTATCTAAACCTTTAAAACATAAATCTATTTAATCATTCTTTAAGAATGATCACGTCTGAAACGTGTTCAGAAATATATGATTAAAAAAAACTATTTACAAAATAGGTACCGAAAAATATTTGATAATAATGAGGTCCAGACATTTTAAACAACATATTCTGCCAAGTTTCTCGGAAAGTATTCCCTGGTTCTTTTATTTTTCAAACAAAGGACAGAGTACGCTTGTATAACTTGTAATAGAATTGTCGGCGATAGATATGATTCATTTTATTCGAAAAGATAGGAGGTAATATTGCGTGAAACCGTAAATGAATAACACATATTTTGCATTCACTGCATGGTTTAACATCATAATTACAAATAAATGACCTTTTAATCTGATTACAATAACCGTGATCCTTTTTAATTCAAAAGGCCATGGATCTGTCCATATAATAAAACTGAAATGATTTCAAATGTCGTTGATGTCTAAGACAGATAATTGATGCTCTTGAAACTTGAATTACTACACGAGTATTTCCTTTATCACTTGAATTTATTGGATCAAATGGCATGAAGTGAAACATCCATATTATTTTGAATTTGAAATTAACCCATTTTCAGGTATCAACACCATAAACTAATACCTGCTAATACACTTTCGATTATGGTATAAAAATAAATATCAATTGATACCTTTTGGTTTATATAGATTTGTTTCTAATTGAAATCTATTACGTATCAATTTAAATATATAACAATTTGAGAGTGCCACTCAATAAGTAATCATTTGGTCATTTAGATATTAAACAAAAATCAAATTTGTTTCACCAATATAAGTTTAATTTAAAGACAAACCAATTTAAATAGATGTGACAGAATTAAACATGATGTTTTCGGCGTATTTAGTCATAAATATACAACTGGTCACAAACTAGTTAAAATAGTTCAAGATATTTACTTCAAAATAAATGTTTTATTTCAGAAGGAAAAATAACTGTTATTTAACACCCAAACTTCCTTACAATTTCTTCTTGCATAAAGTTGCGTTAGAAGGGCTGAGAGAAAAATGTGTTTTACATATTATTCATTTAATGGATATAAACATCACCCTTCATAACTAAAAAAAAGTATGGCACCAAACATGTAATGAGTATCTAATCATCATCGTTAATTTTGGATTGTGTATATTGAAAAGCTAGCTTACATTAAATTTTCAACTAAATTTATTTGATAAAGGTAACATTAAGTGGAGAATAGACTTCTACCATATGGGACTAGTAACAATATCTGAAATATAATTACAGAAGAAGCACCATTGATTTTTCAAAGATTGTGGTGTGTATGCAATAAATGACAACATCTAACGATAATTACTAGCTTGAACCGAGAAACAATCGTTTAGGTCGATATTTGCTAACTTACGTAACCATATTATTTTCGAATGTTTTGGGGGAAAAATCATGATTTACAATGGAGTACAATTTGAAATCAATTGTACGGATATGTTTGAACGCATCTGTAATATTTTGCCACCCCCCCCCCACCCCCCCGCCATGCCGCAGACTGAGATGAATTTCTCAAATAAAGCACATTTAAGACAATTTATTTCGTTTCAATACTGATTATTAATATGTTTTTACTTGATTAAAAAGGCTGCCTTTTTATTTTGAATCTTTATTCACGTAAAAACTTCAAAAAAAAAAAAAAAATAGTGATATGGCCTTTATATCAATCATTGATAAATAGATATTTGGTAAACATACGTCATTCATCATTAACTTGTGCAGTATACATCTTTAAATACATGCTTCTATTCAACGTATTCAACTAAAGAAAAAAACTGATCTTCTCTAAAAACGGGATGTATCGCACGCATATATAATACTGAAATGAATTCCATCATGTTGAAGCCAATAAAATTTACCTGTCTTAAATATCATTAGAGACCCTTCAAAACTGTTAATTCGATGCTCGCATTGATGTCATCTTTAGACCCTGCTTCAAGGATAAGGATTTTTTGCTGATGATTATTTCTCGATGTCTTCAATATTCAAGCTAATGAAACCATTGCCTGGTTCAATAGGGAGAGTGATACCTCTGTAATGAAAGCATAGTTAACAGCTTACATATATGTGCATATATGATCTTCAAGAACATTTATTATGGACTTGTCAGCTATTTCAGTCTAATCTGCTTCTTCTTACCGGAAAATCAAATAAGAATAATGGTATCCATCAGATCTCGAATTCCTTTTTAGCCAGAAGATACGACAGCCTAACAATGAATTGTGTCTTGGATTAGTATCAGAGCTTTTGACCCACAAGGGAATTGGACATTAGTAATACTCATTTAAACTTACTAAATTGATTTTCTTTTCAAGCAGCAACTGTTTTACAGCTACAACATTGAGCTTCATATTACTCATGTCCGTAATACCAAACGACATATTTATGATAAACTCCTTCATGAAATCAGCCTCTTGTTTGATAGATTTTTTTTACATAAGTGTGGGCTTTAATTTTCAAAAAAGTGATATATAAACATTGAAACTTATTTCAGCTTTAATGATGTTCTCCCTATAATCCTAATATTGTACTTTCAAATAAAGTCAAGCCATGGTTAATTAAAATGACAAAAGTATAAAAAATGTCATTTTTTTATCCAGTAGTAATATATTAAACACAAAATATGGTATGCAGTATGGCTTACAGTTCAATTATTTTTAGTTTGAATATCATTCCAAATTCATACGACCCACATTATGACTGGTCCACGTATTACTCGTAACGCATTGCATTTCAATGGAGGTATATGTTGTAGTTGAAAATTGTGTGTGAAATCGATTTATTATTTGTTAACTATTTGTTTTGCAGTGTTATGCCTTATATTTACATTTTTGTTAAACTTTTAATTATGTTTTGTTATAATTATATTTTGCAATCGTTTATTGTAGGTATGCATTTTAAATATCTGTGCATACCTTTGGCCGTCTTTCTGTAAACAAATATTCAAACAAAATACAGAGAGAAAAAACGTGTTTGTTTGTTTGTTTTGTTTTTTTTCCTTATGGGAGTTTGTTTTAGTTTTTACAGTGTTCAAAGTCTAATTGCATTAACCATATAATAAAAACACCATCCACCTCTCGACATAACGGATATGAAAAAAATGTAAATTGATTTTCTATATGTGAAAATAGTCTTTTAATATTCCTAATGTAAACATAAAAGTTTAATATTTCGCGCTTAATGAAAATATTTCTCTCAAGTATTCTCTCCATGAAAAAATATAATTTAAACGAAAGACGCATGAATTTTATTTGACAAAGCACGCATATACGGTACGTGAAACAAGAAAACACGAACGATGAACGATAAAGCATACTGACGCTAATGGCATTTTTCTTTTGTACACTTTGTGTGCTAAATATAGACGTGATATGTCGAGAAATGCAAAGGAAAAGCGAAGGTTTTTAAATCCATTCTACGTGAATATGAAGATTAGGCCAAAGTTACGTTCAAATATCGTGCCTTATGTTTATTTTAATTGCTTACGGATATAATTGAATATTTAAATGAATAATCTGTAGACACAATATATCATGATGCTGAACACTGTTATAGCTTTGATAATTATAGAAATGCATTATAATATAGCGTTTATTGCATAATTCAAGTGAAAATAAAGAAACCAAAATGTTGATGAAAATGTGAGCACAGTAGTATTATTGAGGCAACAGAATATGTTCATCTAAGTAAAATACGTACAACTGAATATAGCATAATTGCTTTAGAGTTTGAAACCATTAGAAAAGGAACATTATTCTTAAAACAGTCTTTGTACAATATATTCACATTTCGCAAGGAAAATCACTACAGCTATATTCGTTGTATAATCTTACAATCTTAAAGTTTAACAATCCAGCGATATGTACGACGCTTTGATGTGAGCTCTTTTCGATTAATTATTTCGTTCATTTTGAGAAACAAGTCACTTTACTTTATGTTGCTCTATGTTTATTACTGATTGAACAACTGATATCCCTTCAATATAGTTTTGCCGAATGCTGAATCAACTTTTATATGAACTTGAAGTTACAAGTACCTCCTTAAACATGATTTCCAATTAATCAACTTACTCACACTAGAGGCTTGGTGAAATTTTTTTTTTAAAAAAAAAATATATGTAAAAATTGTAAATTGGCCGAATCTTGGTTATTAAATTAACAGTCATGAATTGATGTGCAATAGATATATATCTTATTATATTTTCTTTCATCCAGAAAAAGAAAGGAATACTCCATTTTTAAATCGTTTCAGAACGGAAACAAGTGTACTATTTATAACTCAAAATAACACAATTTAAGGAATACGTGTTTGTCGTAAAAAGTGATTTTTTTTTCAATATATTGGTTAAATTTTCCAATACCATACATACATGTACACGCACTCTAAGAATTATGCTAATCTCCAAGTTAATAAGAAGAATCTTAAAGAAAAAAAATCAAATGTGTATGCTAGTTTGCATCTTAATATATCGTTTAGATCAAGCTAAGATTAGAAATAAACATTAGTATGATTTCCGAATTTGAGTCTATTACAAAAATGACATTTTATGTTAAGGTCAATATTAATTTGAAGCCTGGTACGGATGAAACAGTACATATTTTCTAGATGGAAACCGCAAGGAATTTATCCATGGACACAATAATACGCCCGAGCACCTGTTGTTTAATTGTCCTTCAACAAAATCAATCATGAATGATTATACCAGACACAGGAGTATTTATCCAGCCTATTCGTTGGTTTTGCTTGAAGTGTTAGAGGTTGATATAACGTGTGTCCAAATGGTTTGCTTAGTGCAATAATCGTTATCATGTTGTTCAATATAACATACCTTTATTAGACTCAAAATAGTTCAAATCAATACACTCGTCCTTGGTTTTGGCTGCATCCTTAATAGCATTATAAAATGAGTAATGTCAATGGTAGAAACGTATATATAATATTGAATGTAAAACAATGTGTGTGAGTTTTTACGTTGATTTTGATATTGGATGATATATTGGTTGATGGATGAATATATATATAGATAGATACTTATTCATAATCATAATCATCGGGGCATTTAGTTACAATGAATATGGAATATAGTACTCATAAATATAACATGTACTTAATACTGTCTCAGTTAAGGTTACTTAACGCCCCCATTACACGTATATAGGAATTGAGGGTATGCCTAGTTTAAATAAATCTGTTTTATGATATGGCATTTGGCTTTGGGCTCGCAAGGAATGTATCCATTTATTTTGCAATCCATATATTAGAACAACAATTACATGATGTGTTATCAAACTCGGATGACAATTATTCGTTATATAATTTCATTTTGACTTCTTATGAAGACATTTAATAAAAACTATTTCAGTCGGGAACATCAAAAATAAGTACGCAGCAACTCCTTTTAAAACGGATTGCATGATAATCAGCTTCTATACATATATCAATAACACAGAGAAAATACTATATCATCTCACTACTAGACCTTTCCAAAAGACGGGAAACATCATGCTTATCAAAATTCGGATTATTACTGTCAGGTTGAATTGCCTTGATTTATAGATATAAACCAATTCCAATATCCGAAATAGAAAGAATAATGACTACACCTCCTTAAAAATGTTCAGAAGTCACGAAAATAAAGATAAAAACGTGTATTGTTGAATTCTGTTGAGTTTTACAATCAAATCAAATTCTATAAATGATTTTATATTTTAGAATTGATATAATATCAGATACAAACAAAAGTGCACGAATGACACTTGAAAACGTTCCAGCTATGTTTGGACAATAATCATTTGTAAATCAATGCATGGGGATGCACAAGGGCCCTTATCGTACGGAGAATACATGTGTGTGTGCTTGGTTAACAGTCAGTATTCTACCGGTTGGTTGCTCTTAAATATATGCCATTATGTCATCGACAGTGCAATGCGAAGTTCGGTAAGTATTTGGCATATTATGTTGTGCATTTACACACCATACAGAAACATTGGGAAAACAATATATTCGTATAGTTGAAATATCTGATGTCCACATACATATATATATATCTTATATGTACTCGTAAAAGTAGCAGTATTTTATCAATATCACATTCTTCTTATATGTTGCTTAAAATATATATTATACATGAATTTGTTTTGCTTTATCTATGACTAATTTGCTAATTTTTTCGAATCAAGTTGATTGTATTGTCCGATTCTTTTACCTGTCCATAAGTAATCGCACATAATACATTTATCTCCGAAGAAAAGACATGAAATACTATGTGTAGTTATGTGTATGTGTAGATAAATTTGGATTACTTTATAAAATGAAAGAATCTGGAAAGTTATGTTTCTTACATTGACAACATTGTTCAAACCGCTGGAGTTTGTAAGAATGTCTGTCTACAGGATACGGAAGGAAAGGAGTATTTTACATAAATGACATAACTATTTTTTTTTATAAAAGATAATCAATATTTCCCACTAAAAGAATTAAAGTTTTGAATGTGGGAGCCTTAACTTCAACAAAACACTATTTATTCAAAATGAATGTCGAAATGTCACGTAACACTGAATTCACAAGGTGCGCATTAAATATATTTACAATAATTTCATATGCCTTCTTACTCAGATGAATTTATTCTTCATAGGAATATTTCGATTCTTTCCCTATCTAGAGTTACAGTTTTGGCTGCGGCAGGCAAACATTTACCACATTTGCGAAACTGCAAATTTGAAGCTCGCGCTAAAATTAATGGAAGGGATTCGGATATGTCATTGAATCTTATGTTGAACATATCAACACTAATTTCAAAAAGCATTTCATTTTATTGATTTATATTTTTACATAAAACAATCGATTATTCGCGCTCAAGAAACACGCTGACAAAATACAGCAACAACAATAACCAAAAAAAAAAAAGGGGGAGAGATAAAAAACCTAAACTTAGTATTTTCTATTTTTGTTTTGATTTGTAACATTAAAAACCTATTTATTTTCATAAAACCGTTCTCACATTCCAATCTGAAACCTTCAGAGAAGAGTCATGCTTTAAATGATTTATCACAGATATCCATGTGGATGAACGGACTAGAATGTCTCTGTCGATATATCCTAACAGTAACTCTAACAATGCTAATCCAAACCCACGCAATGTGGTCTTCATTTGAACTTCATATTCGCTTCGGAGTATTTATATTTCATGATTTCCAGATACGTTAAATAGCTCAACATAATACCCCTTTTCATTTCAGCAAAGTAGGTAGATGATGTCAGAATATATCATGTCCGTATAAATGCAAATGTACTCTATCGAGTT
>CM037780.1:49364461-49414461 GCA_021229015.1 Solen grandis | reverse complement strand
GTCTATAAAACCGCTTTGTCATTTTTGGTTAGCTGAAACGTGTTATCTTACAATCAGAATCTCTGTGGTCATTCGTATGGAAAGAAACTGGTAAAAGTATGATGAAAGTAATAAACAATCGAAACTAGGAAGTTCTAAAAATAACAGAAACGAGTCGCTGTTCCCCAAACTAAGAATCAATCGCTTTGTTGACATTTAATTTCCAGCTTAACACTATTTTTGTAGTGGATGGCGTAATTTTCTGTGCTAAATAATATTTTTAGACAAGCACGGTGATTAGCAATTAGATAAATTAGATATTTCAAGTTATATCTCAAATCTTTGATTGGTGACGTATGTCGCTTGCATGAGCTGTTAAAGTTTTAAAAGCTTCTAAATTCAGACAGTGGATTTTCTACTTACAATCACGTTACCGCCACTTATCCATACATTCGCGTTGAAAAAAAGTACCACTGGTTGTAGAAGTCAACATTGCAGTTTGATAAAAGTTAGATATATTGCAGGATTTTGAAATCATTTGGTATAATCACAATTTCTGTGCAAATAAAACTGTAAATTGAAGCAAGTTTGTAATTCAGTATTCATCCGCAGTTTCATTTATTAAACACCTATAAATAACCTTATTTGCACCACAAATGTACGGCTGCGGAATTAGCTCAATTGGTAAGAGTGTCGTCCAGTACTTTGTTCTTTAAATGGATTGATAGTTCTAGTCCAGCTGAGACGGTTTTTTATTTTTATATTTTTGGGTTATATATTTAGATTTTTTTTTAATTCTAGTTTTTATGGTCCATTATTTTACGTTTGTTAACCTTTTGATTTAAATCATAGACCACAAGACCCTGATTTTCAGTAAAAAAAAATCAACCTCTCTATATATAAATTATTTATAGAGAGGTCGATTTTTTTAAAATGAGGGTCCTGCGCATAGACAGGTTTGGTTATAAGGTCAAAACAGTAGAAATGAGAGGGGGGGCAGTATGTTTAATGTAAGCCGTCAATTGAATCATTTTGTTTTTAATCTTTTCTTTTTAGAGTCTCAAATGACTGTAGTGTCTCTTTTCTCATATGTATGTCATAACTCAGGAAGTACTTTAGGGGTTGAGATTATACTTTATACGATGGTCAATCTTTACTTACCAAGAACAATAATTTTACCTTGCTTCATCTTTATTACTTACTTTTATGGTGAAATTATGTTTTTTTTCTATTATATATTTTTAAAAACTATTGATGGCATGGATATCATTCTTTACACATGGGAAGGATGTGAAGTGACAAAGAACAATAACTTTATCTTGTCCCATTTTCTTGCTTTTCTATTAAAATAATTTCTGTCTGCAGCAATTTCACATAGAATTAAAGGTATTGAGAGGATCAATATTAAGAACCACTATTCCTTATCCATTTTTGTTTAATTTGACAGAGACCAATTAATAAAATAAAATATCTTCTCTGCTGTTTTAATAAGATTTAACTTCCCTGTCTTTTTACATGCATACCACAAAAAAAAAGGGATTGGCTTTATGATTATAACAGTGCTCTCAGTGCTTTGATTAAGATATGAAGATTTTATAATAATGTCAGGAACTGTAATCAACATGGCAGAGGAGGTACTTTAACTGCGTTTCTGGAATAATCTCAAATCAAGATTTTCTTCAACTCAAAATGCTGAAGAATTAGGACTACCTTATATGTTGCTCTACATCATAGAACATTTGCATAGTTAAACGTGACAAGCAGCCCCCATCCCCTTTAGCATTTGTTGACAACTGTACAGTACTATAGCTCCCTTGATTGGCGCTCGGCATATAAGGGTAGTTCAATGACTGGTTGGCCCAGTGGCTGGATAATATAACTGGGTGTGATATCATATGTCTACGGCGTGAAACTGCAGTGTGGCAGCACTTTATCTGTCTCAAGCAGACATCTTCTCCCAATTGACTGAAAAACTGTCGGTTGAACGTTAAACCCAACAAACAAACAAACAACACCATGTTGTAGTGACATGATACAGCATGGTCACGTTGAATAATATCGAGAAAAAAATGGGTCTTTAAATCAAAGTTAATTAGATATGACCCTTTTGATATAACACCAAAGGTAAATGAGCGATCCTTAAAACATAGTATGCAGAAAATATCACATGCCACTATTTATTCTGAACGGAATGACCAGCTGAACTTTGGTATAACTCAATAAAGGTATGATAAAAGGGTGGTTGTTGCAATACCAAAGAAAATGATCCATAATCACCATCCCAAGGTTCTCATAATAAACGATCGTTGAATCAAAGTCGTTGATCTATGATTGACATACTCTTAGTTTCCATGGAAGCTTTTGCATTATAAATCAAAGCACTGAAAACACTGGAGTTTTGTTTGTTTCAAGTGAAAGAGAGTTTGACGGGTTGCAGCACAATAAATCCCTCCGAGGTTTAACCACTTAAATTTATGTACTTAGTTTCTAGGACGTTATCTAACCTATCATTTGCTGAGCGCATGAATCAAACCGTGCACTGAGCTTCGGTAATTATGAAAACAGCAATACCTAAAGGCAAAGAGACATGGTTATAATGACCCATGGACGTATCTGGGGTCGACAGCTTGATGTGATTATTAAAACGTTAAACGTAGTTGCATCGGACTTCTTCTGTCTTCCTCAGATCATAGACATAATAACCTGACAGAGATATGAAACAGTCCGAAATAACGTAGTTGCTCGTCACAATAAGACAGGTGAACGGGATTTAAACGAGATCTCGCTGAGACGCTTAACACCTTGCAGACGCCTGCAGGCGCTTATCAGACAGCATCACTCAAAAAAGACCTGCGGTCAAATGAGAGACATACATACGATTTGTATTTGGTTTTATCAGCAATAAATTGAAGAAAACCCCAGTATATTCATAACTGACATGAGCAATGAAAATCACACTTAATAAAATAGAACTAAAGCACATTAACCATAAAAGTTTGCATTTGTTTTTTCATGTCAAAGTTGGTGCCCTGCTCGGACAGTTTATTGATGTTTTTTTTATTCCTTTTCATTGTTTTTAGATAGATACGATCGATTTATTTACATTCGTTTTCAGTTCATATCGATCTATTTATAGTATATATCGAATTAACTTGAATTACGGGGGTAATGCATTAGGATATCAAAATGAAAACATATATTAATGGAATATAACCATATTATGAATCTAGATTCCTGCTTAAATAAAGGTGCTGAAATGACTGGCAGCTAAAGACTTGGAGCACTTTTGCTTCCTAATAGAAACTAGTCCCTTAAAATATATGCTAATTTGTTTGATTGTTGGGTTTAACGTCCCAGCGATAGTATTTAAGTCATTTGCAGACCATGTCTGCTTTAGACAGACGTAGTGCTGCAGTACTGCAGTATAACGCCATAGCCACCCAGTTACATTATCCTTAGACCGGGTAAACCAGTCCTGGAAATACCTTTATATGCTTTAGAAGCGTCAAGCATGCAATCTTTATCAGTGTTATTTTTACGACTTTGGTATGTCACGGGCGGGGATCGAACCCACGACCTCTCATTTCCAGGGCGGACACTCTAAACATTCGGCAAGCGGAACCGGAATATATGCTTGTACTTAAATTCTCGTAGATAAATAAACTCACTCCATACAAATTATTGTCTAATACATTTAAAATCAAAGCATTGAGAACACTGTCAGAAGCGAAAGTTAAAATGTGCGATTTATAAAGTCAATCCTTTAATTTCTTTTGTGGTATGCATGTAAAAAATCAGGGAAGTTTAAATCTTATTAAAACAGCAGGAAAGATAGATTATTACATTTATTGGTCCATATCAAATTTAAACAAAATTGGATAAGGAATAGTGGTTCTTAGTATTGATCCTATCAATACCTTTAATACTTCACGAATTTGCTGCAGACATACAGAAATAAGTTTAATAGAAAAGCAATGGGACAAGATAAAGTTATTGTTTTTTGTCACTTCACATCCTTCTCATGTTTAAAAGAATGATATCCATGCCTACAATAGTTTTTAAAATATGTTCAGAAAAACATAATTTCACCATACAAGTAAGTAAAAGAGATGAAACAAGGTAAAGTTATTGTTCTTGGTAAGTAATGTTTGACCATTGTATAAAGTATAAACTCAACCCCTAAAGTACTTTCTGAGTTATGACATACAGATGCGACTAGAGATTCTACAGTCATTTGAGACTCCAACAACAAAAGATTAAAAACAAAATGTTTCAATTGACGGCTTACATTAAACATACTGTCCCCTCTCATTTCTACTGTTTTGACCTTATAAACAAACCTGTCTATACGCAGGACCCTCATATTAGAAAAATCGACCTCTCTATAAATAATTGAAAATAATGAAAGTATAAAAACTAGAATTTAAAAAAAAAAAGTACAAAAAATAAAGAAAGAAGGAAAAAGGTCCTAGCAGGACCAGAACTCACGACCCTTTGCAAGAAAAAAAAATGAAAGACGCTCTTACCAATGGATCTTATTCCGCAGCCATAAATATGTAGTGCAAATAAGGTTATGTATAGGTAGTTTAATGAATGAAACTGCGGATGAATACTGAATTAAAAACTTGCTTCTTTTACAGTTTTATTTGCACAGAAATTGTGGTTATACCCAATACTTTCAAAATCCTGCAATATATATATAACTTTTATCAAAACTGCAATGTTGACTTCTACAACCGGTGGTACTATTTTTCAACGCGAATGTATGGCTAAGTGGCGGTAATGTGATTGTAAGTAGAAAATCCACTGTCTGACCGTAGAAGCTTTCGCTTCTGAAAATGCGGCAGTTCAAACAAGCATAAATGCTGCAGCATTATTTTCACTTTTTCGTCATATAGGCGATATTTACCGAAATATTGGCAAAGATTATCTGTTTTAAACACTTGAATTATTTTCTTCCTTAATCAATCGTAAAGACCTTATATTGACTACTACTATATTGATTTAAACAGTCATTATTTCAAATATATCAGCCGTATGCAACCGGTAGCTTACAGTCAGCTATGAAGTTGTCTTAGGACCATATTACAGCTCTTCACGTGTACCTTATGCTGTAGATGATCATCGTGGTTTTTCACACTAAGACAGAATAAGACGGAATAATACTCAATAAATTAACAATCTATAACACTGTTTTCTATTATTGCAAATGGCAGCTACTTTCTGTTTTATGTTATCTCGAGGTCACATGTTAGTTCACGTACTTTAATGAGAGTTTCTCGAGATTTGCTTTCAACTTATACCGGTGTTGCGGATCTCTGACAGTTTATTATGTCTATGTTCTGATACATTCGTGGGTTTTTGTAATACCACAACATGACTGAATATCTGTATCTCCACCATCAAAAAATGTTACGAGCCCCTTTCCACAAATCACTTGATCAAAACAAACTATTCCTCCGTATGGAAGATAACGTGATCAAAACAGTTACGCATCAGAATTGGAAATATAAGTCTATTTTTTTTCATGTTAGAGACTTTTTTAGCCTGTGATTAGTTATTTTTGACACACTGGATTTTCGTATACTTATATTTTAGAGTTATGTTAAATCATTAGATATTTGTTTACAATTTATTTGGAGGTTCAGTTTTTAGAGTAGAGTAATGGATGCTCGAAAAATGTGTAGTATATTTGCAAGTGACTGACTTCACTCACAACTCATTACTGAGCACTTGCTCATCCGCGCCAAAGAAATATTTTTGCAAAGTCATGACCACTGTGGTGAGGCCTACTGTGGTGTGGGTTTCACAGGGTTTGTTGTCCTGCTGCTAGCGCCGTGCTTATCTAATGAAGCAGCAAAGGAAAGGGAAGGGTAAGTTAGCCCCAAGTGTACTGCCGCTGTATCATAATGCTTCTGTTCACACATAACAACTCTTACACATGTAAATTTTCGTGAATAAAAGTTTAAACAACTTCATTACCCTTCATGCTGTCCAGATCTGGTACCCAACTATAGTATTAAGTCAATATTTAAATTCATACTTGCGTGTCAACAGTTGTCATTATAAAGACGAACACATTACTGAGAGAGAGAGAGAGAGAGAGAGAGGAATGGTTGGAAGACGACCAGCCCGAAGGAAAAATAATATCAAATTACTTGACATGCCTTTACCATTAATAAAAAAATTATAGGATTCAGTTTGACCTCCCCTCAATATAGCTTAAAAGATGAAATAGCGACTTGTTGTATTAAATAGTATTCTTGAAGAATATTAGAACTCGTATTATAGACAGTTTCTCAAATAAATTACTTACTGACGATCTCAGACAAATTATCTGCAGAATAGTTCTAACGTTAATATCTTTCTTTCCCCTGCTGTGCGAAACACATTAAACAGAGCTGAGAAAATAAGTGTTATGAAAGTGGAACGGAAAATAATTCATATCTCCTAGAGGAAATACATTTATTTGATAAATAATAAACAAGCCGTTCTTTATTCCTTTTGATTACTATATCAATGTGTTAGTCGGATAGGGTCATGTCTAAAGCAGCATTCTGTTTTCCTTATTTTATAAATGTTCTATTGAATAAACATTGTCTGTCCCGAGTTTCTGTAGATATTCGATTAGCAACGATAATGAATTAATTTTACTTAATAGAGACAAATCTTGTCATAAGTTTTCTTTCTTTGAATAATTCAATTGCAGGGCATGGTGATTTAAAGGCGATAAACTATTTTAATCTAATGAACAATATAAGGTATGAAAGATTGAAATTGATGTATATATTTCATCAATCTTTTAAGCCGGCTTAGTGAAAATTTGCTAAAGACAGAACACGATATTCTTGCTGACATGTATCGCATGATACCGATTCTATGTTGAGTGAAACAAATTTCCTACATTTTGAAATGAAACGAGTACGCTCATAGGGGCGAATGAGGCGAATCATATCGTATGACGGAACATTAAAAAGGGGGGCGGGGTTCTGTTTTGAGACCAAACGTTTGAAATCGCGTTTCTATACAAATATGATAATGGCAATGAAAATGGACATAGTTGTATATAAAATGAAAGAGATAAAGTTGTGACGGGCTTTCTCTTTAAAAAATGATTATATCGTGATTCAGCTTGGCTGGCTGTATCAGGTTTCATTCACAGTGAATAAAAAGGTATGTTTTCATTGGTCAATCAGGAAATAAACAAAACTCATCTTTCCAGAGAAAAAAGATTTATAGCTATTTGAAAGAAAATATTTACCATGATTCTGAATATCAAATCATAATAATGTATATGTAATTGTTATCCAGGTTTTGAAGTTAAATGTATTGACCATTCGGAGAGCTGACCCTATTATTCACTGCAAATAAAACCGGATGTAGCCTGTTCCAGGCAGTTCTCAAGCTCGATTGGAACATTAAAAACACAATTTTTCAAATCATTTATAAGTGTTAAAAACAATACGCGAATCGTCTTAATTCATTGTTTTAATTAATTTCTAACGTGAATGAACCACACAATTGAGCAAAACTTTCACAAAAATGCGATATTTAGAAATTAGCAGTGTCCTCATTCCCATTATTAATATAACCATTACATACGGTATCATTCGAATTCGAAACCCCGTGAACACGCTCATATTAATGCAATAAACTTTATACACAACACAGTTACGCTGATATATTGCGATATCAAATTGGAATATGTCGCTTAATGAAAAGAAGTACTTCGTGAAAAAAAATCCAAAAAATAATACGGAATATTAATTCTTTCTGATTTTGTCTTTTATTAAAACAAGAAACACTGTTAAGTACAGTTCAGATGAACTCGGACTCTGTGTTGGAATATTTGCAGTTCGCAATTATCCAAATTTTCTATTTTCTTCAGTATAAGAACCGTTTATGATAAATTATGCGTTTATAATAAATTATGCGTTTATGATAAATTATGCGTTTGATATTAAGGAAATATATTATATCTGAATAAATGTTTTAAAAAGGAATAAATATTCTTACATGTCTGTTTTCATTTTAATATGTCTGCACGCATGAGCAATTGATGAGAAAAAGTTCAATTCAATACCGTCTGTATCAATAAAATTTACATTCAATTTTCGAGCTGGCGGAATAATTTTCACGTCAGTCTAGACTGGCCTTAGGCAATCAAAACATCTTTGCTCAAGGCGGCTTCACCCCCAAATAAAGATGTCTGAATTTTGAAGCAGTCATCACTCAGCAACACAAGTAAGCTGAACAATACTGGAAAAATATGAACATAAGTGATTTAAATTTTATTCATATTTAGCATCAACTGCATAATGGTTCGAACTTTCTCGGGAAATCTGATTTCTTACACGTAAAATTTTGATCCTGTGAACTTCAGTGTGACTTGAATAATTGAAATACATTTTTATTAGTATATAGATAAATTTGATTTGAGTTTTGTAATACGTTGTGGCAGGGAATATCGTCGCACCGCGCGGACTTCAGTCATTATATTTTTTGTGGTAGGCAAAGTCTGTAGAATATGACCAATAACTTATGTCAACATAAAGCGATATATGAATGACGCAGTTGCTTCCCCTGTTCCGGAATACTACGCTATGAGAGCGTGCCGATTCCGCTATTTGCTATAGATTACAATCATGAATTTGTTCCGACCTTTTTCACATGGTCAGTATGCGCTGCAGTTGCTGTTATCAGATGAACTTTGAGTTTCAAGAGACCGTGTAACGTTTTTTTTTTTATCCTTATTAAAATATTTAACTTTTCTCTTTTAAAAACACCCATTTCAACCCTATGCTTTAAATGGAGTTTACAGTTTCTGTCAGGCAATGTTTTCCAGGTCCATAAGTAGTATTAGGTGATAAGAACATGAGATCTCAAAAGATTTTAACTTCAACCTGATTTCTAGCCCTAAATAACAATATCATCATCATCATCATCATCATCTATCAACAGCAGCAGCAGCAGCAGCAGCAGAAGCAACAATAACAATATTCTCAAAATAGATTATTACTTAGGGTAGCTAAGATTTTTTAACGGATGAAATGCCGAAGCTGTCCAACATTTCGTTCATGCCTTCCTTTGATGAAGTTATATAAAATACTCCAAAAACATTAGGAACTGGAACCCTGCATGGGTCTTGTGCAAATATTTGTGCGAAATGTCATTAATCATGAACGGCAATTAACTTATTGATTGATACCGTATACTCTTTCAAATAACGAAAGGACTACGTCACGTTATATTTTTTTTGATAACAATATCTAGAACATTGCCATAAATGACATGGCTGATATATGAACAAGAAAAATCTTTGATAAAGATAATCGGCGTTGATGGGGATTAGGGTGATTGAGAATGTAGAACAGTTATATAATGTAAAGCGTCCTATCCAACGGAATCTGTGGGGTGAGCATTACAGTAATGTAGCGTACTGTAATATACTGCAGATTGCTTTAAAACGTTCGGCCCAAAATAGGTCTCAATATGTATGTTAGAGTAGTATTTTGATAAAACAACCACATATACATAAAAGAAACAGTAACTAAGTCCGATTTCATTAATACGAAGATTATATTTCAGCAAGTTGTCATCTCAAAAAAACAATGGCGCGGAAACCTTTTTTCCGTAAGAATAGGGATATCTACCAATCAAAATTGTTACGATATTCATTCGGCATTCGCCTTATGTCATCATCCTGAAGTAGGTCAAAAATTAGCCGTGCGCAAAAAAACCCCGAAAGTGTTGAATGTTAAGTTTTATTAATCTTATACGCTTCATTGGAAATGTCGACTGCATCTGTCAGTCTAGGGTATTAAACAGTCTATTTTCTTCTTTTAAACTTATCTTATATTTTCAGAATTAACAAAATGAGCTTCGTAAGTGGGAAACTAGTACTCTACAACCTATATTTAGTTCACTAATTTGATTTTCCCGATTTCATTATGGTTCTAAACAAGGCAATGGGATATTTCTCCAACAAACAATTCAAAAGGATCGACTGGAAAAGAGATCAAAATAAATTTATTTTGTTGACATGCAAAGGGTGTATACAGCAGCTATTTTTGCCATATAAACTTATGTTGTATTGCAGTTTCTGTGTCTCCGTTTTAATGACATGTCTGCTCGTTTTGCTCGTGTTTTGAATATCATGTTATCATACACTTTAGATGTCGTCTGCAATTTTCAGAATTAAACCACACCATAACACTGAAAGTCGTCATTGGTTTTATGTAATCATACTTAGATTCGTTTAGAGTTGAAATGGTTTATCTCTCAATTTCATAGCTGAATTCAAATAAGTTTTTGTTAATTGAATATATCCAACGGCGGGGATGGTTTGCTCTGATACTAGCTTACAGGTTTACTTTCTCAGACAAGTTGTTTTGTTTAATTTCCCAGAATGCAATGAAGCTACCACTTCGGGGTTTGTCAGAATTATGGGGGATAGTGGAGAAACACATTGGTATTTTCAGAGGATAAAACGTTTATTTGATTTGTATCAACAAAGAATCGACAATGACTTTGTTAGCAATATTCGCCGTTGGCACGATTTAATAATGGAATAAGACTAAGAGAGCAAGCCGACCTATGAAAGTGTGTGTGTGTGTTTGATATCAGATGAATGGTTTTGGCATGAAGCGGCTTATGTACAGTCTAGGAGCTGTCTGATCAGGGTAAACCTCTGTTTGCTCACTTAATATTGTAGCTCAGATTCTTTACAATCTGCCTGGCAAAGAAAAATCCTGTATTTCATATACGATTTAAAGTCTTGTAACTTAATACGCCTGATGATATACTTTTACATGAAACGAGTAAGTGATGTAGATGTTAAGTAGTTCCACTTTTTTTTTTTTTTTTTTTTTTTATATATATTTTGATTGCTGATTACCACATATGATATTAACACTTTATCTCTTGAATATGCATGCACACAATTAATGACTTGCTGAATAGTTATTTATTGAACAATAAACTGCATATATCCGTGCAGAACGTATATGAGGTAAAGGGGTAATTTAACAATTTTGTGTTCTGATTCAGGTATTGGAAATCAATGCTTGAAAAAAATACTATTTTTGCAGTGCTATTTCTTTTATTTCGTCCATTGAAAGCCAGAAAGGGCTATCAGCATATGTAAAAAGAAGGCTGATAGCCCCTTCTGGCTTTCAATGGACGATATATAGCATTATAATAAAGTCAAGAAAAAATGAAATTTTATTTCGTTATTTTCCTGTACTAAGTCCCTCTCAAACAATAACAAAATAAACGTTGTAACCTTGTATCCTAATTATGGATCTAAAATATTACAAGGAAAAGAAAAAGAATAATTGTGTAGGAGTTTAAAGCTGGCGTGTAAAAGCCAACAGCCAAGCTGTGTAATGGCTTGTTTCTCGTGTCACGCAAGGGACGGGAAATCCCTGTCGTCACTCGAGACAGGCGGCCATTATCTGTCTATGCAACGGCCTGGAATTACATGCAATGTAGAGTTATAGGGGGACTTTTTAATCGAGCAATCTGTCTGTTATGTAATGTATAAAATCCAGCAGGGAATTCTTCTGTTGGCATTTTTTTTTCTGTCACTTGCTGTCATCACTACTACATCCATATTTTCTTTCTATACTTGTTTTTTGTCTCGTGATCATACAGGACGTCAGAATATCATATACATTTTCTTTGTTTACTGTTAAACTATTCTAAGTCAAATAATTCATATTTTAACACCCAAAACGATACCTTCTGACGTTAATAAACGAATTATTATTTAGTCTAGACAAAGAAATTCTAAACGCCACAAAAAGGAATGTGTTAAAATATACATCAGAGAAGTTCAATGTTTTGAAACTCATACAAGTTAAGACATGCAATCAAATGCTTTATCATACTAAGTTAGCTTAGATAAAAGCAAAAATACTTTATTGCAGACAAAACATACTGGTAACAACATTGATAACTGGCGAGCAAATGTGAAGATAGATCATAGTTAGATGGACTGACGGGTAATTAGAGACTTTAATGACTTGACTTTTTGAGTTTACTGTCGCTTCGACAGTATTTCAGTCATATAGCGACGTCCAGCTACCTTATTCGACCCCCCCCCCCAAAAAAAAAAAAACAACAACAAAAAACAACAACAACAAAATAAACAAACAAACAACAAGAATAAAACTAAAACTCTTGCAAAACAAAAACAAACGACTAATACGAGAAATCAATGGAAGATTCCGGTAAGGTACGTGATAAAGAACTAATCTGACAATGGAGGTCACCAAGGAACTGCTTGAGTTGATCTACTGAATCAAATTTGGACCTGTGAGGAGTAGCCCGACATTTCCAACCCAATTCCTGTTAATCTGTTTAAGATTGATTGCTTTAAGAATGTCTTGAAGGGAAGCTTTCCTGTAGAATGAAATTCATTACCATGTGTTTTTGTTTGTTTGTTTGTAAGGACGGCCACGTCATCTCACTGATCTCTTAAACATCCCTTAGAGCCACAACAGAGATATAGGATTCACCCATAAGGAGGAGATGTTTGAATAGATTGTCTTCTTTGTAACCCCGATTGTCAGATATCTTGATTTAAATGTATACAGGAAAATCCACACATACAAGTCTTTTTACATATTAATACGAAATTGTACGAAAAAAACTCGATCGCTGCTGACATAGTTACCGACAAAAGAGAGGGGATGTAAGAAAGAGAGACACATTGAGGGTGCAAACATGGGTTCCATATGGCAAAAGGGGATTTAGAAAAAGTGAAAACATGTAAAATTAAAAACAAGGGTGTGGAAATAACAGGAATAAATTGACCAGTTAGACAAAGACCAACTAATGCTATAAAAAAGGCCCATCTGAGAGCATTGTAAGAATAATGAAGAAGCAAACGGAGACTTAGGAACTATGCGACACATCCAAACAATAAGGAATTTTATTGCACACATGGGTAAACTAACAAAGATGTATTTGGCGTACGTTATGTACTTTGCAAGGATGTGGGTAAGGATATGTAGATGAAACACGTTGAAGCTTCTAAGGACAAAGTATTTAAAGACAGAGACACATATAGCAAAAAAGTGCTTTTACAAAAACAAGTAGAAACAGCCATAACAGACAGAAAAGGAGGTCCAATCATGACCATGAGAACATAGGCAATCATTAAATAAACTTTAATTAGACAAAGAGTGAATGATATGGAAATTATAGAATGATTTGAAACACTTCAAAACTAGACTGCCGAAGTAAGAGCTATGAAATAAGTAGGGGGTGGCTACCAACTGTCAATGGTCTGTCCATGGCCCAATTTCCGATATCGTAACGAGAAGTGTTGGAAATTCACAGGAGTAGCCACAGAAATGATCAAAATTCTCAGGTGTTGTTTTTTCATGTTGAGACTTAAAAAAAATTTTTTATTTTGTTTTATCTACAACTTTTGACGTAAACTATCCTGTGAATAAGTGAATAAGTTTCATTACAATCGCTGTACACATTAAGTCACCGATACATCAATTGCTAACACGTATATTATCATGATCTTGGTATAGGAAGTTTTGCAGCGATTTATTTGTACAATGACCTTGAACGTCGACATCAGTAGTGAAGGCCCTTCGGTACTGACGTCATTTGCTTATAAATGCACCCTGTTTAGTCATTTTAGGTGAAGTTATAGGTAGAGGCTTATTTCGATATATTGGTTTAGAGTAAGTATTTAGATATCAAATGAGGATAAACACGATATAATGAGTAAATATTTGTCTCGGTGTGTACTAGTTATTCGAACCGGAATCAAATCGAAGTTACGTAATCACAACCTTACTCGTGTGTACATTAGATCACGAGTATGTATATACACTGAGCAATACGAGTTAGATATATCCACTTTTATTTCTTAATCTATATCGAACGCAACTACAATAGACCCAGTTTATTATTGTTATACCATTAAGTTGAACGAGTGGTTTGTCTGAATGTCATATTTGATTAATTTGTCTGGGTCCCTTTGTCTGTACATAAAGGATATGTTATAGAAACCAAAGACATATATAGCGAGGCGGCATATTGCAGTATTTATATGATATTTGTAGCTTATTCGAATATACACGAGTACGTGCATTTATGTTGTAACAAATCATAAAAGAGCAGCTTTGTTCAGCTTTAAACATACAAAGTGTATAGTCAACTATTAATATTACTACTACTACTACTACGTATACTACTACAAATAGTGGTAGTATACGCAGTAATAATAATAATAATAATAATAATAATAATGAAAATATAAGTAGCAGTAGGATATTTACAGAGGAATTCATACTCTGAACATCAAACAAATATTCAGTAAAACAATATCATATCAATAAGCGACATATACTGGTTGCTGTACAATCATTAATTTTCACTGACATTAAATTTCGTTGATTATGTACCTAAGGGAATTCGTGGGTACATTTATTCGTGGAACTATGTCCTAGAAAACGTAAGGTCACATAAGAGCAAGTTTTAGTGGGGATTATATATTTGTGGATAAAACCCTCCACGAAATCGACGAAAATAAGTGTCCCACGAAAATAAATAATTCATAGTATAACCAAAGGAGGCTTATTGTGTAATTTACAGTTCATGTTATAGAAATATACTTATATAAACCAAAATATGTTCTCTTTTCATTGCAAAAAGCATGCATTTAGAGAGAATTTGACATTTTTATATGAATTGTTCGAATTTCTCGAGTATTAGTCGCAATTTTTCGGTAGAAAATATTGGAAATAATCTATTTGAACCAAAAGAAGCATGGTAAGCAATCGGTAAGCAATCGATGTTTGACTTGGATAGTAAAGATACCGACTTACAGGCATTTACTCATGCGTAGCATTTGAAACACATTTTTGTCAGAGTTTATGTTAATGTCAGATCCTAAAAACTTAGGTTTCCATATCAACATTTAGAGACAAAGTAATAAAATAAAAAGAAGATTGATAGAAGAAGAACACACATGCGCGCGCACGCACGCACACAGACAGTCTTATATCACTATCTATGCGAGGTATCCTACATGTGACTTATGCCTCACTATTACGGTTTGTACCTTGATCTGTATGTAGAAAGTTTACAAAGTGAGGTATATTTTTCTGAGGTATACCTCGGTATGTAATTCAACATCAGTTCAGCCCTAAAGCCAAATCAAACATAAAGGCTACATACAAACAGTAACCCTAAACTAGATCCTACTCTGACCCAAACACCGAAATATACAAATCGAGGTACAATATGCTACTTCACAATGTGAGGTATACTAAAACACACACACACACACACACACACACACACACAGATGCTGGTCTCCTGGTATTTAGACGCGCATTATGAGTAAGTCGTATGTAATTGTTCTTTCGTCATTGTGTAACATTTTTGACAACAGTGATACATAAGCATCTGTTCAAAGGCTCGGAATGAGACAATACACTACTTTCCTTGCGGCATTAGCACATACAGTGAGAAAGAACGGGTACTCTGTGATAATCCACAGCCATAAAGATGACTGCCAGTCTCAATTATAGGGCCATTTCTCAAATTTCCAACTTAATGAATGTCCCAGACAATGAGAAAAAAAATCTTGCTGTTAACCATGTAACGTAGTTTACTGTAAAATAGTCATGATTAATAAAAACATACGTTGCTGTTTTAAATTATGGGAAAACGAGGAACACATGAGTCAAATTCTACATACGACATCTGGCTTGTCCATAGTCTGAAAAAAAATCAAACTCAAATAAGAAGCGAATTTGCAAATTAAATTGGTTCTCGAGGTACGACATTTTAGGAATTTGAATTTTCGGACCAGGATATTAATGCAATAGAGCGGTCTAAATGAATATTAGAAATAGTTTGCAGGAAAAGTTCGCGGTGATATCGATCTCGCTAACAACACCCTAGATAAAATGTCTGATGTCATTGTAAATCAGACTACTGAATTATAACGTTATTGTGGTGAGTAAAGTCGTTTTAAAGCAGCTCGTTCACAGTAGAAAAGAAAAATACGGTGTGTTTTTCTAATCTTCCTCCTTTGTTTCCCTGAGCAGGTGTCTGCGGTACCACGTGACACGTTCAGCATCGTGGCGTCTTAGCGACTTCGTAATTTTAGCTTGTGAAGTGAGCGCATGTGCGGAGTGTAATTGTGAATAACACGTGACTGCACACGAATCTAAATAATGTTTTTATTAGTCTTAATATAGATTCAATAACGTCCGTAACGCAATTGCTTGAATAGAGAAACCACCCATTTCTGACGGAATTTTGAATTGGGTGACCATACGTTTGTACATGGGTTTTGATAGACGTTATACACTCAGATAGTTGAAAATCAAATTTTTAGTAATGGTCATCTGTAAACGAGCTGCTTTAAGAAGTGTTTGTAGAACACTTTTTGATGTATCTATTGTTATAACTGTCACATAATTATGAACCAAGTTAACTTAATATTGTTTCTTGTATGAAAGGAAGCTTGACAAAACATTTGGAAAAGTCAAAGTAATGAATTTAATGCAGTCGTTGTTCAAAGAAATCTGTCAACGTGACAATCGGATTGATTAAAATCGCATGAAACCAAAATACTTGATTTCTGAACGGAGCAAATAAGTTAAACGACGAACGATCTTTTTAATGCATCTTTCTACCTGCGAGCTTCGCCTTTCACCAAGACTGACTTTGTTAGACCTCGGAGAAAAGTTAACAAAAAAACAACAGCAATTGTCAGTCCTAATACAATAAAACGTTCAAGGGATCCCTTGGGATCCGAAATTGACCAAGATGTCTTGAAATAGCTCATCGTCGAATATTAGTATAACCAATATGTTTAGGAAGAAATGACACAGTTTTTCTCGACATCTGTAGTAGTTTAGAGGACAATCCCAGTTCTCCATTGCACTTTATTCTTTTTATATCAGTTTCAAACAGTTTCTTTTCATTTATAGATATAACAAGAATCATTGGTCCTAAAACAATGCCGTACAAAATATTTGATGTTTCACTTGAACAGATGATATAAATTCGAATGGAAATCAATGCACATTTCCATTTCCAAGGACATGATATCACCGATTGCTTGAATTCCCATCCGCAAAATATGCAAAGTGCTTTTCTATAAAATTCGATTAGTGAATTCTGAAATGTTATCCATCGGAGATCTTGGTACTAATTTGCATATAAAAGTTTGATATAATTTTGTTTGGTTTGGAAAACCCACTTAATGGTTTTTCGGCAACCCAGTAAGATATTTGACCTTAATAGGTATTTAATAAGTATATGGTTTAGAATATGTTTGAGATCAAATCGCTCTGCGTGGGTTCTACGTAATTTGTATAATGTATTTAAGGTCAAAAAGGTTTGCAATCTGTGTAACAGAGATCAAAGAAATGAATTGAATATAACTATAATGGTAATCATGAAGACACAATTCAATAAACAGTTTTACAAGAGTATGCGTTATTGAAAAACACGTATTTGTGTATGTTTTTTTTTTTAATTATTACAATATAAAACCTTGCGGTAGGTCGGTGGCTCTACCCGGGTACCTCTGTGTACTCGGGGTCTTCCTCCACCTGTAATTAGCTGGACGTCGCTATATGATTGAAATACTATCGCAGCGACGGTAAACCCCAAAACAACAACAACAACAACAATATAAAATGGATAACGAAACAAAGAAATAAAGAAGATTGAGTGTACAACCATATTTTGAAAGTAAATACAGAATGGGTCTGATTTGACATATTTTGACTGGCAATATGATTACAGCGTCGAGTGGTTGATTCGCTCCCCGGCCGCGACATACCAAACTCGTAAAAATGATTCTAGTAGTTCAGCATTAAACAGAACAAAATAGAACAGGACAGGGCAACTAAAGGATTGATTATACAGGTGTCTGTTAATTGTAAAAGGGTGTGATATAATATTACTCTCCCTTGACTTAATGTAGTCTAGAAAGATTGTTAGATTTTCTATGTCTGTGGGACCTAAGAATTAAACTAAACACGCGCAGACTATCCCTGTTTCATCCCATATTATTTCCAAGTACTACATATTAAGAATTTGACCGATTGATTGTGTGTGTGTGTGTGTGTTTATTTATTTATTTATTTTTATTTTACCGTCGGTGCGACAGTATTTCAGTCATATAGCAACGTCAAGCTAATTACAAGTGGAGGAAGACTCCGAATGCACTAAGGTATCCGGGAAGAACCACCGACCTACCGCAAGCCAACTGGAAGGCTTCCTTACATGAAAATCCGAGAATCCGAATTACCCTGCCGGGACTCGAACCCGCGTGGTTAGGGGCTGACTGAGAGCTAAAGACTTTACCTTTTCGGCCACGATGACCCCATTAAGTATAATTTACATACAGTCGACAGTAATTAGCAACCTTTTTGATGCAAGTATATTCAAATGAATATCTTCAACAGTCTATTTAACCACTTAATGAAATGAAATAAAAAGAAATACTCAGTTTTATTGGTAAATTGTGACGATTTAGAATTTGCTAATCACTAATAATTCCATTCCTCCTTGGTAACATTGTCCGAATTCAGAAGCTAGCATTCTTTTTCACAAAGTTATCTGCACCCCAATTTCTTTGACGCCGTGAGCGTCTTTTTTAAGCGAGTTGTTCAATTAATTTCTTTGTGGATTATCAATTGATGTTTTAACTGTTAATTGTACACAAAGATAACACAGTCGAATAAAAGAAAATTTCTTGAAACACTCCTGTCAGGGCATATTTTACTTTTGAGGTGTAATACAATACTACTGGGAAATTTAAATACGTGTTTAGTGCATTTATATTTTATAAGAATGTGAGTCTAGTATGACATTTGTAGACAATAACATAGCTTTAACCTAGTTTATATGTCTAACCAAGGTTTACATGATGCATACTTGGATTTCTTTTTGCTGAATAGTATTACACTTGTTAATTATTATTTTAATGTCATCATATATTTTCATTTTGATTTTGTAACACTGAATTAAATGCGTGTGGGTTTAGAAATTGCACACAATGACACTTGTCCAGACTTACTGTGGATCTAGCTTTTGCGGCGACGTGGTAGGGTGTCCTACAGACATACCGAAGATCCTGAGTTCGATTCCAGCTCGTGGCAGAAGGATTTTGTTTGGTTACAAAATAAAAGAAAGTTAACATTTTTCATGTGTTACTTAACAATCAAATGACATAATTATTGATTATGGTAGGACTATACTATCTGGAATTAACTTTTATTATTAACAGAACTTGGGAATGTCTTAAGAATGCAGCATTAAAAAAATCTAAAATTCCTCAAACACATTTTAAATAGCAAATTAACACTCGATTGCTCACCTAACTATTATTAATTTCATTTTCTTCTTTCTTTTCTCGGAAATTTCCCCCAAGGGTGTAGAGCTCTTTGTATTTGAAAGTTTGAAATAAAAAAAATATGGGGACATGTTAATTTAGTTAAGCTTGGAGACAAGGTGACACAAATCAAAGTGATCTCTTTCTTGCTTCATTGATGGGCGTCAAGAATTCACACTCAACAGAGTGTTTTTTCTTCAACGGATGCTGAAATAGCCCTAAGTGTGTGTACGCGCGTGTTAGAGAGAGAGAGAGAGAGAGAGAGAGTCACGAACACACACACACAGGGGATGGGGGGGGGGGGGGGGCATTTATTATGGTCAAACCATACATATGTATTTATGTGTGAAAGAAATCTCCTGATTCTGTTTCTGAGGGCTTCATGATTATCGTGAATATCTTTTAAGACGACATCAAACATTTATCAAACGCTAATTGAATAGCATCGAAAATTTGAAATGGTATGTTCGCGAAATATTGAAATACTTAAAATGAAAAAGTGCACGCTCTCTTTTGTTTCTTTTGGAACTGAGTGTAGTTTACAGAATAACCAAAGTTATCTCAATTCTTTTTCCAGTGAAAATTTACTTTATTTCATAGCATAAAGAAGGTGATATGTACACCTTTGCTATAAAAATCTGAATATTTAAGGCTAAAGTTGGTAAGGTATAATTCGTAAAGTGCGGGAAATTTCGTTAAAATAGCTCCACAGTAACTAGGATATTTAAGATTGATGTTTTTCTAACCTCAAACGCACTCTACATATACAACATAATCGGAAACATCATTGAATCTGATAAGAATTTCAAAATTAAGACAGTAATTTACAGGAGAGAGAGAGAGAGAGAGAGAGAGAGAGAGAGGGAGAAAAAAACAACTAAATGCAACATTCACAAAATGTATTTTTATTATGAAAAGCATATAATGCTCTAATCATGTTATAGACATAAATTCTTTAAAATTAAATCCAACAAGATATAAGATTGGTGATCTTAAGCGGCCGAGGATGTCCTGGTTACCTCCCCCCCAGAAACCATTAAATCTATCAGTCTTAGGCCGGGGCCATTATTTTTCTTCATACATGTCTTATATTGTTTATGGAACTATTCTATACATATAATTTCTTTTATAAAGTGGTTAAGAAAACTAAAAGAATTGTTAAGCGTGTAAGAAAAAGTCGCACGGGTTTAGATACAAATCTCATGAATTATTAACGGATGTATCTGTGTATATATGCTCTAACGGTATCCAAGTAATTTTCTATATGCCAGACATTGTATCACATATTTCTGCGAAACTTAATTCCATTCAGGGCCATAAGTAAGCTTTGTGAAGCCATAGTTGCCAAGATGATTTTAAGGTGGAAAGAAGAGTAAGAAAACAGCTTATGTAACAGACGAAGTGTATGTTTGATTAAGATTTAAGATCGAATTCTCGTAGTTATTTTGATCCAATTTGTTCAGTACATGTGATTGTAAGGTGTCCTATGCGAATGCCTTGCAGTGTCTGTTGTACGTAAGCCCTTTATCACGCGAGATCCTTCGAGGAAATGACGTGTGCAAAAGTGCAAAACCTGGTCGATTAGTGCGAAACCACAATTTCTTGTACTGTTCCTGCTCATTTACTAGTTTGATTTGATACTTTGACACCAAGAATCGTGATTGCTTAGACTAAAATGAATTTATGTAAATATACATGAAGGATATATTTGAGTTGCTATGGAATATATCTCATCGGAAAGTGATATCGCGTAGCTCGAGTTTTCTTTTCATATATGCTTCTAATGTTGAAATATATTTTTTGTGTGTTTTCGGTCTGTCCACACGCGGATAAATGGATGTTGAAAAGGAAACAAAGGGAGACAATCAGTCTATACTGGACTGCTTTATATTATCCATCTACATGTATACACCAATAAGCGTTCTTTAAAATAACAAAAATCCGGAAGACCAATATCACTAACATTGTGAACGATATCAGAAAATGATATGGATTTTATTTCACTGGTAGGAAACACTATTTCACCAGAAAGCATGCAATAAACATACTTTTTCGTGTGGTGAATGGCTAATTTACATATCCTTTGATATTTTGGTCATTCAACGCCTGTCCTTCACCTGAAATGTTTTTGGAATGTCACAAAATGAAAAGTACAAATTGTTTGCACATGACTTGGAGGAAGTAAAATATGACAATTTAATTGTTTGCTCGGGGCTGAAGTCCCACCAACAGTACCCAGTCGACACTGAACCAACCGGTCCTGGAACAACATTTTATGCTGAATGCTAAATAAGGGGTGTTTACCAGTACCATTATAACACTTTGGTATATCTAGTTGCTTGGATGGAACCCACTACCACCGGGAGATTTTTGATGTTATAACACAGAAGGCATTACTTGAATAGGAAACATTATGAGTTCACTTTGGCATCCATTGTTTGTGCCATGTTAGTTTCTTAGCAGATTTGAAACTTATCAGATTTTTTTAAAGGACGCAGATACATTTATGAAACTCACGTTGTGCTTTCCCATTTGTTTAGTTTATTTAAAGCTAGCATTCGCTTTTTTTAATTAGATAAAGATTCAATTTAAGCATATCAAGGGTCTATTGTTTCTATGAATACACTTATTTTTAGACTAGCAAATTGCTTTGCCCCATATAGACTTATTGGAATTTGTTCATTTTCAATACATTAATAAAAACTAACGAGGAAAGACACTACTGCCTAATTTGCTGTGTATATGTTCATATTTTGTCATTCCTTGTAACTTACATGCGTTTTGGCTTCACATTAGCTTATGGTTTAGTTAGTAAGACTGTTGGCAAAATCTTACAATTCTGGTTTAAACAACAACAACAACAACAACAACAACAACAACAACAACAACAACAACAACAACAACAACAACAACAACAACAACAACAACAACAACAACAACAGTATACCCTGGAAACGGTATACCGTTAACTTGAACTCGTATCACCACATGGAAGTCACTCATGACCTATTTTTTCCCTATTTTCAACCCCCATTTTCAAGTCAAATCCAGTAACTTTTTTTTAAAAGTAATATTGAACATGACCAAGCCTTTTACAATTTCAAACTGTCTTCCATGAACCGTTGGAAATGTCAGATGAATAATATCAGCTGCGTTTGAAATACCAGGAATATAAGAGTGATGCGACGCGACGCGATAGTTGTGATTCAATACGTCTCCAGTATATCTAATTATATCAACATTGCAGAAAGCCGTAACCTCCTGCAAACCAAAGGCTTTCTAGTTAAAAGCATGGCGTTGCCGCCAACAAAAATCTAGTCTTGGAAATAATTTGATTCCAATGAGCTCAAATTAGCCTCCACATATGGTTTAAGGAATTCTACATCTGAAAATAAGGCCTGCAATTCGTACATGGTTGACACGGAAACAATTGTTGAATAAAAGCATCTGAAATATTGATTATTAAATGATATATGGAAAAAAAGACTAACATTTGAATTTTTCATCCGATTTGATAATCTTATTTTTACTGTTAAACATAATTGGTTCTAGTTATATGTTCAATGAACGTAAGAGTACTTCGGTATCCACTCTTCGCGTACTATATTTATATGCCTTACCTCAATGTATTCATTTATTCTATCAAGTAGTTTGAATATGGAACGTGAAAGCTATAACATCTGTAAATAATCAAAGCTTATTTAATAACTATTCCATTTGCAGAAACAATTAAACGGACTTCATTGTATTTTTAATGAATCATTTCTATCTCATAATTGAATTGTAGTCAGAAAAGTTATGTTGTATAGGAAAACTTGACGTAGTGTGATTGATTTTATCTGTTAGGTGTTTTTCTTCTGTCAAGGGATTTCGTTCTCTTTTTAGTAGAATGATCTTCCCGTCGTTCATCATCCATGTTTGTACTCATAATTGATAATATAAAGAGTCGATTATCGTTAAATAGGTTAAACATATTTGAAAATGATATTTGTTAATTTTATGTGTGTAATATCAATTTAGATGATTGCTGCTATCCCTTAGAGTCCGACAAATTTCGATGAACTTAAAAATAAAATGAAAAAAACAACAAAAAAACAACCAAAAAAACAACAACAAAACAACAACAACAACAACAACAACAACAAAAAACTTTTCCCAGAACCAACAATTAGCAATTACAAAACACTGATTGTAAGGACTATATGATAAGTTTTAAAGAAAGAATACAATTTTTCCATGATTAAAGATTTCACATCGTTGTATTTTGTTCCTTAATTTACAGATATGTTAATAATTCTATTTTAACACCTCGATATAAAATTCTTAACAGTCACCCTGCTTTTACACATCAGCTTCGAAGTGGCACTTTTTTTCTCCATTCCAGGGCTAATCTCCTCACGGGAAGTTATAGTGCTTCTGTTGAATAACATACACGCATTTGTTAACATATGTTCATTTCACTCTACGTTAACAGTGAATCTTTAATGACGGAAGAATTACTGTTCTGAAAGCACCTATAGATATTTTCCACCTATAGGATGGTGGTTAAAGGGTAGTCCTGGCAACGAGTGTAATAAATACATACAGTATAAATCATGGTACAAATACTGCCCCTTGGACCATACTTTTATTAAACTTCTGGTCTTCGGGTGATGCAGTCAAATTTAATAAACTCAATAAATGTTAGAAACGAACAAATGCAGTCAGTTTTCCCCCCTCGGGGTGACGGTTCCACCTGGTCAGTCAGAATACCGAATGTAGGGTTCCTGTGTCAATTACATGGCATCTATTCTGCAGTTGGTGAACATAACAGGTGTTCAGCTGCACCTGTTAATTCCTGGTACTCTGAAGAAATCTAGCAGCCAGTACATTGTAACCTATCTGAACTTGGCACCACAAACTTGAACGTGCTGTCAGAAATGTCAGCTCCGTAGTTCGTACCAAGGGTACGGGAAATATTCCTGGCAAGCTATTAAAAGCCAGTTGTAATTTGTCTGGGGAAGAATTGGGATCAGCTCAATGCAGTTCACACTTAAAAGAATTATGTAAGAATAAGAAGCAATATATTCATATTCACACGGTATGATTTATATGATATGATTGTTATCATTTTGATAACTGGTTTAGTCATTAATCATTGCAAACAGGATATTTTCTCCCATTAATATTAGTGATACTTATAACCAGTTTAAAATGATAGTAAAGTTTGCTTGGCACACTGCAAACCTAGGGCTCAAAATATAGCTTGAAAAATAACACGATATCTGTAAAGAAATATGTTATATGTGTATAATTTAGTATTGACTTCAGTTACAAATCTATATTTGCTGTTATTTCTCCAACTTCAACCTTTGACCTATTTACAGTGAACACGCAAGATAAGACAAAATTAATATCTAAACGATTTTCAATGGAAGAAAATGCCTGCATTATGCATTTTTGTTGAATTGAAAACTACCTGAAACGTATGCTTCGTATACACGAAATCTTAATACAGTATCCTGACTTTTTTTTATCGAAACACAAGTCTCAAATGCACATATGGGCCTGTTTCGGGCCGAACGTTATAAATATCTTCACAAACGGAGAGCCTGTTTCACCATCCCCGTATGACCTAAAGACGGTTATTGTCTTATAATAATGTTTACTCTGCCAATTGTTTTATTATGAATTTATGACTCCCAGGGGCAAATTCCACCAATTCTTAACGTTAAGCAATACTTATATACTTCCTGGCGAATTTTGTTATTCTTGTTTCTCTAATTAAATTGGCCCAACTAATTCATTTGTTAACAAATTTTGTCAGTTATTAAGGAATAATTCGTGTCAGATTAGTGATGAACTAGAAAATATCATAAAATAGGAATGGAATAATGTGGTCCTATCTTGTTTAATAATTTAAGTATTACTTAACGCTTAGCTTGAGCCTGGTATGAATCACTTGGCAGATAATAATTCGTACATCATGTTTAATCTCCAGCATCGCCGCATATTTTTTATTAAGATAAATCTTGTAACAAGTACATGTATAAGGTCACATTTCCTTTTTATTACTAAATGGATTCAAAATGGAGCCCTTGTTTTAATGAAGTTGGTGTTTCTGTATTACAATAACATTGATTTATCTGTAGCAGAAGTGGGTTCTCTAACGACTCTTTGGCATTCATCATTCTGGATTGAATTAGTGCTGCAAGATCTTATTCTTTGTGATAATTTGACGGCCTTGTTTCTGTTTCTATAAATTGCTGCAGAAATTAAGTACCACTCTTATTAACCATTGCTTAATCAATTTCCATCTCTTCCAAATGAAAAAGGAGAGTCAATTTTTAAATTTGAAAGCTTGAAAATTGTTTGTATCGTTCTTCGCAAAATTCGAGAGTTTGTTTTATGCCAAACACGAAAAGAGGTGACGATGAAATATTTAGTGTTCAAGAGTATATATTCATACCATACGCGGATCCAGCAATTTATCTCAGGGGGTTCGACAGGGGTGATATGTTTGCCAACTATGAAAATCATCGTACGTGGTGTGTGCGAGTGGGTGGGTGGATTCACCCCGTCTATGAAAATTCACTCGTGAGGAGGGCGTGGCTTCCTTTACGTGACTTCTCACATTGCAGCCACACAGGCGCATCAAGTTTATACAAGCTGCTGGGAAAAATACCTCCATTGACCCTTATGACCTAGGACCATTGCCAGCTAAAATGTCTATACTTATATGGAATTTTCGAATGACCAGACATGATCTCGAACCCACAGGATAAAGCATAATGATGTAAATGAGATATTGATGTAAATTAATATGCACTTATGAAATACTAATATCATTGTCCTTTGCATGATAAGCGTTGAACTAAAGTGACGAAGGTTTTGTGTTTTCAACGTAATATACCATTGAGGGATTCATTAATTCCTGTAAAGGTCATGACTGAACGGTCTACGATGTGTAGGAACTTGTCTGCTGTCCTTTGGCAAATCAATTTTTCAATTGTAAAAGATTCACGCCAGGAACAGAATTAATTGCAAGAAATAAAAAGCAAGGCACTTTGTGCCCTTCTGATCACGCATTGGTATCCAAATGTGTTGCTTCCTGTGAAAACGCCAAGTCGCTCGGAAAGGTTAAATGTCCAAAGCATATAGCTCCGCTGCCGGATGTAATTTGTCAGACGACAATCAAGAAGCGACGCTGCATGAAATGCATCCGCAGACAGATAGATAAAATGGTTTCTCTGAGAAAGACTTTATGACGTACATATTGGTTGCCGTATACCGTCGTGGACTTTTGTTATTGACCCACGCCGTTATGTGTCTTCGGCAGAGACACTTCCAAAAATTACTGGAATAAGATAGGTTCAGCATCTTTGATTAGAATCCTTCTTAAACGAAAGCAAGTCGTTCTAATATTTGTATTAAAAACCGACAGTTTATTACCTATAATCTCATAAGAAAAATAGCATGACAAACATTTGTCTATGACTGTTAAAATATCCTTTTCCCAGTTTATTTCAGCTATTTTTGATCGTTTGAAAAATCTTACTGTTAACGACTTTATATGAACTGTTCGCCATTTTAAACACAAGAATATACTAGTATTGCCCATCCAGAAATATGACACTTTCTGAACCAACTATATCTACGTTTTTTTTTGTTTTTTTTTCAAATATTTATTCAGAGACGTAAATCGATCAGCCTTCATCGCTGTTGGTTCGAGTCACGGTAATATTACTGCAATTATAATGCGATGAGCATTCCCGCTGGCTTGCTGTTGGTTGTTGGTTCTATCTCGAACTTAGCCTGTACCTAAGCACGCGAGGTCCATCTTTACCCTTTAATAGAATGACGTCACTATAAGACTGACATAGTATTGCGGTGAAGGTAAACAATAAAAAAATCAATAACACCAGAGGCATACTATTATATATAACTCAAATAAGATCACTTATCATAACCCTAGTATCTGCTTTTGTATTTATTCGTATCATGTCAACAGTATTTTTTCTTTATCTTTGTATACCTCAATACCAATTTCCGCTGACGAAGGGTTTCATATTTGGATTGGTTACCTAGATACTTGTATCGATAATAAATCTAACCACAATTTTATTATGAATGGTCTTATATAATTCTTGTTAATAATCTGACCATTTCTGATTAGGCTACATGTAAAAATATGATACCTAGATACAGGTATCGACTTTCAATTCCAAGTTCAATGAACCTCAAGTGTCGTGATTCTCGGTTGATCCTTTCCAGAACGCACATTAAATCTGACACATCTTTAAAAAGTGGATTTCGGCTGTGTGCCGCAGTTTGGAATAGAACATACGAATCCAGGGGCCTCCGTGGCCGAAAGGGTAAAGTCGCTGACTTTAACACTCACTCAGCCCCTCACCGCGTGGGTTCGAATCCCGACAGGGTCATTCGAATTTTCATGTGAGGAAGCCTTCCAGCTGGCTTGCGGTAGGTCGGTGGTTCTATCCGGATGCCTCCGTTCATGCGGGGTCTTCCTCTACCTGTTATTAGCTGGACGTCGCTATATGACTGAAATACTGTCGAAGCGACGGTAAATTCAAATAGTCAAGTCAAGTCATGACAACATACGAATTTAAGAATTGCTATACACAACATTCGACATTTATTTTTAAACCTGCTATTTTGCGTCATGCGATCGTCTTGGAATTAATTTTCGATTTTTAAAGGTGGGGTACATGACTGTGTAACGAAGCTAATTTTTTTTTTATCAAAATCAAATTTAGTGACAACAGACGATTTTTATGACACTTGACATTCATATTTTGAACATCGCTGCACGACATTCACGACATAAAAATTCGGAGTAAAAATTTCGCAACCTGACATTCGACATTCATATTTTTAATGTCGCAAGACGTCATTAACGACATTCGTTGTTCACGACTTTCACAATTGAGATTTTAAATGTCGCGACTGGACATTCACGACAATCGACATTTAGACTTAAAATGACTTTACGACACGACGTTCACTACAATTGACATTCCGACTTTTAATGTCGCTGCTCGACATTCACGACGTTCGACATTTAGGTATTGAACCGGCTTTATTGCATCATGCAATAGTCTAAAAATTAAGTTTCGATTAATAAACTTTGAAAATAACTATGTCACGCAGCTATGTTTAATCAAAATCAAATTTAGATTTAACGCATTATACATTCTGATTTTGAATGTCACAGGACAACAAATGTAAAGAACGACATCAAGAATCTGAATGCCGTTTGTTGTGTACACATGTATAACACAGTTGAATATCGCATATTGCATTTCAGGTGAGTGTCGACCCAACTTCAAACAGCCCATGAAATTTTACACATACAATAGACCACAATAAAACGTTGATATTTTTATCAAGTCAAGTAAAATCAAATGAGTATTGTTGCGCTTATCAAAAATGGTCCTAAATTGTGTCCATATTGTAAGCCCCCCTTTTTTTAAAAGTCACAACGCTGTAATTTGTGCAAGATGATGAATATGTGTAATTTCAAGCTTTTTCAAGCGGCTTGAACATTGATATACTAAACAAACCTTATTCAAAAACACGCTGTACTTCAATATGATACTAGTAAGCTTACCTCCTGTTCAACATCTTGTTGAGATGAATGTCATATGTCTCGTTTAATTCTCTTTTTATTAAAAAGTACTACATTTCAATACATATTTGTTGCTATAGAAACTCTTGATCTTTGTCTGATCTGATGACCGATTTTCTATAGCTTCTAACAATTTTCATTCTTTAGGGACATTGGGTGATGAAATCTCTTTTGGATTCTTGCTAATTTATTACTATCACACTGACATTAAACATTGCTCATTACTGAAATTGACCCTTTAACAATCCTTCAGCCAAATAATAATGATAATGGATCATCATTAACTCAGTTCCTTTCATCAGTAACTCTTATTAACAAAAGATATGCCATACAGTTTCATTATGCTGCGTTTACACTATGTTCCCGACGGCCACGGCGGTCCCGTTTGCGCGAAACGTAACTTTGGACTTTTGTGTTTGTTTTACTATGTATACAAGTTGCGTGAGGTCCTACCAAGTTTTCTCACGGTCTATCACTTAAATGCACTTAAGTGGCAGTTATTCAAATTTTCAAACGATCCCGTAATCCCAATGTCATAAAGACGTTTGCGCAAACATGGTCGTGACAATAAAGCATGAACACAAAATTTGTTTCAATTAGCACATTGTCCCTCTGTCTTACAGTTAAAGGCTTATTATTCTTCCAAATGTAGTGTATAAATTCGAAGAGAAAAGCAAAATGTGTACTAAAGATTTGTTAAGCGATGCAATCTGTACATGTTCGTTGGCGACAACATTACGACAATGTATAAATAAGAAAAAATATTTCACTTAAGTTTATTTGCATATTCCGCAAAGACATTCCGTATGCCCCCGTTAACGAATCACGAGTGTTTAAATTGATGACGTAGCAGATAAATCAATTGTGATTCGTCAACGGTTTTTCAAATTCTTATTATTTTTGATTACTGTCAGTCTTCAGAAATACACGCAAATGCAAAATGTAAACAATGAGTCTCAGAGTGTTTTGACATCCATCCAAAATACTAAAATGCGTCATTTGATCAGCGCATTCAATGCGTTTAGCTGTTATTTTACAGCAGATATTTGCACATTATGTACCATTTGTGTTAATCTAAAATATGTCGATGTTATTTCATATTTTCTTTTCATGAAAATTGTATCATTATGAAATATGTTGGGCCTTTAATAAGATTTATTAAATATATGCATTTAAATAAAAAGCAAGAAAATATAATACAAGAAATACACAATAATAGATGGTGAAGAATAAAAATATCTAGTACAAATATATCGACAAATAAAGGTCAAGGTTTTTTTTTTTAAGAGCCACCCCCCATGTAATGTGGGGATTTTGACAACATGCCATTTCCAACGTTGGGTTTTATACAAAAAAGAGAAAAAATGTTACATATTCCACTAGGTCAGCCCGCCACTCCCACGGGCAAAGCATTGCTAGGTGCTTAGCTTTACTTTCATTCTTTTATTAATTGCATTTTATTTTTTATTAATCTTAAATTGGTTAATTATCTAAGATTTACCATTCCAAATTTTCGCCAGCTCGATACCGCGACCTAACTTTGCACCGCGCTACATATAACTCGTGCGGCAGATGATGCACTTACATGCATTTGCTTATTTATAGGCAACTTACAATTATGAAATTGCAGTTGTCAATGTTTAAAATATCTCCTACCTATTTTGACACTCACTTGCCAGCACATTTACTGTTTATTTCCGTTTATTGAATATGTTATTTCCAGCATAAATTGTTAGCATTCGACTTCCATACTATCAGATCTTTATCTCTGTGTAGTAAGAGGAAAAATAAGTGTATCTAATTATTGCCGAGAAATGCTGTTCGATGCAAAATGCGCGCTACCATAGAACATCGTTTTTAGACGGCGATAGCCGTCTTATGCTGAAGAACGAAATCAGGCCTTGCTAATTTGCATATTTTCCACAACAATTTTAACTGTACCTATCCGCGCTTAGTGCGGATCCATGCAATATGATTCTGCACTAACGAATACGAGTGGAATATGCTACACAGACGTTTAAATCATAACCGTAACCGCTTTTAGTGTGTTAATGTTTGTTAACATATTTTCTTTTGCCATTATTTTGCACTGGAAGCATCAATTTTAAGCGTGAAAAAAATATCCGTGACATTTCTCAACCAGAACAGCAACCCATCTTACGTACATGAAGATCTACTCCTGTAAAAAGAAAAAGTAGTGCTCCGTATGTATGTAATTGACCTAAAGTAGTCCACACAATATTTTGCATGATGGCGAGTTAGGTTTCTCCCAGGGCATTTCTTAACTTTAAAATAGATAGGCAAACATTCTAGTATCTTAAATAATCAAATACCTGGTCAATTTCTACATATATAAAACAACAGATAGAATTCGCTAGCACTAGAGAAAGAGAATGACCTACTTAGGCATGCAACTCTTTGTGAATGAAAGGTTCTTGACCTTTACTCCGGATTATTATGTTACATACAGAACTTCTGTAGCAACAGCGGGTGGAGTTTTTGTCGTCATGTGACTGCTTCAATAACTTCAGAAACTCTGGGTTTAGAATGTTAATCCCGTCGCCGTCTCTCAGCACATTGTGTGCTTTGATTAAAAATGCCATCTAAAGAAAAAGCAATCATTGTACGAGAAAATCTGGCCCGGCATCCACGACGATCACGGCCTCTCACGTTTGCCAATCACGTTCCCTCACGTTCTCTCACGACCATCCCGTTTTGTTCCACGGTGGCCTGAAACGTGGTCGCCGTGGCCGCCGGGAACATACGGTAAACGCAGCCTTAATTTTCAGTTTCGTCGTCAGCTACTTCAAAAATGCTTTATTGCTACTAATAAAGCTATTTGTGGCTCCTTCTTCTTCTTCTGTACACATGTTATAAATATATGCAGCATGATTATCTACAGAACTAACATGTATATTTTTGCTATGTTGGCCTAAACCCACACGTTTTAAATTAAACACACGGAACCATTGGTGGCGTAGCTTCCTTTAGGCATTTAAAGCCCTGGGCCTGCACATTTCGGGAAATGGTATTTTATTCGTGCGATATAATTTGATGTTTGGTCCTGATATTTAAGAAAACACATTCTAGACTGGATCCTCTAGCCCAGACCTGCATATCAACTAAGATCCAGATCGTGGTAACATACAAATCTAATTCCACAATTAATATATGACTTTTCTGTTGCATCAATATGTCGCAGTACTGATGCGACTATTTTTAATATTATAAAGTACAAATCAATAACTGCTATGTTCTGTTTTAAATGTTTCCCCACCTCTTCTTTAAACTAAGGTTGTGATATCTTTAATTACCATAGACTTAAGTATTCATGTTTTCGTAAAAAGCTACATCATGTATTTGTGTTTAAACACAGTATTCGTTGCCCGCATTCTGCTCATAAAGTGAAGAGAACATCAATAGATAACTTACTTCTGGCCTAAAAAGACGAATGTTAAAGAAAATAGGTTTTTTGAAAACATTTTGAAAAGATCAAAGCGATATCTAGGTGTTTGTAGTTCTAGTCTCAACATAACTAAGGGTTCAAAAATGTACGAGTGATTGTTGTAAACGCCACTTTACATCCTGGATGTCAAACACTAACGATATATTTAATGACCAACCGTCAGACATTTTTCGTTTGTGTTTTATATTTTCAGGAGAAAGCTTTTTTGAAAGAAAATGTAAACCGCATCTATTTTCATACATACTATTTGATTTAAGAAACAAGTTTGCCTTACTTGGTCAGCATTTCTCTCTTGTTTCTTTTCGTGGAAAGTGTGCCATCGATAAGTTGGGCACATACATTTACGGATTGAAAGGACATGTGTACTTTTTGTTTCCTTCTACCGCAAGAAACAGTGTTCCAGTTACCTAATGTTTTGCAAAGGTGTTTTTCCTTATATGTTTATTCCAAGACATAAGAAACGCTGGTCTGCTATAAATATCAACACAATATTTGTTAGAGTGTGTACTGGAACAGATATGGAGATAATAAGAAGAACACGATCATAAAGAAAGATGACCGTTGTCTGGTAGTTGTGTTTATTACAGACGGAAAACAGTGCTTTCGGTGCGCTAGAAGGCAATGAATTTGGATATCCGGTATTGTGATTTTGCAATTAATTACAATAAGGGGCATTGTAAACAACACAACATAAAAATCAGCCCCGGTGGCCGAATGGTTATAGCGTTCACCCCGGAATCGGGAGGTCATTAAATCGACACCAGGTCGCGACATACCGAAGTCGTAAACAATGGTACTGGTGTAGCTCCCTTGTTTGGCACTCATCATATAAGAGTAGCTCCAGGACTGGTATGCCCGGTGTCAGGATAATGTGACTGGATGTGGTATCATCTACGGCGTGATATTGCAGTGTGGCAGCACAGTATCTGTATCTTGAAAGTAAACTTGATCTCCAAATAACTGAAAAGTTAAACCCAATAAACAAACAAACAAACAAGATCCAAACGATTTTTTTGATAACGTAAACATATACGGTTTTGATGCATGATAGAATTTATTGTACATATATTTACAGTTTGTCCGACTGAAATGTCCATTGAAATGCATTTAGTTCAACATTTGAAAAATATATTGCATAAAATGATCCGTGAGGTCCTGATACGGAGAAATATGAGTGTGTATACTGTCTACGTGATCTTTGTATATAAAGGGCGGAGCTTGCTGTGGTGGCGTTTGATGTTTTGCATGTAGCTTTACAAATTGCGCCCAGTGATACTGACTGTGAACCATCACGTGTACTGTAAATCAAACAGGAGTCGGTTCCATAAAGCGAGGTCAAATGTTAGGATGTAAGGTGTACGTGACAAACTGTAAATATGTTATCGTTTATATTTTAAATTTTATGTATTTTTCGCAGGGCTCCGCTTCGCTTAAATTCCATAAAACTGAAAATATAAACGATAACCAATACATAACATGATTTATAACCTATCCTAGTTAGTTATCCTACTTAATCGTCCATTAGAATGCTTGTATTTCGTTTACAATTTGAAAAATACCTTGCATAGAAAAAAGAGGTTGTATCTTGACATGGAGCAAATAAGCCTACATGAACTAATAGCATTTTTGGCCAAGCTTATTGCGGCGGCGACTGAATACGTTATGTTTCAATGTAGTTCAGCGACGGATTACCGTCAGTCAAACGGGGTTTAAAAATATCTTATTTCGTAATTTATGAGAAATGGGGTCGGACCACACGTTCTTGCAGCTTCAATATGACAATAAACAATATTGGAGGTAGTTCCATGATACGAGGTCAAAGGCAAAGCTTTATGGCGTATGTGACAAACTGTAAATATTTTATCGTTCATTAGCTCACCTGAGCACAATTGCTCAAGGTGAGCTACTGGGGCCGTCTGAAAATTTCTTAAAACGACATGTCTTCTGAAACAGCTGGTAGAAATTGATGTAACCTAGCATAAATGAACCTTGCGTAAATCTTCTGAATTTAAATCTTATTACAAAAAAAACAAACATCTCCTCTGAAACCAATAGTCAAAGTTTAATTTCCTTCGGAATAAATGGTCACCTCATACTTATTTACAATTATTGCTAAAATATTGCTAAAATGAAGTTGATCCCTCAAAAAACGGACGGGGTTTTCTAGTTTCCTTATAAACTCTTTATAGAAAATTTCAGAAATCATCTCCTCTGAAAAATTTATTTCATTTAAATTTTTCCACCAAAAACCCGGGGTTTTCTAGTTTCCTTATATACTCTATATAGACCATTTCAAAAATCATCTTCTCTGAAACCATTGGTCAGAACTTAATTTCAATCGGCGAAAATTGTAACCTGATTTTCCTCTACCATAGTTGATAAAATGAAATTGATCTCTTGAAAAATGAGGCCCCGACGATGTTGGTTTTAGTTTCCTAAAGGAAATAATCAATATAATCCCCCTGTATCAAATTCATTTGTGTAATTTTGTCCGTACTTGCTAATTAGGTATCAAAATTCAAAATTGAACTGTTTTCAAGACCTCTTTCATACAGCTATAATTTTGGCTTATACTTTGGCAGTAATGAGAGTTTTATCATTGTTCAAATTAATTATTTCAAGATATTAAAATAATTATTTTTTCAAATGAATTTCCAAATTAAGGTCACACATGATGCTTAGCCTTAACGGGTTATAATGGCTGTAGGTCTATAAATAATTTGAAAAAAGCTTATGTTTTTAAGCAATTTATACAATTATTGACACACTATTAATTTTCTTCTCCTTTTCAATCATTGCACAGAATTAAATTCTGTTTTGAACCCATGATATGCCCATAGTCCTATACTGTCATTACATGATTTTGATCCCCTAAAAAATAAGTCATGCAGATGGTTGACTAGTTTTCTTAATTATAGTTTGTATAGAAACTTTGAAATTGTTCTTTAAACTTAAAATTTAATAAAGATTGAACTGAGTTGTTTATTAGACTAGTGGTACTCTTGTGAGCGTTCTAGGGCAATGATGGCCCTCTTTGATTTTAAATTTAATGAATTTATCATAGCGCTGCGCATCGCGTCGCTTACGATAAATTTCGTTTAATTTAAAACATAAACGATATTAAACAAATACATAAGTAAATAACAATAGAAACGACGAAGTGAAGATCAGTATATATTAGAATAGTGCAGGAGAGTTTAGCTTTCTGAGCTCAGAGAACAGGCGCTAGAGGCCGTGAGGCGCTAGCATCGTCCAACATCACACCTTTAGAAAGAAAAGGAGAAACTTGCAATAATATGAACTGATCATAAAATGCTGCCCACAGCATGTTACACCGTATATTTACCATGTGAGGGATAGTCTAGCAACATTAATTGACAGCCATTTGTAAATGTTGTATCTACATATGGCAAGGGAGTTCAATCAGTATAATTTCGCGTTGTCTAGTGTCTTCCCTACTAATTGCGTCTTTCATATGAACGATCATGTCTGCAACCTTGCTGTTAATCAGATTTACATTGTCAAAACATTCCGCAAGCGATTAGGGCGATAACATGAAAAATCACTTTGCGCCTCTCAAAACAAAACTTAGCCACTTACTGCTGTGTTTTCTGCAAGAAATCACACTGTCTCCGGAAAGTGTTACATAGCTCTTAGGTTCGAATAAAATTTGTCTGAGATCATTGTACGAACGTCATGTTATATATCTTAGGTCAACAATCCACGTCCCAGTGTCCGTCGTCCGAATCCGTCATCCAAATCAGAATTCAGACACGGAGACTGCATTCAATGTCTCCTAATTGTATCTGTCAATGTTGAATTTCTTCTTTTCTCACAACAGAACAAGACATAACATGTATAATTCTGTTTGTATCGGACAGACTTGCTATAAAAATATTCCGAAAGCATAGTTCAAGTTTTAGCTCAAAGATAGTTTTCACGCTTTTTTGTACAAGTTATCAAGTTTTCATTTCGACCCAAGTGGTGGCAATTTTACAATATAACAGCTGATTATATTAAACTATAATATATATATATATATATAATTGGATTATCAAACATGATAAGCAATAAATTGTATGAGTAAATCACGAAGAAGAGTCCTGACAGAAATGTCCTTTTACGGATTTGGTTTTTGTATGAAGTTAAATTGAATTTCAGAAGAGTTTTCATACAAATGATATTATTCTTCGATTTTCAGTTCAGACTGCAAAATATGACAGATCTTTGTGGCAACCATGAAGGAATGACATTAAATTCAGTCGCGACATTTGTCACATTGACACATTATGGTAGTTCTTGAATACAGTTTTGATCGTTGATTGTATTTCATCCAATCTTGTATCATTTTTTAATATATAATCAAAAGTTGATAAGTTTTATCGATGCTTTTAAATCCGGTATATATATATATATATATGAATGTATTCAAGTAGTATTAAATAAGAATACAGAGAGAGGGAGAGAGAGTGAGGGAGAGAGAGAGAGAGAGAGAGAGATGTGTATATTTGTATATATGCAGTTTAAGAGATTTTAGGAGCTCTCGCCTTACATAACTTTTGTGAATTTAACTATATAGACTCTATATGCACAAATGAAGTATTTCCTTGATTGTTTTAAATGATATATTCACAACAGTAAATATATCAACCGACCTTGTCAAAAATGATTTTTTTTTGTGTGTAAAATTACATAAACCAAAAGGAATTAAACTTAAGATTTCTATGTATGGCTTTCTAAATTAAATCTGGTGGCAATTATGTCAATACGTTTAAACAAGGAAAGGTCGCATCTGACATTTTGTAACGAATGGTCAGTGCATAATATGACACAGAGTCATGTGTTCTGTAAAAGAGACCTTGTATATATCATTATATCAAAAATCCTGAAAATTCCCTATATGTAGTACAAAGTAGTTAGAAAATGGGACGAAACTTGTCAAAATATATCCCTAAATTAAATATTAATACGCTTCCTTTAACCTTTCCGATTCAAGGGAAGGTCACGTGTGCCATTCCACCAAAAACAAACGTCTAGTTCATATGACAAAACAATTAACCCTTCTAATATAATAATCATAAACTCATCTCCACTCCTCCGAGGGGGCACGATCACGGTATATATCGGTTAGACGCGAGTGATTCTGATATCGCTCAATGACAAGCATACTAAAATAATGAAATATGATGAGAATGATGAAATATCTCGATATGAAGTGAATGCAGATACGTATTTCCTAAATTATTCTGACAAAACTGGAACTATAAACGATTTTATATCACTTCATAGTCCAGCACCATGGAAGGAATGTTTGTGAGTGAAATAACAAAAATGGGATTAAATGTGAAAGTAATTATAGTGCAGCCTTATCATGATTTTTTTCATTTGTTATTAGGACCTAAACTCGTGTGCATTATAGTTTATTTAGGTTTATGAGGACACATTGTACACATCCTAATGATATAACCATTCTAGCAAAATGACGTTGTAAAGATTAATCATTTGATGTAAGTTATCTTGATTATTAACGCTCGAATATTACAAATGTTTTTAATGACGTGATGGAAACACTGTCTGTAATGATAAACGAGTTGCATCTTTATTTGAGTTGTATATGGAGATTCTAGATAATTATATGAAAGGATTTTGTCATAAATTGCGTAGATATAATTCAAAACTTGCTGAAAACATAAATAAATGTCAATAAGAAATACAGTGATCAGAAGGTATATCCTATCAACATAAGTAAGTTAAGCGACTTAATAAGCAAGCAAGTAAGTAAGTGCTAGGTAGTTAGATAAAGAAAATAGCTGACAGCGATCGATAACGAATAATCAGACACTAAACAGAAAAAAAGAACACTCCATCCATTCTTGTTTTCATTTATATGTTACATTATTTGTAACTGATTGCAAAACCACAATGCCCTCTAGCGGGCACCTGTTTGCTCCTACCAACGTTAAATAATAGAGATAAAAAAGTTTAATAAATACCATGTGTATTTCCGATGGAGTCGATGCGTATTTTTTTCCTGTGAAGATTTCAACTTATTCAAATAACCTTCAATGTATGAATGAACAAAACAATTATTAGAACACAACTAACGATTACCCTGTAACGATGCGTACGCGGGAAATAAAATGAATGAAATTGTGTGACGTAAGCCAGTGGAGTAAAGGAGTTCACGAACCTCTGGCATGTAATATGTCTTTAGGTTAATCTTTTAAGTATATGGCAAATACAATTATTTCGTTCATCTAAATGTACTCGGCCCTCACAGCAAAACGGTATATTAGTTTCAATAGTTACGAAGTCCATTTAATGTGGAAAATCAATAAAATAGTTCGAAATTACAGGCCACTTGACCTTTTCCTTTGCTGTTTCAGTTCATTTTTAACGCAACATTAGGACTCTCAGTCCTTTGATTTAATCATGGCATATTGCACCTGTTTTTAGCCTCCATTCAATAACATGATGAGAATAACTCTATCTTCCCTGGCCGTTGTTACGGAAAGTTTTCCATTTAGTCTTTGGAAATATAACTCAGATGCACTTTTAAATCACAACCATGTGACCACGAACATTTTACTTAAAGATGGTTCCTACATTAAACGTTTTTACTATGAAGAAAACTTTTTAAACTAGCGAAGGGAATGTTATTAAAATTTGCTGATTATAGCGAGTCACATTAGAAATAAATTTATAGAAAATAATGGGGGTCCTCATACTACATTTTGAGTTATCTGCCCCTGAAAGTGAGTTCTTTGCTCCTTTGTGACTTCTCAATATTATGACTAATAACACTTCATTTGATTCTTAAAACAAAATAACAAACAATAATGTGAAAGAAAATAAATGTATCGATAGACATGATTTTGAGTTAACTCCCATTGAAAATGACAGAAAAAAAGGAAAAATCCCTTTCAGGGGCAGATAATTCATGAAGTAGAATGGAGATACCCATTTTTTTAAAAATAAATTTGTTTCTTGTGTGAGTCTCTATAATCATGCAAATACTATGAAAATTATCTGCGCTTGTTTTATCTTAATTCTTCTCCTTTATATATATATATATTAAAAATGTTACAGTAGGAAACACCTTTCTGATACGATACATTCCTAAAAAACATTAAAACCGGTTTACCTTAGTCCGTACTGCTACGAAATCCATATTAAAAAGTATATAAGCTAATCAGATTAAGGACGATCATTTCATTGTGGTATTTAGAGACACCGAGTTTTCCCGATTAAATTGTTCAATCATGAATCGTTGAATAAATATTTAAACAAAAGGGGGTTAAATTAAAGTCTATTTGCAAACTGCTCCTTGTCTTACATCAAGACAGACACACCGGGTTGAAAACAATAACTTATACAGATGTAATTTAAACGTTAGATGTGATACATTATAAATAATGTTTGCCGCGCAATGCCCTTTCGCATACTCGTTCGCTTTCCCCAATGGTCGTCAAGGTTTCGCACGGACCTTTATAGAGAATCCATTCTTATATTATGTCCGTCTTTTTTATACTTATTTTCGCACAATTTGGTCCAGGAAACCTGCATGTAGCGATAGGATTGTATTGGGCTTACGTAAACGGTTTATTTAACCTTTTTCCACCAAAGAAACTTCGTCTGCATAATTTGTTATATTCGAGACTAAAAACTCACCATGGTGTTTGCAGCATGAGTGTTTCACAGTCGAAAAATGTTTACCAAGTCACGAGTCAAAACAGTATAACATTTGCAGTAAGGGTCTTGCATGGGAAAGACACTGTCAGTATCCATGATTTACACCTAGCAATGTAGTCTTCTTTCTCGTGTTTATTTTTATCTGTTGCAACCAGAGACAAAGATCTTAACCTGCTTTCCTCGAATTCATTAAAGACGGGGAAAATTTACTGATTTAACTGTCACAATTCTATACATTACGTGGTATATGTAACAAAAATGTAGGTTGAGTGTAGGAATTCCATTTTTAATTAGATATGAAGAATTTATGCAGGTCGGTAGATTTCGCAAACAAGGTGTGTGAAGTTAGCGCGTAGATCGTAGATCGACACTATAAGTGTATATGCAATCTAAACAATGGATGTTTAGAGCTGTTAGTGAAATTTGTTTATTTCAATTTATATTCCATACATAGAGGCTATTTATGTACTTGCCATACCTTGATGTTAAGATTGAAGACTACTATGGAGTGTTGTGATTATTATGTCTTCTTAATTGTTTCAATCCATGCTTTCCTTACATTAATGTTTTAATTGTTTAAATTGTTTTAAGCGACTTGAGGTATCTAGACATGATGATCATCTCATATATATATATGTAAACTTGCAGTCTTATATATGTTCATAACCATTAAAGGCAAAGCACGAATGATTGCCTGATTCAATGATTGGTGCAAAATTGTGATCAAGAAGTCAGAGATGATTTATATACACTATTATCTTTTTTATTTTATCTAAAGCAATGTCAATAATGTAGATAAGTTTCTGTACAATTCAAACCACATTACTATCAAATTCAGTCTAATTATTGTTTTATATTGAACAAGTAGGTGTGTGGTTTGATACTGACCAGTATTTATGCTGTTTGATATTGGACCTGTCGTTGGGTTGTTTAGTATTAGAACAGTAGGTGAAGTGATTGATTGAAACATTAAAGGGCTATAAGTCTTCTATTTTGGCTGTTTTCGGATCATTATGTATAAAGCAATGCTTTCACGCCTTTTGATATAATTTGTATTCAATGCATACAAGTACTTGTATTTCATTCTAAGCAAACATTTTCTGCTATTATCACGTCGACAAGAAATGTCATTTGGCCTTTCCGTGATGTAAATACCAGATGTTATTTTATTTTCTCTCTCATATGTAAGAAGTTTTAATTATGAGAAAGTAATATTAAGTTATGACCTACATATAACTAGTATTTAAAAGTTATATATTTGTGTACATAGCTTACGCTTTATCAGATAATGATGTATAGAGATGGTGTCGTTATAGACTTATAGTGACACATGTGACACATGCCCTTCTCCTTTATGTCAAATGTTATTTCGATGCAAGATGTGTATTTACCATACAAGTTTTGTTCATTCATTGCAAAAAAGACAATGTTTCCAAGAGTATCAACATATATTTTTACATGCTGTTAGTTATTCCTTCTGGAACTTTAGAAGAAACATTTAAAAAATCTGAACTGAATCTAAGTGTTCTAGTCATGTATTTGCGCTCATTTGCACCTGGTTACCCCTTTTTTCTTGAAAATTATATCTATTGTTTTTATTTCATTGTTGCTTATATTGAAATAAATGCTCATTGTAATGCACCTGTTGCTTGTTTATATATTTCATACACTACATACATTACTTATTAATAATGTTAGACTATTATATAAGATCAATAGAATTTTCACGAAAAAAAAAAAAAAAAAAAGGACTTTTCTTACTGCTAATGCTAACATTTTCAAAAGAGATCAGCCTAATAATAGTTTTCAGTTGACATCTTTAGGTAAAGTGCTAAAAAAACTTACTTTTCGTTATATATCTGCAATAACTGATATACAGTTAAAAAGGACTAAGCGATTCTTTTTATGTAACTACATTATTTCAAATTAAAATTTAGGCAGGATGAGAAAATTGAGACAACAAATTTTTCATTGTATTTCTGTATGCAGTTTCATGTGTATTTTCAACGGTTTCGGGGTTTAGACGGTTCAACCTAATCCCAACTTTGCATGATATTTATTGTTCACTTATGAATTGAATACCCGGTAAAATCATCAAATTCTGTATATCGGTAAGACATACACCTTTGTATCTATCGTAAAACCGTCCCCGGTGACCGAGTGATTAGAGCGTCCGCCTCGGGAGCGGGAGGTCGTGGGTTCGATCCCTGGCCGCGACATACCAAAGTCGTAAAAATGGTACTGTTATAGCTCCCTTGCTTGGCGCTCAGCATATAAGGGTAGTTGCAGGACGGGTTGGCCCGGTGTCAGGATAATGCGACTGGGTGTGGTATCATGCCACATGTCTACGGCATGATACTGCAGTGTGGCAGCACTAAATCTGTCTCAAGTAGACATCGTCTCCAAATGTCTGAAATACTGTCAGTGGGACGTTAAATCCATCAAACAAACAAAGAAACATTTATCGTAAACGTTGTTTTCGTCAGGTTAAAAGTTTAAAAAGTTTGCTGGGAATGTTGAAATCGTTGGGAAAGTTATTTTCCTCTAGAATGTTATACTTGCGGGTACAGTCTTTGTCGAGACAGTTTAGCTCACCTGAAATATACAATTTTCATGATAAATAAAAATTTTCTGATGGATATTTTCTAAACAAGTTGTTATACCGGCGAGTACAACAATCCCAAAATTAACAAAAAAAATCTGAATAAAATTTTTACACCAATACAATATTCCCGACGGAAAAAAATTTCCCGACGAGTTCAATTTTCCCGACGAGCACAGAATACCCGACGAAGAGTACATATTTACAAAGATTAAAGTTTTCAAGACAAATACATCTCCGACGAAATCGATATTCCAACGATTACGAATTCCAGGCGACGAAAACAACATACCGACTAGTCCAATTTTCACGAATAATACAATTTTAAAAGCGAAAATAAAAACTCCGGATACAGAATTGGACACTTCCTGACTGTACAATCACACACACACACACACACACACACACACACACATCAATGTGTATTCAAAAAGTCAGAGACAGAACAATAATGAAATTTGAGATCCATCCCAAAATATTTGAATTCGATTGGTCAAGACACGATATTCCACACAGATCGTTCATTGTCGAGCTGCGATCTGCGACCAAGCTCAAACACTTATATATGTTGAAATAATTGGCTGAGCTACGATCTACGATCCAGCTCAAACATTTATTTTTGTTTATTTAATGGTTGAGCTACGATCTACGATCCAGGTGAACCATTTATATTGGTTTCTTTCAATGGTTGAGCTACGATCTACGACCCAGCCCAACAATTCCATGAATATTTTCAATGGTCGAGCTACGATCTTCGATCCAGGTCAACCATTTATATTGGTTTATTTAAATGGTTTAGCTACGATCTACGATCCAGCTCAACCATTTGTATTGGCTTATTTCAATGGTTGAACTACGATCTACGAACCAGATCGACAAAGATCTACGATCTACGCGCTAACTTCACATACCTATGAAAACATTCAAATTTTCTTTAAGGCACTTCCTCTAAGAAGTCACGTGTAAAGTACGTTTGTCTGGATATGAATCATATGCAGCAGTCCCATGGGGTATGAAATCAGTCGTTTATTCCATTCACCATCTGCTTATATCCAGGTTAACTGTTACTCGATTTTTTAGAGAAATTAACCATCCAGTAATTGATTGTTTACGTTAATTCAGCCTGGCTATTATTGATTATGGCTCGGATGCAGGTTGAAAGGAACATTCCGTGATGCGCACTGTAAACTTCAAATTCATTATTAGGAATGAAAACGGATATGTTCATGAATAATATAGCACTTTTATACAAAAGTCACACGGTGATTTTCATTCAATATATCAGTCTACAGCTTCAGTGGAAGTTAATTACCGAACGCTTGTGTTGATTTCAATTCCTATTTATTTTTACACATAAGATAAACGACACCGCATCAAGTTGAAAATTTAACTAAATCAATTATTATCGGAGATCAGGACATTGCATAATCTAATATCCTATTACGTCATTGCGTGAATTTAACCCGGAGACTTCAAAGTTTGTTTTCATTTTTTTTTTTAGTTTTAGCTTTCAGATCAATCAATCTTTATGAGACTGGTGAATTTTGCGCTAAAGTAAATGATGTATGATTCTCTTGAAACAGGAAATATACTTCGTTTGAATGAGAATCATTGCAATTATACATATACCGAACGCTTTCGTTATTTAACCAGTTCTAGACGACTCATTTTAATGCATTGGCAAACACAGCAGATCCAGATCTGACAGCTGTCTGATCAGGGTTTCCCCTGTTTGTCTTTTCATCATTGTAGCTAAGAAACTAAACAGTCTGCACTTTGAAGAAACATCCATCATTTCCTATACATTTATATTTATCGTCTGTAAAGGAAAGTTATATCATAATGTTCAGAACTTGTCTCGCAGTTAGTACCCTTTCATCAGTGAAAAAAAAATCGTGCTTAAAAGAAAAATATTGTTTACTTTCACTTATGTTATGACCTATTTCTCAGATGTAAATGGACAATCATGAAATTGTCGAATTTAGCATTCCACGATACTGCCGCCATTATACTATCGGAACATGCTAACTTGCATACGAAAACGGCAATTTTAGTTACCATAACAACAAAACAGGAACATTATGTCTAGCAACTGCTTTTAATTGTTGTTTTATTGTGTAAGGAATGTGTCATGTGACATCTGTCGATAAAATACGGAAATATCCGATTATCTTTGTAGAGATTTCTTTTGACTATCCTGAAAATGTAGATATAATGTGGAAAGAAAAGAAATATTGGCTCCAATACAAATGTTCAGCTAGTCATATTATGTTATTATTTAACAGATAATCGTTTTGTTGATATCTGAAAACAGTTTTATAACTTTGATTTTAATTAGGTTATGAATATTCATGAGGATAAGCAGGCCCGGATCCAGAATTTTTCCAGGGGGGGAGGGGGGGGGGGGGGCAAAATCTGAATGTGATGTGAGTGCTTCGGGGGTCCGGGGGCATGCTCCCCCGAAAAAAAAAGGTGTTTTGTGTGACAGAGATGCATTCTGAAGGGTATCTGGGGATAAAAGTGAAGGTTTTTTATGTTTTTTTTTTCTTTCTTTCTTTTTTTGGAAACTTGAAGACCATGGATCTAATGCCTAGGTTCCACTGGAGAAAAATCATTGGCGATGTGGAAATACACACATGTTCTCGCGATGGCATTAGATGTTTGAGCCAAAAGGACGAAGCAGTCCCATGAGAAGCTTCGGGATTTGTCCGTTGAAATGTTCACTGATATTTCGGTTATAGTACAATGGCCTTGTATTATCGGGGATGGCTCCGATGCTCGTGAAAATTTTCCGATGATCGGAGAAGGTGAATCCGAGCTTCACCGGATTTGAAACATCGTCGGGGAATATCCCCGTAGATTAGGGGATGTATCGTTGTATCGAACCATCCTAGGTGCCTCGGGGAAGATTATGGAGATTATGAGAATTTGGTGATGGAAAAAATCAAGGGTAGACTTTCGGGGGTTTAAGAGGATGCCCCCAGCAATGTCCCATGGCCTTTTTGACCGTCTCAGTCTAAAGTTGACCAAAAAAGCAACAAATATTAGAGTGCGCTTGCCGATTTTTTTGCGAATATTCTGAGATTCTGACACAAGATCTGGAATGTGTCACAGAAACCTTCGAGACATCATCGAAGCCTAGGGGGTTCCTTGGAGGAAAAAATATTTCGCGGAATCTCTATGCGTATGTTTCCCTGGCCTGTTTTCCCCGATAAAACTTCGAGAACATATAGGGAAAAAATTTCAATGCAAGCAATGAAGTTCTCCCGAGGCCTCCCAACGACTCCACATGGCTCGCAACGCTTTCGCGGGACACAGGGGAACCTGTTCCCTACGCCTCCCGAGGCTCAACAATTTCAATCGGGAGTACATTCCCTAGGCAAAAAAATGTCAATGGGACTGAGCCTTGAGCGATATAATTTGATATTTTACCTTCGCAAAGCCATGTTTTTGAATAACTGCTGTGCAATAGTATTTGACAACAGTTGTATTAAAAAAATGACGGTAGTAAGGGGGCGGGGGTGCAGACTGGCCTTAAATAAAATATGAGTGCTTTTTGGACCCCCCCCCCCCAAACTGTAAAGACAGTTTTGTTTAAATCTGAGGAAAAAATCACTTTAAACATATTTTGTCAAATATGTTGAAGGGAATACCGGGTATATGCTGTATTAGGTTCGAACTTGGTAATTTTGGCTGTCTAATTGTCGATCTGGAAGCAGCCTTCACACACAGACTTCCCAGATAACAAAAAAAGAAGAAAAACTCAGGCGCACGTTATAGGGTCGGGCGGTTGCAGAAGGTTTGGGCCCCTTCTGCGCGTCGATTTTTGGTACATTTTTTTTTCTAAATGTTAAATCAGTGACAAAACAAACAATATAAAATCTTTAATATCCGTTTTATTTCGCACATAAATTGTGTTTTCTGTGCATTAGTATTTCGTATCCATCGGCTTATCAGTAACATTGCTCAATGACTGATTACCTGGATTTGATTTGAATTAGTGATCATGCATAATCTACATATACATAGTCCCAAAATAAGGATTGTCCCAAAATATGGCAGATTGAAATTTTCAAATTCTTTCATTTCATATTCATGTCTTTTATAATTTAAAAGGTTGCCCAAAATGGCAGTTTTAATTTCAAATTTCAAAGAGACATGATACATTATGTAGATGATTATATTCGTAAATATTAAAAAGTGAACATGATGATATATCGGCCTACTGTTTATATTTATTCCTTTCAGGAAAAATATTTAGGAGTTAGTTTCATAAAAATAATACTTAAAAAGTTATGTAAAAATAGTGAAGCTGATGACATTTAGAAACACAACCCATTTCTGATTAAGTTTAATTTGCATGGCTAGCGATAGGTATGCATCCTTTGCAGTTTGATACAGCAAAAAAAAAAAAAGAAAAAAAAAGAAGAAATAATTACTTTAAACACTATTTCAAAACGAAATCGCAATTTTCTACTGAAAGTTCATCACATGATTAGCCCCTCGGGTTTTAATGGCAACATATTTATAAATACTTAATGCATGTAGAGAAAAATGATCTAAAAAATTCGTTGAGTAGATTTCGTCAAAGTAGTTTATTATTATTATTATAATTATTATTAATTCTTTTGGGCTCTAGTGAAATTGTTTCGATGCTAATTACATTTTAATGTCCAGCTTAGTTGTAGTTTTTAGCTTAACATTTTTATGCTATTTCTTAAACTGCGTTTGCCTAGAATGGTTTATAGTTGTAACTGATACAAACTTTTGGTAATTGCCTATTTTTCCCAATTGTTAGATCGCTCGGCAGACGACATTTAAATTTCTCTTAATCAGTGAACGTGTCCGCAGTACCCGAAACACATGCTTATCACACTGTCATGGACGACTGCCGATTCGGATTACCTACTCATTAACAGCAGGGGGCCATAAGACAATAGGAGTCTGGCTGGTCAGGTTGTTATGCGGGTGGTTCGGTACGGGGGCCCACATTGGGGATTTCCTCTAGACAACACTACTATGATGTAATCAAATGAATTTTATAGCCTAGAAAAATGTATGACCAGGGCAGCTGGCGGGGCCAAGCCCCCCCCCCCCCGCTGGATCCTGGCCTGGATAAGGGTTAATATATACCGATACAAATTATTTTATTGTACCTTCCCATGGGAAGGAACATCTATAGACGTTCCTCGCTACTTGCCGGATATAAGATTAGCACCTGATTATGTGTGCTTCATGATTCTTACGATGAGACGGGATCCAGTCTTAAGTCACGTGATATCAAAGTCCGCCATTTTATCGGCCATTTTAGCTTTTTCTTTGTTGACGTGCTGGTTTTCTGTTAAGTCTACAGCGAATCAGTGGCGAAAATATTGGGTGTCGTATAACAGGTGCGCGTAGGTTTAGATTTCGGCTTCGTGTTGTCCTGATAAAGAAAAGACAATGCCATCCTAAACTAAACTAAAAACCTAAAAAGTCCTTGAATTGAAAGCTTTCACTTCATACCTCATAGTTTAAAAATGCGCTATAAGGAACTTTTGGTAGGCTAAAACATATATTACAAGATATTCCGATTAAAAAATCAATGATGTAATTTCTTTGTGTTGCAAAAATACATTGTACATCAAAGCATTGGAATGCATCAGATCGATTCTGAAATGAACAACAGGAAGTTCTAACATGATAGTAGAACTGTTTTTAAGGTAAGGAACATGTCAAGTTGGTTAATTTACCCACTAAGCAAGAGTGGTCGTGGTATCCCAATTGAAATTTTTCATTTTAAGATGTAAAATACTCTCCCTTGAGAATTGTCGTTTATAGATATGATCCAGAGAAATATTTCAAAATACTACCGGCCATTACAGAAAAATGCCGTGAAACCTTTCTTTAATGGAACATTAGCTGAATACACATTTCCGATTTCTGACATCAAGGCCTTCCTTAAGTAAATGATTTTTGTTGGCTTAAGAGACAGAAGATATCGCCGTAAAAGCCGAACCCGCTGACATTATAATGGATTCAGCTAATCAACTTATCCATGAAATAAGGTACAATTTTCTATTTGAGGTCACAAATGGAATGTTTCATCTTTGAGTAATCTGAACAAATGCAATGCTAAATTCCTATTTAACTGTCTATAATAAGCACCATTGATAGGGTTCCATTTACCGTGAATGCTCTTATTCGGCAGCTAAAAAGGCATATTAAGTTTTACCTCTGTTCGAAGTCAACTTTAGTAGGCAGCCTGTCACCAGATTCCTGAGATAGCATTATGTGATACATGTATGTACTAGACTATTACAGAACATGTAAAAGAAGCTATCGCGCGGTAAGGTACCGGAAACTTTATTATTTGCAAATCCATACTTTGCGACTCTTTAACTTCATTTGTCAGCCACCACGACTAATGCAATACTCGTTGACGAGAACATTACTACTATCATTATGCATAATTAAGAGAGAATATTTTACTAAATATCTTTCAACTGTTTACAAAAATAACTGATTTGCATATTCCACATATGTTCGTTATTTTCTTACGTTTTCCATAGACTTTCCATATGTCTCCTTCAACGAATCTCGAGTACATAAATTATTGACGTAGCAGATAATTTTATTCGGCGACAGTTTTTCGATTACAATTTATTTCCGGTTCGGACCGTCTTCGGAAATACTCACCAATGCAAAATGCAAAATGTGAGCAATGAGGAAATTTAGTACACCCAAATGGCGTAATTTGATGCGTTTAACTGTAATTTCACAGCAGGTATTTTTACATTATGTACCATTTGCGTTAGATGCAATGTAATTTTATCTTTTCCTTTTCATGAAAATTGTATTTGAATGAAATATAGTTGGTCTTTAATGGATGCTGGTTGTACATATAGGTAGGCATAAAACTATGAACATAGACAGATTACACCATGTGACAAGCAACCGAAAGCATTATTGATTTCTGTTCAACAAAGTGCAATCCTTCAACTTTTTTATTCGTTGATATATGATTTATACGGTACTTTGAATACTAATACAATAGTAGGTTCATTATTTATGACGTATTCTCTCCTGCATAAAACTTTGATATACTATGTTCTGAATTATATATATCTTTTTATAGTTTTGACGATATGATATATGACTTTAGCCATTACTGCAATCGTTGCAAATATTTATGCATTTATGCATTTTTCTTCTCTGCTGAATAAAATTTCACTGAAGTTATTTCGGTTTGTGGATTAAG
>CM037780.1:49314361-49364361 GCA_021229015.1 Solen grandis | reverse complement strand
TGACAATTTGTTTGTCTTGTTTTAGGAAAACTATCCATAATTTTTATCTTGTTTGAGAAAGACTTGTCTACGCGGTTATTTCATGAGAAAGCTTTTGTTTTTTTTCATTATTTGGTTTTGCTGTCACTATGGTCCTATCAAAGGATGTGTGCGCGGAGAATCCGATGAAACGTGTTTGCAGGAGGAATTTGGCATCGGTGGTAATAATTGACAAGCGAATGGACATATTCTCCCGAGACACCGGAACTGATTCCATCGTTAATGAATGATTTTATCATTTAAATAGCGGAACTCGGGCCTGATTGGATTTGAATTGGCGAAAGCCTGTTGTCAGGGAGAATGTTGTCTTCAGGTTATAGAGTTCAGTGTCAAACAGTTATATTGCTAACTCTAGGGTTCTGACAAGAGATGTTGTATTTTGTTCTTTGTTATCTGCACGGTGTTCATGCCAGGTAGCTCAGTAGATATCCACCTAGGGTTGTGTGTTCAATGCTCTTTCAATACGTATTGAATTAGTGTTTTTATAATTGAGGTTGTATTAATTTTCTTTATAGATATTTACTCAGAAATTATGAGCATGACACGCGACTATTAAAGGACGATACATATCCTGAGGTGATTAATTTACTGAAAATCAATTTTGCCATTAAGCTACAGTTAGTAGACGTATAATTCCCAATGAGTTCTTTCTGTCGTCGGATAGGAAGTTATTTCCCTTGTTTTTTTAAAGCCCTGCAGAAAGTGAGAAAACTTCGAACCGGAACTATTGCATCATCAAAAAGTTATACAACCTGTTTCTGTAAATAAGATAAGAGTAATTGGTTTAAAGTACACGTACACTGACTTTTTGACTCACATTAGCTGATCAATTCTTTAAGACTTTAATTCATGTTTTAATCAGTCAAACATTTTGCTTAAATCCACCAAAAGTAACTGTTATACGTATATTGTTATGGAAATTCAGTTAAAGTTCAAATCGTCCACATTGAGATAAATATTCCACTGAATTTGACAATGACTCGTATTAAGGTAATCCGTCCATCATTAAAAATCAACTGATCTTGGGAAATGTATAGTAAATGCAAGCCTTTATAGACTTTGAGCAAGAGTCTATATCTCCGAGTCAATAATGCTTGCATTTGCACTGAAGTCCTTTTTAAGGCCCACTATATTTCATAATGATTCAATTGTCATGAAAAAGAAAACATAAAATAATATCGACATATTGTAGACTAACACAAATGGTGCATAATGTATGTGCAAATATCTTTTGTAAAATAACAGTTAAACGTATTGAAAATGTTCAAATTAAGCAATTTAGTATTTTAGATGGGTGTCAAAATACTCTCATTGTCGAATATTCCCGAAAACAGTCTGACATCCTTTAACTTGAAAAAAACATCGTCGAATCACAGTTTGTTTGTCTGCTACGTCATCAATTAATGTACTTGTGATTTGTAAACGTAGACATACGGAGTGTCTAGTGAAAATTTGACGAGGATATATAGAATATGCAAATTAGTTATTTTTGTTAACAATGGTATTTAGAATAAGATATATAACTAGTATGCAAAGATTGCATCTCGTAACAAATCTGTAGCACACACTTTGCTTTTCTGTCCGAAGAATATAATTTGCTTTGGGAAGCATTATGAGCTCTTAAGCAATTAAAGGACAACTATAATAATTTAAAGATGAATGGATTACCATTAAAAAATATCAGTTTGGTTTTGATATGGTAAGCAAGCTTGGTCTGTTAATACCTGAGATTCACTGTTTAACTAATGAGTTCACTGTACGGCGTATGTGCTCTTTCCAAAGGAACATCTTTATGTTGTTGCCAGGAAAAGAATCTTGAAATGTGACAGTTAACATAGCTGAAGCATAACTAGAGCGTTCTTTGTGTAACGGTGGACCAACACAAAGACATGAAATCAAGCTTAATGTGTTCTAACAATTTGTTCTAATTTTACAAGCCATATTTAGTTCTAAATAACCCTTTAAATTAGATACTGAAATCCTAATACTTGTTATCTCATTTTTTTTTTATCTTATGCAGCCTTTTTTTTCTGCCTTTTTAAAAGTTCACCCGAATCGACCTTGACCGATGATCAGCTATGTTTAAACTGCGGATTCTCTACAGTTACTATCGAGCATCTCGGTGACATTGCTGATGTAATTTTTCTTTCGATTTAGTCACAAAATCGGATTCTTAGTCAGCAGAAGTGTTAATTTTAGGTATATTTGTTTGTTTCATGAGTATCTGTCCATACAATTCAACAATGATATTATGGCTTTAGTTTTTCTTTAGTTTTATACAGGAGAAATTGGCGAGAACTTTTCCGACCATTCGCGAACATTTTCAGGGCGATTCCTCTGGTAAGGGGGTGTTTTTGTCCCTATATGTCTTTAATCACCCCTTCCACGCAAAATAATTTTATAAAAATCTATCATTAATCAAAGGAGTTACGGCAATTAAAACGGTATGATGTACGATTACAATGGAAAAAGTTACCTACCTTCTTATTATATATAAGATCATTGAATTTTTTTTCAGTACGGCAGTTTTTAGGTCAGAACGACGTACCGGATACCTTTGGTAGATATAGGAGCTAAATCACATACTATCTTTGGTTCCTACGATTTAGGTCATGCTTTTAAGACCTATATCCAGAAACACCCACGAATATAATTCCACAATCAATTGTCAAAGTCTACTACATGTACAATGTACAACTGTCTCCCTTTTAACGTAAATCCCAATTGTAGCTCAATGTGCATCCGGTAAGTAATCTAGGCAGATTTGCCGACATTCCATTTCATTTCCTGACAGAACACAGGAGTGGGCGGTGACTAATGTAGGTATAATTCGTAAACAGTTCTCTTTTTGCCATTACGCATTTTCAATATTGCTGTTAAATAATAGTACTAAATAGTGTTCCAAGTGATCATAATTTGCACAAAATATTCATTCATGGGTATTTAGTGATTAGTTCAAATAAATCGACCGAATATGCGGACAATATTTATTTCAGGAAAACTGAAATTGATTTGAATTTTGTTTATCATTGTCACTTTATAATCTAAACCTATATGTTTCTAAGCCAAGAATCAAAGTAATAGCTTACACAGTGTATTACCTATACTCATTGCGTTCTCGTACGATTTAAAACATGCCGCAGTTGGTGGCGGAAAGCGCATTGTCCCTTTATTGATTGCAGTAATGTCCCGCTTAGCTTGCAATGTCACCATCCAATGTATTATCAAAAATACTAATTAACAGTAAGCTATATTACCTATCACATGTGTGTATAGATCATTAACAATGAAAACTTCAGAATACAATCTTAATGTAGCCAATTTAAAATATCTGATCAAATCAATACCACTTGCTTTAAGCATGTATCGTGTTGCACGCTATGCCTATCAATTATTGTTTGCGAAACGGTCTGAAAAGTGCCATGGCAACTTGTACACACTTCCATGATTGCAAAGAAGCATAGAACACATATATATGTACAAGTGGGATGAAGATGTGTTGATCTTCATCTGATAGGCTTTTTTTTTAAGAAATTATATATTTACTGAATCAATAAAGAAAACAAATTTACTCTCTCTCTTTTTCTTCCACCTCGACTCGATATAGGCATAAATCTTATTGTGCCAATAAAGTGATGATGATAATGATGATGATGATGATGATGATGAATAAATAAATAAATACATGTATCAAGTGGAAATTACATGTGTGATAATTGGTAGACCATCGTCTCACCCTGCCGAGATAAATATTTCAAAATCGATACACCATGACATACAAATGCTATTATGAGTTCATGTGAAGGACGTCTAAACGATCTGATTGAGTGTCGTAATATCTGCCACCCATCACTTGGGTTTATTATAATGGCGAGTTGACGACCTTCATAATTGCGTTTATGACAAATGCAGCCAGCAAAACCAACACAGAATCCCAATTATCGGCCAATTTACAACCGGGTCCACCTGTCTGTTTCCTTTATTTTCGGACTTTACGACTGTCGTATAAGTTCCAGGGATTTATGAAGCATTTATTCGAAAACTGTTTATGACAGCAAATATACATGGGTTGAATTCTATGTCCTCTTTTAAAAGACTCTCTTTGACGTTGTATTGGAGTGCTTGAAATTGGGAATACTATTTCTGAAGAAGGAATACATACCACATGAATCTGGATATGAATGGATTTTTAAAGAGATACAACAGGTGACGCTTATATGTGTGTGTGTATGTAAGTTTGTATGTGTATATATATATGTCTGCATAGATGTGATCGTCTCTTTGTCAAGACATAAACTTCTATTGGTCATTATATTACATTGCAATTTGTTTTAACTTTCAAATGATTACAACGTGATGAGTATCCAATTTTTCATGGTCAGAAGACTTCTCGTTACTTGCATATAATCGGCTCCATCACATATTCCGTTCATGCACTAGGGTGATGGAATACATTTGCATAGAAATTATTTGTGTGTGTGTGTGTGTGTGTGTTTTAAATAAATGTCAAGAAAACAGAACCAATTAAGTGAGACATTGTTTAAACTCAACACGAAACTGCAAAATAGAACATAAAAAAATAACAAATATATTAATCATATATAATTGAAATAATATAAACACACACACAAAACAGCAAAAAAAAAAAAAAAAAAAAAAATCCAACATTTTCAGGATTTTTTTCATAATAGCCTTGCAATTCATGGGAATAAAAACATCACATATAAAGCGAAAGTGGATAGATTATTTGCATAATAGTGCTGCAAATCATATGCAGGCGTAGGAAAAAACCGACAGATGCATGGCAGCCGTGCAGTACTCCAAGGCATATTTCAGGAAAAAGGTAACCCCTACACATTGACAAAACACATACGCCTCATCACCTCGTGCAGATAGACACGCATACTTGGGTACTATTTTTTTCTCAGTCTGAGCGACACATTTGACATTGTTAAACATGTTTACAACAATACAACTTGCAGATATTTCTCAGTATGTATTCACAAAGTCACAGCCGTATGTATTACACAAGGCGATCATCAATATCCGGCAAATCCACAATCTATAACCGCTTTTTAACTCAATGTCGTTACAGGTAAACCGGTTGCCGTGGAAACACAATGACAGGTGCTCGGGGATGGATTAATCTTGTCTTCGCAGAAATGTTACTTTCAAGCACATGTTGGAAAGCCATCGCAAAGAAAAACAAGACCAACCCCTGACAAAGATCATAGTAAGAGTTCTAGTTTTGACCATTCTTGGCTACTTAAATTTTAGTTTACCCAAAATAGTTACGACCCTTCACAAGTATGCAATTAATGTAAGTTTTTCTTGTTAAGGTAAGCAGTTTTGAGAGACCTTTATGATCGTCGGATGCAGTCATCCACTGTTTTTATCATTCTCTATTTTATCAGACTCTATTTTATCATTCTCTATTTTACCAGACTCTATTTTATCATTCTCTATTTATCAGACTCTATTTTATCATTCTCTATTTTATCAGATTCTAATTTATCATTCTCTATTTATCAGACTCTATTTTATCATTCTCTATTTTATCAGACTCTTTTTTATCATTCTCTTTTTTATCATTCTCTATTTTATCAGACTCTATTTTATCATTCTCTATTTTATCAGACTCTATTTTATCATTCTCGATTTTACCAGACTCTATTTTATCATTCTCTATTTATCAGACTCTATTTTATCATTCTCTATTTTATCAGATTCTAATTTATCATTCTCTATTTTATCAGGCTCTATTTTATCATTCTCTATTTTATCAGACTCTTTTTTATCATTCTCTTTTTTATCATTCTCTATTTTATCAGACTCTATTTTATCATTCTCTATTTTGTCAGACTCTATTTTATCATTCTCTATTTTACCAGACTCTATTTTATCATTCTCTATTTATCAGACTCTATTTTATCATTCTCTATTTTATCAGATTCTAATTTATGATTCTCTTTTTTATCATTCTCTTTTTTATCATTCTCTATTTTATCAGACTCTATTTTATCATTCTCTATTTTATCAGACTCTATTTTATCATTCTCTATTTTATCATTCTCTATTTTATCATTCTCTATTTTGTCAGACTCTATTTTATCATTCTCTATTTTATCAGACTCTATTTTATTTGACGGTATGAAAATAGTTCAATATTTATACCACCGATCTTTCCCTAACCCACAAATAAAATATACACGTAATGGTTTTTGGAGGGTAGGGTTTGGAGGTGTGGGCTAAGTACAGTTCCTGATGACACAACCATTTATTTGTAGGTGACATGCCTACTGTTTTATGTCGAGGGACTTTCTACACATACATAAAACAAAAACGTTACGCAGTTGACTTTCCTTTTTATTTTCTCTCAGTTGCATGACAGATTCCGAGGAGTCTGGTGTAAACTTTTATTTAAATTAAAATCCATAAAATGACACGAGAAACATAACGAGAGGACGATCAGCTCAAGAGACGAAAATCAATGCCAATTGATTTAAAAAATGTTGAAAGAGTTGTGTGTGTGTGTGTGAGAATATTAGAAATGCAGTTTTTTTAATCCAATCACACCATTGCTATTGAATAATTAATTTAGAACTGAATATTGACATTGATATTTGATGTTTGTAAGGAAATTAAAACTGGCAAATATTGCCAATTTATTTTTGAACATTTTTTTATCATTTTTGCATTGGGTAACCTTTCTGACAGGACTTATTTGAGAGGAACCGTACTTATAATACACATCATCTTGCATTCATAAGTTAATTTTGTTTAGCTGTTAGGCCATTATTAGTGTTGAACGCGTTCTAACGTTCTGACGTAATTTCCTAGAGAAATTGGGTATATGATAGAGGGTAAAATAATTTACGTATAGGATGAAAATAAGGGCAGACGCTGAATGTGAACTGTTCTCACAATAACATTTTTATATAATACGTAAGTTGTTGTTGTTGTATTGGGATTTACCGTCGCTGCGATAGTATTTCAATCATATAGCGACGTCCAGCTAATTACAGGTGGAGGAAGACCCCGAGTACACAGATATACCCGGGTAGAACCACCGACCTACCGCAAGCCAGCTGGAAGGTTTCCTCACATGAAAAATCCTTAGTCCCTACCGGGATTCGAACCCACAGCGGTGAGGGGCTGAGAGATTTGTAGTCCACGACTGTAACCGCTCGGCCACGGCGGCCCCAATACGTAAGTTACAATGAGAACTAGTGCAGATAAACCAGGAAAAAACCCTTATTATTTAACAATCTTTTCATGTAATGCACAGTCATAGTCTAGATTTAAATCCCTCTACTTACCGATGCTCCTGTCTGAAGTAACATATATGCCAAATGAAAAAAAAAGTTCAAATTATGACATATATTAGTTACAACTCATAAACTAGTTAGATGAATATTAGCAGGAGCATGCAAATTCTACGAGTCAAAATCTCTGAAGAGTGACACAAGTAACTAGCGCGGTCATATAATTATAAATACGATAGGCTTGAAATGTATGCAAACTGTTGGAGCGCAAGATGTACGGATCCTGCTCCAGGAAACAGAATGTGAGAGAAATTAAAAGAAGTGACGTAACACTGGACCAATGAAATAAAAAAAAGAAGAAAAAAAAGATGAAAACAACAACAACAAAAACAAACAAACAAACAAACAAACAACGTTTGTGGAACAGGTCTACGGCAGATATTGGCAGGGCAATACTTTATCTTTCTCAAATGACTGAAACATTATCGGTGGGACGTCAAACCAAAAATAAACAACCAAACAAACTTAAAAAAGAACCAAACACACAAACAAACAAAATAGCCTCAGTGTCTCTGATTGCGTTAATATAAATCTAAGATAAAGTTGGAGACATCCGCTAGGATTTCATTTATAACAGTTCGTCTATGGAACGAAAATCTCGGTCTCGACATAACCTGAACATCTAGGACTCTTGATAGGTTGACCACGTCATACATCAGTCCGATTGTATTAACTTACACATTCGTTTCATAACGATAATATCTAGGAAATATAATACTCCTCCGCTTGTGACCACCTCAGAATATTTAATTTTATTATTTATTCGATTTACACTCATATATCGGTGTTATTCTACACCAACTCCAATGGAAAAGGAGAGTAGGATGCGAGTGCTTATTAAATATCAAGACAGACTGACAATAGTGTTTTACTACGCTGTCTGTCAGTCTGTCAGTTAAACCCGTATAAAGTGGTCAACATGCATTTAGCGGTCAGTTTTATATTAGCAAACTAGACTTTTGCTATATGATTTACCTTCATTTAGCGACCATCCCTTTTTAAGCGGTCACTTTCTCTCGTTACATTGACTGACCGCTTAAGACAGGTTTGACTGTATAGTTTCGTGATATGTATGTCAAAAGGGACTGTAATTTCATACTTTCTTTATTATATGTTTAGCAACTGTGATTACGACATTTATTTCCCTCTTAAAGATGTTTTCCTTCTCTAAGGTTGGAAACACATATAAAAGCACATGTAGATTGTCATGATGGAATTTACTCTAATGGAATACACTTTTCACCTCTCCTTTTTGTTAAAAGCATGAAGATCTATTGTAGAAATTGAAAGATGTAGTTATCCCGACTGTACTAGATTTGACCGTGTTAGATCAATTCTATATCACATATCAATTTTGGAATGTTTTCTTTCAGACATATATCTGCTTGAGAAATCTTTGGATACAGCACATTGTGATAATTTTGGTACATTTTATATTTGATTTCACAAATCCTGTTTCTCCCAACAAAAAAATAATATTTTTAACGAATTGAGTATGTCTTGACCGGTGCAATGTTGCTCTCTTCCGAGATGTATGCGGTTTGGTCAGTCCTGTTAGTTCTCAAATCTGATAAATTGCTTATTTTTCCATACTAGGGAAAGAAGTCCAATCTCATGTTTGATGAGAATCAAAAAGAACGGTTCGATTTCTTGGAATTGTGTCATTTTCTCTTTTAATGTCTGAATATAAATATTGACTTGGTAATATACTCGCAGCAAAATAAATTTCATTTTATGTGAATATGTTAATCAATCCATCATTAAATTATATTAATCAGTAATCAGGATGCTTAAAAAGACATCAGTGCAGATGCAAGCATCCACTGACTTTGAGTTATGAACTTACTTGCTTCATGTCTATAAAGGCATGTATTACTATAAAATCACTTGATGATCACAGTTTAATGATGAATGGGTTTCCTTAAAATGTGCTTATACCATTACTGAAATAATGGCACAAACAACACAAGTAATGACTTTTTTTAGCTCACCTGAGCACAACGTGCTCATGGTGAGCTTTTGTGATGGTCCGGCGTCCGTCCGTCAACTTTTTAATTCAAACGACTTCTCCTCCTAAACTACTGGGCAGATTTCAATAAAACTTTACACAAATGACCCTTGGGTGACCCTCTTTCAAGTTTGTTCAGATGGATCCAGTCTGATGAATAACTAGGTCACAAGAGCTAAAAATAGACAAAAAAAATGCAATCTTTAAAAATCTTCTTCTCTGAAATCAAAAGGCACAGAGCTTTGATATTTGGTATGTAGCATCATCTTATGGTCCTCTACCAAGTTTGTTCAAATTATGGCCCTGGGGTCAAAATTGGCCCCGCCCTGGGGGTCACTTTATTTACATAGGCTTATATAGGGAAAACTTAGAAAAATCTTCTTCTCCGAAACCGTATGGCCTAGAGCTAAGATATTTGGCATGAAGCATTGTCTAGTGGATCTCTACCAAGATTGTTCAAATCATGGCCCTGGGGTCAAAATTGGCCCCGCCCCGGGGGTCACTTTATTTACATAGGCTTATATAGGGAAAACTTAGAAAAATCTTCTTCTCCGAAACCATATGGCATAGGGCTTAGATATTTGGCATGTAGCATTGTCTAGTGGATCTCTACCAAGTTTGTTCAAATTATGGTCCTGGGGTGTAAATTGGCCCCGCCCTGGGGGTCACTTTCTTTAACATAGGCTAATATAGGAATATATCTAGAAAAATTTTCTTCTCTGGAACCTTATGGCCGGGAGCTTTGATATTTGGCATGTAGCATTGTCTAATGATCTCTACCAAGTTTGTTCAAATAATGGCCCTGGGGTCAAAATTGGCCCCGCCCAGGGGGTTACTTTCTTCAACATAGGCTAATATCAGCAACTGTTTATCAGATCTGAATGATACTGTGCACAATTACTCATCTTAACATGTACATCACATATCAACAAAAAGGAATTGCTTTGTACATTTAGATAATTATTCAACCATTAAAAAAACACCTTGTTACCTTGATCTTTAACCTATCTTTTGTAACTTTATGGTGGGACATTTTATCTTTACTCAGGTGAGCGGATTAGAGCCCTCGGGCTCTTGTTTATATTGGAATCAATTTGATCGTCAATTTTGTATGAAATAAGTTCACGTTAATTCTCTTTTTTTCCTCTCTTATGTTATTGTCTTTGAATTATTAAAAAACACACAAAAAAAAACAACAAAAAAAAAAAACACAAAAAAAACAACAAAAACAAACAAAAACAACAACAAAAAACAACAACAACAACAACAACAAAACAAACAAACAATGCTCGACTCATATTAACCTTACTCAATATACTTATATTGATAATATAAAATAATTATAATATATATTGTAACGTTTATTCGTCTTTTGAGAATTTTATGATATTCATGTCAAGTCTGCACGATTCGTTGATACTTAGCAAACCTCAAGGTAAGATTTGTGGGACATCTGATTAATGCAGACGACATTGTTTCTACAGTTCGCATATGTATCTCATTTTATGTTGGCAGACAACACGTGTGTATCATATGGCGCAAATATATGTTAATATCATTCAGAGCGATGGAATCGTGCTCTATATGTGTGCATGGGGTTGGGAAAGTGTGTATGTACGAATGTTTTACCTGCATTTCTGCGAGAAAGTAGTGTTACAGTATCTGTAGTACTGCATAATTAAACCAAGGGGTTAATACCCTTGATTTCTGAAATAAGTACCTGTGTAACATTATGATATGTTTACTTTTAAATTTCAGGCCGAGTTTAAAGATTTAAGAGAGATGGAAGAGGCATGTAAACAAGAAGTTAAGGAGAACTAAGTCGCTACTCTGTCACAAGTAAGTGTTATAGCGAGTGATTATGATCAGTCTAATTCAGATCCCTAGATCACAAAGAAAGTTTTAAGAAAATAAGCAATAATTGTCAATTTGAACATCACCTCATGCCATTACAGTTATTTTCGTTCGCCATTTTGGAAAACGAATGTGCGACTTCATTGATGTTTAGACGTGTTTATTGCAAACACATTTTAACTCCGGTCCTTCCTTGATCAAATCGCTTTTGATGTCGGCATCGTTAAAGCGAAATGCGAATTGATTTCTGATGATACGACGTCTGCCTTAGAAACTCTCTTAAGAAAAAACGATAACACAGATTGTAAACATTGGTGCATCTAATCCTGAAATTTAATTATAGATAAATTAATAATAACAGTTGTCTATGTGACTATGGGGAAATCGTGAAAAGCGAAATAGGTTCACATCTTTCAAAATGTGGCGAACAAATAGGCAAATTATAAATACCCTTTTTTATAGAACTGGTGTTAATTTCTAATTCATAATTCTTAAGGTTTTACTTTGCATACATTAATTACGTATGGTGATATCGATACAGATCAACGCATTATAGAACACTAATATCACATGTATTGTCTTTCTATGTGTTTTTTTAGTTAGACCAGTACTATTCACCTAGACAGATTTAAAAAAAAATCGCCCAAGAGAGAATTGACCCCAACCCACTCACATTTGTATACGTAGTCAGTTAATATTATAAATGGACCCCGTTTACTAACAAGTATTTCAGTTTTTTAAAAAAGCACTTAAAGCCATAATACAATATGATGTATCAATTATAATAAAAAAGCCCTATTCGTTATAGGATCATAATATCAAAACGGAGACAGATTGATATACGTACAAACACATATGCATACAATAAACAAGATCATATTAATGGACAGTTGAATAGCAACATCTGTCGACATAGTATTAATCGCCATGTCAATACACAATCACACATGAAAGCCGGGTACAAGTACGATATGGAAGCACACTTCCACGCGAAGTCTATATTATATAATGCGTTTTCTGTCAGGGAGAATACCGCATGTGCGTAGCCGGGCTCTGGTATAGGTAAACGCATTGTTCATTTTTGTATATTACCTGGTTACACCTTTAACTATGCATTTTCCACCCGCTCGTGTAAGTGGAGGAAGCCTGCATACGCGCACACTGACGTTACTTTCCCTGACTTTGCTGTGTAGACAGTTACAGGTAGACGTTGGTGAAACAGACATAAGTATGCACGCACGGATATTAAGAACAGAGTATTTACACATATTTACATTTATTTGTAACTTACTGTGGCATAATACCGATAGTTTTAATTGCGTGTCATGGCAATTATGTGAATAATATATAAACAGTTGTACATACTTAAGGGATGTTCGTCCAAGTGTGCGGATATACCTAACTCCCTGTGCTAGATAACTAGTGGAGAGCGGATGTGAAAACATGGGCTGTCAAAGGATTTAAGTGATGTGCTTTATTCTATACATTTGTTCACAGTCTAAGTGTAAAATATTGTTCAAATGTATTGGATGTTTAGTGCTACTTTGACTTCAATTGGAAGGACTCTGCTTCAATTACAGCCTTGAAATTTACAGTTAATATTAATCTTTCACCAACATCGGAAGTTTTTTGTTTGATCATGCCGCCTGAAAATGAAAATACGCAAAGAATAGATTGCCCTTAAGTGCATAAGTACATACTAATTGAAGTACAAATGCTCATGAAATGTCATACTTATGTGTGACAAATATATAGGATATATGTACGCTATTTCAGAGTAGTTAACACATTTTGTTTCTCAATATGTGTTTTACAAACATCTGTGGCACAAATTCTCTCATACATGCTTGTTATTGATCAATTGCATATATTTACTGCTTCAGCTTAAAACATGTCTGTCGTCAGCGTTGAACCGGCCAATGAGAATAAGCGTATCGATTCAACGGAAAAGTTACTGACATCTCTCGATAGTGAAGGTAGAAAAGACCTCGTTCACAATGAAGCGACAACGCGAGATGGATTACATATTAATACGGAGGAGATGGACATACATGGGCGAAATAATAATTCGCAAACGTTAACAGGTAATAAAAGCACAAAATCGTCACCATCGCCGAGAAGTCCTCGGACTGACGGACGCGTCAACCGTGCTTATACGTCGCCAGAAATCGAGTTACAAAACTTTCACGGATATCAATTTCCTCTCGATGCCAGGAAGTTAGAAGAAACTTTAAATAATTCCAGTCCCAGGATGAGTGACACTAATACGAGGCAAACGCTAAGTTACCCTCGATTACAGATGGATACTCGCTCAAGCGGATTATTACATTCTTTACATTCTCAAGTGAGTTCTGACGACGAACGTGAACTTCGAGTGCTTGGTTGTGAAGATCGGGAGGAGAAACACCGTCATCCTCCCGAAAGAGAAAACAAAATATCAAACATAGGTGCCGATTACATGAGAGTTAATGGCGCTATTGGTTCTTTTAAACAACTGCAAAAACCGACGTCAATGCAATCTTTGCCGACGTCAAGTAAAATGAGTTATACTTCGGAAGACGCGGGTGTGGCGTTGGTTACAGGATTTGAAAATACGGCAGACCGGACCAAGCATATTAGACAGAAGCCCAATGTTGGGTATAGACTTGGAAGGCGAAAACAATTATACGAGAAAAGGAAAAAGGTGTCGGACTATTGCCTTGTGTTCGGAATGTTTGGAATTGTTGCTATGATTCTAGAAACAGAGTTATCAATGGCGGATATTTACCGGAAGGTAAGTTCAAATTTCAAGTCTCTTAACTTATTATTTTAGAGGCATTTATACGCATTTCATGCCCCTCGGTTGCAATCTCAATTCCGAGTGATTTATGAAACCATATGTTTCTCATATTATCGATGATTCGTTTGACAGATGTAAGGGTTGCATGTTATTCGATTGTAAAGAACATATGGCAATACTGCTTGTCTAGCTACAAATAACGTAGTTTTTCATCGACATACGCAATTATTTCTGTCTAAGAAGGTACCTTTATGTATGTCTATGTCATCAACGATAATCTCCTTATAATTTATAGCAAATGAGAACCATTCTAAACCTCACATAGACGTCTGTCTTCAACTGAAAATGACGTCATTTTGTTTATTTCAACAGTATGTATATTTGTCTGTATGTTTTTTCTGTACATGCACGTACGTACAAAGTTATGCCTTTTTTTCTGGTTTTGTGTATTTATATGAACAAACTTCATCCCAGAATATATATCATGGTGACATGTATATTTCAATTATTCGTATCGCGATTGAAATGCCCGATAAATAACGTTCTGACAGTATGTACCAAGGAACAGAATCAGTAGATCATGAAAGAGACCTTTCTTAAATTGAACCGTATGCTTGAGGTCAACAAAATTAATTGGTTCACAAGTTCTATCATTCTGAAGTAATTTTCTTTATTTCTGCGGCAAATCCTGTATTATGGACCGATTTCAGTCGTATAATTTAAAACGTCCAACATATGAGAATATATGTACATTTTTCGAATTTAAAATTACGTATTGTTTGCACAGGACTTTGATCGGATATCCTATCAAAGTGCCGACCTCGGTAGCGTAACATGTAAGCGTATGGATACCGGAAGGTTTCTTGTTCAAATAGGTCACGATCTCTGTCAGTTTTCGAAATCGTTCATCACTGATTAAAACAAAGCAGTCTCCTGTACTTGTTCATTTAGGAACAGAAGGTATGGATTGGGAAACCATCCGACTAAAAGGGTTGAAAATCGGGGAATAAAATCAAGTAATTAACTCGCCGTGGAAACAAAACAGCATAACATACAGGAATTGATACCAGTGTATCTGTGAAACAAAGTGCAATAGTAGCTAAATAGATCTGGTTAGAGTAAAATACACCTCTCTCCTATTGATTGATATCGGTTGTGAACACCCTGGTTCAATATTATTGACACTTCGCCATCCTAATATTTAGTACCTGTCATACGAAAGAGTTCTGTTATTTTCCATCAATAAGGGAATCTAACACGTTCCTTACACTGTTTATTAAACTTGGTTAATGTCAGTAAACATGTTCTGTTGTTGGAAGCAAATTATATGCACAGACTAATGCAGTTCACAATAGAATGTTGTAAACTATAACCTAATCTAGTTCTATATCATAACTTTAAATTCCCACGTAAATGGTTATCATTCGCTAAAGTTTCATTGACAATCAGTGTTAGAAAAAAAATCTTTTTAATCGATCGTCCTTTATTTGTATATGTAAAAAACAGTATAACAATGCTTACAGTGAAAACCGTAATGCTATCCCAGACCTTAACATGTTCATGGATTAGACAAGCAAATACTACTATCGTAATTGAAGTGGCTTTAAATGCTTTTGGTTTGTATCATTTTTGTGTAAAATCATCATTCATTTCAAATTCTGTCAGGCCGGAGTGAAAGCTGCAGCTTTTGTGGCTGGTAATATTCCAGAAAAGAGTTACAAAAAGAAATTTACGATCAGAATATTACGGCATATTTAAGCAACGATCCTGTTAAACGAGAAACCCGTAAATTTTCATCAGGGAATGAATTTCACAGGCAGTCTCCCGAGAAAAAGAGAGCAAAAAGAAAGCATCATATTTAAATCACAAAAAACACTGGATTTAATTTATAAGATTATATTTTTCTCTTGAATTTATATTAAGTTTGTTAAAGACAAATGTTTTATTCACTATTTGCTGACTCCTCCACTACAGGATAAGTAATTCAAGTGGAGTTCATTTTAAGTGTTTGTCTGACCTTAAGATTAGAGGGAAAGAGGTAATTGGATTTTAAATTCCCAGTTTCTCTGACACTGAACTGGTCCCCAAGCAATGTTTGGATTGTTGCCTGCACCATTACATTTGGGTATCAATAAACGCTAAATGATATATATTCCTTTTCGAACTTCCCGACATAGATTTATTATTTCATTTCCATTTGCAGAACACATAATCAACATTGTCTTACAATGGCAGCCCTTAGGGCGTGTTGTACAGAAAAGTTGACATGTACAGCAAACATAGCTTATACTTTAGACTCAGCCGTAGTGTATGCCCCATCTCCACAAAACATGGTCAAGATTCCACCAACAGACCAACACCCCTGGTTGCACCAGCACGGTGCACAGCGGGGCTTACATTTAACTTGATTCACAACAATTTCATCGATTGAATGGAATCAATATGTCTTTGATGTATTCAATGATTTGTGCGATAAAATTCTGATCGGCTATTATGGCCATTTTGAATTATATGATACTCAGAAGAATTGTTCACGGTTGTTAAATAGTTCACATTCACTCTGGGGTTTTATTGCTATGTTAAAGGTATTTACTCTCTTGAAATTCACAAGACCTCGAATCCACTTGATTGTGTATTCCTCAATATTACAAGAGGGCAATATATGATTCAATCGCACGCTCTGTACGTGTTCAGATGCAGAATTGATAGAGCAAAATAAGGTTTGTCAAAGTTAGAAAACTATATCCATGACCTTGAAACAACACACAGTCAATTTTATCAGACTTAATATTGCAAAATATCATGTATAACTCAATCAATGTGTTCAAAACAAATCTAAAACGGACATTTAAGATACTGTACTCTTTTTTTGAATTAAACTAAATATCTTTCCCGTTTATCTCCCAGGCTTTCTCCTTCATTTAGTGTTCGCATATATATATATAAAGTAATAACGACATCAAAACCCCAATTAGTATATAAGCAGAAAGCGATATGCTGTCCGTTTTAAATAAACGATATACATATATACGGTAATTGGTGCAAGCAACTGTCACAATTCTTAAGAGTTTTATATCATTTATCTTGTATAAGCAATAAGTAATGTGAACACTTCGAGTCAAATTTCGGTATTTCTTCCTGGCAAATGTATGATATTATGTATCATAATTGACACGAAATATTTAAATTGCCATTGTCAATTTATCGAGGCTCGCATCGTGAGACGAGGATCAGAATAAAGTTATACAGAAATTCATGAACATCAACACCTGGTACAACGATCCAGATGAGAATCGATAGAGCCAGCGTCAGAATTTCATAATGGTAGTACATCACTTAGAATTGCTTGTCAAGCATCAAACTGACGCCACGACTCTATCACAGGGCAATAATGAAATGCTGCATAATTGTTTTAGAGCGTGAACTAAAATTATTATTGCGATATCGTACCACATTTTATCTCTCCCAATCCATCTATTAAATGAATCAGTTTTAGATCTTTGCTTGTATATGAGTACTGTGTAAAAGATAATGCCGGCCTAATGTCAAAATCTATATGGGAGCAGTACAGGTGCTTATCATAAGTATAATGGTAGATTAGATACGATTTAATATTATATGTCTATTTAAATACGCTTCTTCCTTACGAAGCAAAGTGTCTGAAAAATAGACTGAACTGATTTTAAGTTTGAACCTTTCTTTAACCATGATTATCGTTGATGACAATCTTCTGGATGACACTGCTGTTGGCGTTAGCATAGTTTCTTAGAGTGGGAGGAATTGTCACGTGTCCGAACAGGGGTCCAAATATTCTTTCACATACAATATAAGATCGACCTAGGATCCAACCATTGCGTTAATCACTATGCTATCCGGACACCTCCAATGAAATTATATTTGATGATGGTAATTCAGTGTTGAAGGAAATGATTATATAAAGTTAGAATAGATAAAAAAGAGTTTCATTGACTTTTAAGAAGTATTTATCCCTCTCGAAGGCGTCTACCTTGGATCAATATTAAGTACCTGGGTAGGTCATATTTTTAATTCGAACTCACAACCTACAGACGCATGTATGTACTAAATATGGACCATGGTGTCATTGAATAAGATCCAACAATCGTGACATCAGTAGATGATGACCTGTTTCGTGGTTGATGATCCTTTCGATATTCTTGGCGCAATCAACTATATTCTGACACATGGGAAAACATATATTATAACAGTAAGACGCTCCTGAAATCATTTTGACAAATACCAATCTTTTCCAAGAACGTTATGGATTGCCCCCTCGCGATTAACCTGTAGATGCTCTTGTTATACTTGAGGAAATCGATCGTCAATCTAACTCTAAATATTGGAGTGTGAAGATTCGTATGGAAGAAGATATTAAAGTGTCTAGCATATAATTCAGAACAAAAGCAGACCAGGACAAGCTTAACTATACTGAATGGAAAATGCAATGTATTGGTAAAAATGCTCTAGAAAATAGCATGCCTTTCCATGGTTACCATTTTTGACAGAAAACTGGCAGAATCCAAATAGGAAAGTCTGAATATCTGACAGAATAAATGAAATACTCGGAAAAGCACGCAATACTTTAAAGTTGCAAAATGAGAAATGAATGTGTTTGTACGAGGTAGCAATAACTACTTGTAAATGGGAGAAAGAAATTCAATTTAATGAACAATATGATAATTGGGTTTCTTCAAAATCAAAGGTTGGTATATATGATTCAGACTAGCGAATTTCTTGTACAAGAAGCATATTTGTTTTTAATAAGGTAAATGATGCAATACACTGACATTCAGAAAATTACATTTGTATTCAGAACGTTTTTTGGTGAGGAATCTCGGTCTATTCTAAAAAAAGGTCTCAGATTTAATTGATTAGAAACTGTGGACAGATTCCAAGTTACGTTGCTGTGAAGATTATACGTGTGTTAGCTTGATCTTAGATGATACATGCAATGTCATATTCAGAAAGTACATTACATCAAGTTTACAGCCAATGGATATACTCGCTCTGGACTTATACTTTTCATAAATACGCTGAAAGTTTATCAATATATTTATTGTTGATGACTACCACGTTACCACAACCATATGCTCTCAACGGTCCCGGTGGCCGAATGGTTAGAGCGTCGACCCTCAGCCGCGACATACCAAATTCGTAAAAAAATGGTACTAGTATAGCTCCCTTGATTGGCGTTCAGCATATAAGGTTAGTTCCAGGAATGGTTTGCCCTATGTCAGGATAATGTGACTGGGTGTGGTATAATGCCACATGTCTACGGCGTGATACTACAGTATGGCAGCACTATATCTTTCTCAAGTAAACATTGTCTCCAAATGTCTAAAATACTGTCGGTGGGACATTAAACCAAGTAAACAAACAAACAAACAAACCAAAAGCTTTCATTTTATGTCACTCGACAATATATTGACACATAATATTTGAAAGACGAGTTGGCAACACAAGTATGCAGGTAGTACGTTCACTCTTATTCTGTTATTAATTACATAATGTCGAATGCTAATGAAGAATGTTATTTTTGCTTTTTAACACAATAGCTCTCCTATTACATGTACGATCGGTAGAGTTCGTCTAACTCATATATAATCAATCTGTAATGAAGCAAAGTCTTACGCTAGCGCGTGGAATCAAACGGAAATAAATGGATGTATATCCTTTAGTAATTATTGATTTGAAATAAGATGTATGTGCAATAAAGCAGAAGATTCTGTGAAACAATAAAAACATCATCATTTTTTCGATTGTTCTGAAATGGACAAAGTCTGGTAATCAGGAAGTAAAAAAAACATTTAATGTTATCAGCTGCATCTTAATTGGCTCTCTGACCACGTTTGCTTTCATTTTAACTAAGGAAAAACGTCTTTTAAAGAAACAGAACATAATTATTCGACCTAGTGTTGCTAATGGAACAAAAAATGTATAATTAGGAAATTAATATTTATGATGGCTTTGTATGATACGGTATACAGAACCTCAGGAGCTAATACATTTACACGATAAATCGTTTAAGCAACCATTTTCTGCGCTTGGTGCTGCCTAACAGCAATTATATATGGAATTATTCGACATACTCGACAGTGATATTTTGGGGGAGGTCATGAACAATTAAATATGATTTGCAACAACACTTACCGGGTGGTTGCTAATGACCATCGGCTGATATGCCTAAAAAGAGGCTGTTGACAGGAGCTTATCCCTGGTAGGAAGATATAGATAATTTCATCAACCCAAAATGCATTTTATTGCGTTTCATTGAATCATATTGATTAAAGTAATTTGGTATTTGCAATCTGTACTAACTAGTATTGGCATGTAAATCATGATTCTAACAAACATTTTCAACTTAGAATTATATATTAATTATAAATTTAATCCACACCTTCCAAGAGGATATTTTTCATTTAGAATATTAATAAAACTTCAGTATAACGAGTAGGTAGGGGAAAATACAATGGAAGAATACGGGACTCCGTTTCAAACGCTGTTTTTTTTTGCTAATGCGCTAACAGGAAACGGTCAGGGATAATTGAATAAGTATATTTGTTTTTCCAATAAAGTAAGTAAGCAATGTCCTTATTCATAGTGGAAAACACATTTCACAGAAACCAATCTTCCATATGGTCCACAAATGGCGAGGTAAAATGGTAGCGAACTGAGTAACACGTACACAGCTGAAAACGACTCTATGTGCTTCTGTAGTTAGTAGTTGTCTTATAATTATACTTAATTTATGTTATCTTAAAACACCGCTTGCAATCGTAAATATATTTAAGAGAGTTTACAGATTTGCTTACAGATTTTATAAAATATTAACAGCTCTTGTAAAATCGTTTACTTGAATACAGGGTACAGAGGCAACAGAAAGTGATAACAGACGAGCTTTCTTTGATTTCAATTAAGATATATCCTGTATAAACAGTGTACTTAGAGGAATCAGATCTTCGCGGCGTTCTACTTAACAGAAGCACAGGCCGTGGTTTACCTGTGTTCAAAGCGACATGTTTCACACAGAAATAACACAGGTGTCACACATACCTACTAGAAGCGACCGCAACACGACTTCTGAAGTACCTGTTTTGTGTAAGAGATGCAGACATCACTACACGAGGGTTTTAAAGCTATTGCTTGTGTCAAACGGTGTTCTGCGCCTTGCTTTTTACCGCGTTTCCATGGCGTGTGGAGAGCCGACATATGAACTATCGTCATGTGAATATGATACGTGCCTTGTCGTTTGCCTCTATCGATTCTAAGAACTTGGAATTAAAAAAAAACTTTATTGCGAAGTACACCAGAAAGATAAGAATGGAATTGGGTCAGGGCCATCTTATAGGGATATCTATTGTTGTATTGGTGTCAAATAGAGTTTTCTCAAGTATGTTTACTCAGTATGGAATCCTCTTTTACTTAATCTAAATAATCTGCAATTATATTTGTTGTATGGAAGTCTCATAACTATATTGCGTATTTGTTACTCAGATGTCACACTCACTGCTAGAGTAAAGTCATAAATGATATGATCTTTCACCGTATAATCATTTATCTATTTGCTGCTAAGGAAACGTGTTGTGTATAGGAAAAAAACATACAAAAACATACACATTTCACGAATATGATAACCGGCGATTAAGACATCTGTGCCATTGATAATTGACTTTTAGACTCATTGTTTAGATTTCCTCAACGATCCCTGTGTATAGCTTGTAAATTGAAACTTCACAGCTGAGCTAGTAACTGCAGTACTCTATTGTAAAATTGATACTGTCATTAAATTTCCTCTTTCTTTACCACACTGTGTGAGAAGGAGCATTTTGCCGGCTTTTTGAAATAAAAAAAAATACTAGTATTTTTTATTGACTTGAAATAAATGGATACATTTTTTTCAGTCTAAAGATTCGACATTTTTGTTATAGATTTTATCATGTAAGTACTAAGCCAAACGTTGGTTTGTGATGTAAGTATACAACTAGATAAAATCCTAGACAAACAAATTCAGATAAATTAGATTGCATTAATAAAGGTAAATCTTCCACAAGACACATAAAGAGCTGCCTATATCAAATTAAGTGTATCGATTTTGTATTTTGCTTTCAGATGGGTATCTCACCCATGAGGTCATTCTTTTGTGCTGAACGCTCTGTTCTCACGCAAATCGGGGCAGTTTGAAGAAATAATATTTAAGTGCATAGTTACAGTCACCTCACGTTTGTATTTCTATATTATTAGTTTGGTTTGTCCATTTCAGAAAAATGACAAAACTATTTGAATCATATTCCCGTCTTAATATTCCTAATGACAAAGTATTTATTTCTGTGTATATGTATGTAAAACATTCACTGGTTATGACCATGTACGTTGATAGAATGAAGAATATCTTAACATTTGTTTTTTACAATGTCAATGTTATGAACAACATTTACTGAGAATGGCAGAAATAAACGTTTTGTTCTACGTGACGTTACATCGTATACAAGTAGGGATGAAAATATGTACTTCAGCATAAAGTATGTGCAGACAGACCGACGGTTGGAAAGATTGATGTATGGCAAGACACGTTATATTTTGTCTAGACTACTTCGTTGAAACAACCTGTGTAACTGTAATCTAATTACGTCTTTGAAGTCAATTTACGCTTTCGCTTTTACAACTTGAAGGGTTTGCACCAATCTATTTTATTTAGTTTTTAAAATATAGTTTTTAAAATATAATTTTAAATTCTCAAAGATACTAGGGTTTGCCTTTAGGGAACGTCACTATATATGTGCGTTTCGTGTTTTTCTTTGTTCATATCTGTCCTTATCGTCGAATAAAGACTCCGTATTATAAGACTTTAATGCGCCACTAAAATATCTCACCCTCACTAATATCTCACTGACATCATTACTCGTGCGATTTCCGTAGAAAAAATGAACTCGTACGGTTATGGGTACTCGTAGAAATTAGCTAAATTCGTACGAGCTCTCAGTTATTAGATATGCGGGTGGCACGATCTCTAAAGGAGGATATCGAACATACGTCGCAAGAAAATCGTAAAAAAAAACTCATATGAGGCTCGTACGACTTTTTGTCACTAGTAATGTCGCATGAGTCTCGTACGCGCCTCGTAGGAAACTCTCACGACTTAGAAATCCTACGCGTATCGTACGATATCCGTACGGTGCTCTCGCGACTTGTACACGAGCTTCTTGCGTTCTCAAAAATAAACTGGAAAATCGTACGAGGACCGGAAGCTTTTAAATCATAGTTAAACCGCACGGGTACCAAAATGCCCATGGTCACTGTACGAGTAGCCGATACTCTCAAGGAAATCATACAAAAAGTCCATTAAAAAAGGCTCGTAGATGGCTCATACGAGTTATGTGACTGAGGCATTTAGAAGTTCAAATACTTCTGATTGAATTACATTTTTTTTTTAAACTGCACAGTCCATCGTTACAAAGTGTACCAGAGAGCTTCTAATTGATTCCATGGATAGCGTTGCCCTTTGTTCCTTTTTTCACGCTACTTACCCCAATGAACCCATATAGAAGAATGACGATTTTCAAAAGTAATTGTCATTGTTAATTGAAATATCTACAGGCATCTTTTAACAAAGAGAGACTATTGTATTAGTCAAATTGAAATAAAACAACTGTGAAACATAGACAAGTCACGGTTTCATGCCTTGCGATAATACAATTACGTAAATGAGAGGAAAATTGATCTGAAGTCCTTTTGTATTTTAATGAAGTATCGACATGATTAAAGTGTTTTACAATGGACAGGTAATTACGTTGCCCGGTTGGTTATTTTAATTAAACTCGTCCATGTCCTACGTCATACAAAAGCTATTGTTTGGAGAATATCCAAAATAAGAAAATCTTTCCTTAAGCCTGATTGTTTTTCTAACTTAATGAGCAGATTTTAATTACGAGCAATTAATAGCAAACTCGGTCGTCATACCATGTGTATCACTTGCCTTGACTTGACTATTTGAATTTACCGTTGCTTCGACAGTATTTCAGTCATATAGCGACGACCAGCTAATTACAGGTGGAGGAAGGCTCCGAATGCGCGTAGGCATCCGGGTAGAACCACCTGCCTACCGGAAGCCAGCTGGAAGGCTTCCTCACATGAAAATCCGAATGACCCTGTCGGGATTCGAACCCACGCGGTTAGGGGCTGAGTGAGTGTTAAAGTCAGCGACTTTATCCTCTCGGCCACGGAGGCCCCCTACCAAGTGTACCAACCGAAGTGTTAGCACTTGTTGGAAAAAGAGTTATCGTAATTTAATACATGTAGCGAATACTCAAAATATAATTTGATCAGATAAAGCTGTGAATATCTGGTGTGCGTGTTTGAAGCCTAGATCGATTTATCTAATTGAATGGCATGATTGATTGATATTTATGTTACATAGTGTTGTGTTTGTTTTCTATGTTGTAACCATGAGACTTTAATATATATATAGTTAGACGTGGGAAATTAGAGAGAGCAGGGCTGAGTTCTTAATTGAAAAAATGATTTTCTTACATGCCACAGTTCATGCTATTAATACATATACAAGGTAGTACTGCCTTGCCCCAGACAAGTGTCACCACACTAGTCAAAGCATCGGCCCAAAAGCTATCGAATTACCAGAACATAACAGAACATTTGTTTTATGTAGTAAAACAAAATGGTTTGAATATTAAATATTATCGTTTGACAATATCAATTGAATTAATATTTATCTTCATTTATAAATCAAGTTAAAAAAACAACAAAACACACACACACACACACACACACAAAACAAAAAAACAACATGATGTCACCAATGTACTAAATCTAGTATTTTGTCTGTTTTGTCTGTATATCCAAAAGTCATAAACTATTGACGTTCTTCACTTACTGCTGTTTTATTACTTACATTTCTTCGATATTTGACATTTTCTTGATAGTGTTCTCTGTGTTTGTATGCCAAAGCAAAACACAATCGCTGACAGTAAATTTGTATTACACGCAAACAAAAAGTAGATATCTTTCACCATTATCGGTAATTAATCTTAGCAATCCGTGCTTGTCACTACTTAAACTTGCGATTACTTTTTGGGCAGATAGGCTCCTTGCCATTAAAACTCTCTAGTTGATAGAGATCGCGAGCGATTGAAACATTACCAAGAGCGTTGTTGTAAAATTGTTCTTTGGTCTCAAGAGACACCGATCAAGACTCTCAGCACCAAGTTAGACACGCAAATCTCGTGTAAGTCTGCTGTACAATCGTAAAGTTTGTATCCTTTAAATATATTACAAATAGTACTTACAGGACAATTAGTGTGTCCTGAGGTGTCGGCCATCAGATAAATTATTCAGTGAAATGTTTACGCGCAAAACCCCCGTAAATTAAACTATGGGACTCCTAGATAAGATACCATACACATATTAATATTAGTTAGCAAGCTGTATTTGAGGCCACATCGTTTGAGGTTTTTATTAAATTTGCATTGGTAAGTAGGTATAAAACGAAAATTCCATATATAATAATTTATCGTCGTTCACTGTTGTACCATTCTTTGTTCAGAAAATCCATTAGCTTACTTGTTCGAAAATATCACACAGCATGCCTCATCTCAACTGAATAGTTTTACAGTAGGAAGTCAACTTCAAGCATTAGTGTATAACACCATATTAAAAGAAATATTTCACGTCTCATGCCATTTTAATACTTACTTATTTTTCCTGCAAGTTTGTATTCAAAGCCTCTTGCGAAGAAGCAGTTCAATTAATTTGAGGAATGTCGAGAGTATTTGTGTTTTCGAGGTCTTCCTGAACATATAATTTACATGAACGTCGACATGACTGAAATGCTTTCGTATCGATGTTGTTAACTCAAAAACACCAACAGCAGTAACACCAAACAAACCAAGATCTATTTAGGACACAATTACACGAACGTTGCAATGGTTTGAAGTTGAGCTTACTTGTATTCTATTTAATTATATCTTTATATACATATTTGCTAAAACCTGATTATTTTCTATAAACTCACTTTTGTATGAACTATATTTGTAAATTGTTATTCCATTTTAAAGGCATGTACTATTATAAGCACCCATTTATCTGTTCGTAAACGTTTGAATCATATCCCTATAGAATTCAAAGAACTGGCTCAATGGACTTCATATAGATGAGAATTCTGTACAATGAATGAACAAAAGCTAGAGAGACCTTTTAACAATAGAAATGCTTTTGATGATTCAACAATACAAGATTCGATTAGGTAAATAGATTTAAGATTCGATAGAGTTTCTAGCAGTATGATTTATCTCCACGGAGTAATTTGGGAATAATTTGAATATTTACGTGCGTGCGATAATTTCATCCAAAAGTATGCAATTGTGTAGGATATTGAACGTAACTATGAACAATGCTGTTTACCGAACGTATTCATTTACTTAATATATATATATATACTCCTCGGTTTCATCAGATAATATTATAGATGATTAAGCATCGTTCATATATAATATATGTAATACAAACTATACACTCAATTTCCTTTTGCAGCCTTTGCAATCGATATCTGATGACGCAAATTTCATAAATGAATTAGGAATTAAGTTACCCAGGGTGACATTGTAAACCTTTTATTGGTGGTTAATTGATGCAAATCGCACAATATTTTCTCTCTGTATAGAACGTTTATGTCTTTATGAACCTTCTCTCAACATGCTGCAATGGTTTTATGGTTAATTTACTTTTTGTTTTGTTCTTTAATTGGATTATCTTTTTTCAGGAACATGCGCAAATTTTCACCATACTGGACTAATGGACTGAATAAAATTCATACTTTACTGTTTTAACCGAATTGTTTGCAGTCTTTTGATTAAACCAGGGAGAGTGATTTAAGCCTTGGTTGCTAAACAAGGGTAATCATATGCATAATAAATCATCATACTGTAAAACAGGTTGCTAAATGCAGTTTGTTATGCTAGCACAAGTAGTCATGAATGTAGGACATTAATTGAAGTCGGATTACTATTTAACGAAAAAAATTCTTCCACACAAAATTTCTAAAACCGTAAAAAATACGGATAAAGTAAGTATTGCAAAGTATATAAATATTTAACTCGAGTTTCAACTTGATATACTGAAATTAAGACATCGGGTTATCTTACATTATATGAATTATTATATGCATAATTTCTTGGCACCAAACACGTACGCTGGGGGCTAAACAATAATAGAAACAAATAAAATCTTCAGCAATATTTCGTTTATTTATATCAATTAATATTTTTACACAGTTCATGTGTCAGGGCCCCAAAACTTATATCCGAATCACTTGGTTTCCGGCCATAACCAGTAATATACAAACATCAAGTGTCATAGTCAATAATAAAAAACAATGGGAAAAGTAGTCTTAATTCAGGTCCTGATGTAGCCTCGGTCGAGACTCGGATTCTATGAATGCAACAAACAGAGGGTGTTTCGTACACAACAAATCACTTCACATTGCCCCTGGTGAAAATTGGTTTCAGAAACTCAAGGGAATTCTTGCTTATCGTATTATATCGGAATAGCTGCGATGTCTCTACCGACTGCAGTAGTTTTCAGAGCGCGATAACATAATCGATACGACTATTGTTACATCGTACACACTAACAGGGAAACTATCTTATAGAAAATGCCCAGAACTGTCCTCCCGGAGACATTTGTATGCAGAAGGCTGTGACAAGGTGGGGCAAAGTGACCTGTAAAATTTTCGATTTTGGAATTTTAATTGGCAATGAAATTTCAAAGTGTTACACATGTTTCTTAAGTATACGCCATTCAGTAGCTAGCATGCGCTCACTGTTAATTACATGTTATTTGTTTATCATTTCTGATAATGAATGATTTACTTATTCTGTTGAGTGATTAAGATATATCTTTGAGGCAATTTGTAATTAAACACTTTTTATAATCTTGTGGAGAAAAACATTAAAAGCAATGCAATGGTAAGGAAAACAAGATATGTTTTTGCTTATTGTTTAAGAAGGTGAAGATGTCAATAGCAGAATATCGAGTTATATTTACATTTTATACACGTATAAATTAATGGTTTTATTCAGCATATCCTGACCAAAGTTAATTGTAAAAGTCCAATGATAGCGCAACCATCTGCGGATCGATAAGTTAGGAGTCTGAACTTCGTCAGGCGGAATAATAATAATTTTTGTCCAAAAACAGTTAAAATGTACGAGTATATCCACGAATATTGTGATTTTGGACAATGCTTTGGCGTCATTTTCTTTCATGGTTGTTGTGTTTGTGTGTGTGTGTGTTTGTGTGTGCATTGGGGGATTATTCGCCCAGGTATTGTGCAATACACGAATTAAAACTGACTTGATATGTATTACGTTGAAGAAAACAACAACAACAACAACAACAACACATTTAAGGAAATGCCTTAGAAATGACACCTGCATTTACCTCAGCAAATGTAATACTTCTTTTGTTACATAAAAAGCGCACTATAAAGTAACTAGGGAGAATAGTCTTGTAGACCGTAAAGAAATCCCACAGATGGTGTCGACAGAGTTAATGTGACTTTCTGGAAGAATAGCAATGTTAACCTTACTCATCCTTTCTACTACTAGCTTCGTTCACGCCTATACGTATGTTTTTTAACACAGTCGACAAGGGACTGGATAAACATCGTGATGAATCACATTCCAGAAATTGTGAATATGTAATGTGATACATGATTCTATAGAAACAAATATCACTGTTTCAACACCCACACTGATTCGATTCAATGTATTGTATAATATTTCACATTGAACACGTTCAATATATTGACAGATTTTTATATAATAACACGAACTACCACAAACGTCTATATATATCCTGCAACGCTCACATAACAAAGAATTATATAGATATGAACAGTAAATTACGTATTTTCCATATTTAGACACAATGAACCTGACCTTTACCTTTATCATTATAAACAAAGTACGGCTCTAGGGTATGTATATATGCACTATAGAACATAATACCACATTGATGTTTTCCTGTTTGTTTTGTCATAGTAAATGACAATTTGCACTCACTTTAAATTTCACATTGTTTGTTGCTTATTGGATTTAACGTCCCGCCGACAGTATTTCAGTCTTTTGTAGACAGGAGAGGCAGATGTAGTTTCACGTCGCAGACTTATCTAACCAGTGCCCTTTGTATAATGAGAGCCAATCATTGTAGCTATACCCCTACCATTCTATACAACATTGGTTTGTCGTGGCCGGGGATCGAAGCCATGACCTCCCGATTTCGGTTTTAAATCGTATTTCTTAACAAACTGATAATAATTTAAAACAGAAAGAAAATAACATGAGTAAACACATATACAGCACCAACGTACAATGATGACAATCCCACAAGGTTAAACTCAGTCTCCACAAACCGTGTTTAGAAGATTTGAAACAGGGTGTATTTCATGTGATTTTTTTGTTTTTAATGAGGAGTAAATTAAAGGTTTTACTTTCTTGTCTGAGTCTGCAACGGAAACAGCGTGTGCGTTATCCGATTGCATTGAAGATTGTGTCAAACATTTGATGTCACGTCTGGGGGCGTCGTTCCATGTGAACCCGGAACCTGTTAAATGAAATACTGATTCGCCCGTCGTAGATCTATTATTGAACCCCCGCATATATATATACGACAACCGGCGTCAGCTTTTTTATTAGACGAGGCTGTGTAATACTCTCCTCGTAACATGGTACGATAGGTAAGACCAAGCCCTTTAGGAAATGTCAGTCTGTTTCCTAGATTTACATTATATGGCTTAAAAACCTTTGTACGGTTTAAAGGGTCTTCGAAATATAATCTTTGTTTTTACCGACTCCTTCAGTAAATATTCTTGGGATTAGTTTGGCTTATACGAAAACAATATATCAGTGAAGGGCCTGCATCCGGTATGTTATCACTCATCTGTTTCAGTGCCAGAGGAGATACAAAGTTTTATAAAAATGTTTCGTTATTTTTGTTTTCCGTTTAAAGGCGGACATGTATGTCTAATATGTTATAAATTATTTAGATTTATTGTAAATATTTGTATTTATGCTTAAATACCGTAGGTTGTTCAAAATTATATACATGTAAATGGAAAAAAATATCTCGGAATAATGACAAAATAGTCCAAAGAATATTTTACACATACATGTATGTTCAGAGGGCCCCTGTGATTAAGCGGTTCAAAGACGCTGAATTACAGTCATTATGTATAGCAAATCTGCGGATTCGAGTCCAGGTTGGGTTACTTGATCCACTCCTGTAAAGGAATCGTCTGTCCCTGGTTAAGGTGCCTCTGTGTAGTCAGGGTTTTCCTGCAACTGTAATTAAGAAGGCATCGCTATAAGTCTGAAATACTGTCACATCGACACACACACACACCACCACCACCACAACAACCACCTATAAGTACTCGGCTTCTAGATCCTTATTTGCATTTTATTGTTTGACGTCTGTGAAGAATCCACGAGGTAAAACATCCGCGGTCTCCAGTTTCTTTCCTATAATGGAGCAACATCTCAACAACAAGATCAAATTTTGTACCGTGGCCAGCTTGTCTTAAAAGGAGGCCGGCCTAGTACCAGGATAAGTTTGGCAGAGGGAAACAACTAAAGATGTGGACTACAGTATACCGGTCCTTATACTGAGATGATTGATTTTATTATCCATATTCTCCATGTGTGCGTTCAGTGACTGTGACTTCAATATTAATCAAATGTATAAATAATGTTCTAGTTTCTAGGGCAACCCAGAGGGTGAATGACTTTAAGAACTTAACCGAGTTATAAATTATTAATATTTAACGGATCGCAGCAACTTGTGAGGGAAGCACTTCTGTTTTGATTTGTGTTGTTTTTTACAAAGTAAATCATTTAAATCGATTAAACATAAATCTTCTAATACGGAACAAACGTAATTGTTATTAATTTTCTTGAATAAGGAAGCAAAGAAAGATATATTTCTTTTTAAAAAATACTTGTTTTGAGACAGTGCATTTCAAATTATATTTTAACATTTCAAATTAACAACGAGTCTTGGGTTGTTCCGGGGTCTCCGTGGCCGAAAGGGTAAAGTCACTGACTTTAACACTCACTCAGCTCCTCACCGCGTGGGTTCGAATCCCAGGGTCAGTCGGATTTTCATGTGAGGAAGCCTTCCAGCTGGCTTGTGGTAGGTAGGTGGTTCTACCCGGATGCCTCCGCGCATTCGGGTCCTTCCTCCACCTGTAATTAGCTGGACGTCGCTATATGACTGAAATACTGTCGAAGCGACGGTAAACTCGATTAGTCAAGTCAGTCTTGGGCTGTTCCAATTGTTCCTATTGATAAAAAATACATATTAAATAGAGATAAGAAACTCATGTAAAAGTCAGAGGAAAAATTGTTTAGACACATAACAGGTCACGGGGACCACCTGCACAACATATGTTTACAATAAAAGTCTTTAAACTATTCAGTGCCACTAAGTTTTTCTTCATGCCATTTGATAATACCGAGCTCTTCAGCGGTAATTTTAATCAAATATACTACAACAATTTTACGTATAATATCTACATATATCATTTATGTTTAAAAAAACTTTTGATTTGAAATAGTAAGTTCATCATATATACCAAATAAAATAAATAGTTTAAAAATGATGATACATTTATGTATCAATCTTAATTTTTTCAACTTTAGTTGTGTGCTTCCAAGAGAAAGTTGCCTCTAGCAAAATTTGATATTTATTTGATATTTATATAATCAGTCAGGCCCTGCTAATCTTAATTTGTTCATAATCAAGATTTCCCAAATTAGATAAGAAGGTATAACTACAGCCTATTAATTATTAGTTGTATGCTCAATTACGCCCCAGTCAAGCACTCTTTATCCTCCCCAAACTTCGGCGCGATGTCACGGACTTAACGTTTGGTACTCTCATGTACTACGTACCTGTATATACCTCTATCGTAAATTCATTTTCCTCCCACACACACCCTCACCTACATGTGCTACAGACACTCTCTTCAGGAGTCTTTATTTCAAAGCTTCCCCTCTACTGCGCACTTTAGGACGTGCAGCAAACGACTGCAAAATCCAGACATGAAAATACCAGTAACGACAGACAGTGACAGCAAATTGCAATGAATTATATCGGAATCGCCCAACTCTTTAAAATATTAATATACGTGAAAAGCATGCCGGTGTTATTATGAAAGTTGCCCGTTTTATATAGTATTGCCTTGGGATACTCCCATGCATATATGTGATGTTTGTTCTGAAAGTGTAAATATATTTTGATTGTTGAGACTTGATTTTAATCAGCTACACTGATTTAACTCTAGTATTTAGAATTCAACTATTCTGGTGAGGCGAGTTGTCAAATAACTAAGGCAGCAAATATTTAAAATAGTGCAATTGTAATGCGCAGTCATTACTATTAGTTTAAACGGGCTTAATGCTTTTGTTATGTCCTTCAACAGAAAATTTTAATCCATCTGAATCAACTATCTCCGCTCATTTTATTAGAGCAAATGGCTGAACATTTTTCGAGTTTGCCTTGAAGTTTTCATGATTAAGTAGTTTTGACAAATGACCGTCTGCAAAGGCTCTAATTCCCTGGCTATTGGAAATATTGATCTCTCTTAATTATTCTTCCTGCTGATAAAATTAGGAAAATTGTGCGCGAACTTAAGCAATGCTTTAGCTTTGTAATTTGATAAACGTGTACTTTGATAACTTCATCGACAATCCAATGAAATACTAATTTCGATTGGATTGTTTTTTTTCAAAATCTATTTGGCTATTATTTTTCTTCATTTTGTGATTCCCTTATCAATGTTCTCGTAACATTTCGGACATGTTGAATTTGGCAGATAGCCGATTATCCGAGACGGTTTGTGTACACGTCATATTTTGGATTAACAAAGGTAAAAAGTAATTGTGGGAAGGAGCAAACAACCAGAAACAAAAGGTTCGAAGTTGCATGGGGCGATTCGCCCAATGTAACTTTCAGAACCCCACGGTCAGCAAATGACTGCTTGTTCTGCTTCACTGCTTTTATTTTAAGCAAAATACATAACCATAACCAGAAACCATTTATTATTATCAAAACAATTATTACATTGGCCTTCACAGTTTGGTTTGTAATTAAGCATATGCAACAATCAACACATAACTCTTTATACAAAATCTGTATAAAGCTATTGACGCATTCTATGTATATATGACACACACTATATTAAATAATACTTGCAAGCATTTTCCAACAGTTCTTGAAGGCTAAATTCAAAATTTACCGGTGTGCTTGGTTATTATAATTGGGCTTATACCTGGATAAACAGGCTTACAATTAACTGGGGAAGCTTTCTTTTAAAAGGAAATTTTATTCAATCTTGGTAAAGTTCCCGTATTAAGATATATTAAGCAATTAAGTAGGTAAACATTATTATGCACATACCATACTGTACATAATTACATATGTTCTGTATAGTATCTTAGCTTTCTTGGGCGTAGCTGTCATACCTCATTTTTTTACGGATGATGACGAAAGATAATTTCAAATAAATATTTGAACGATTTTAATTGGTAGAAAATGCAAATCATTAGGGGTTGTTTCTTGAGATGAGAACTAGTTGATATATGTGCTTTGACACACATATCATAAAGTATCCTGACTAATTAACAGTTTCTCTGATAAATACTAGTTTAATCAAAACACTTCTTTTAGATGTACATCGAGACCTGTTTCGGACCGAATTTAGATATATAGATATGTACCAATGTGATTTTAAAGACTTATTTGTCAATTCATAAAGAAAGGAAACAACTTTCTCACAATTCAATATTTCAAGTTAGTGTTTTCACCTCAGATCATTGATATTAATTCACACTGTGTTGTTTGTTTCAATTTTACGTAAATACGCATGCCATGTCTTTCCTTATATTGCATATTACAGTATATGACGAGGAGCTTGTAATGCTTTGGGTCCGAAATGAAATATATGTTGTTTTATATACAATTGTTTCAAAGTTTTGGACAAGATAACTTTATTGATTGAAAAGTAAAATGAATCATAAAACTTGAAAATCCGGCTGCAGTTAGCAATTTCTGCAATTGTTTAAAACTAAATTGGCATAACAAACTGAACTGGATAATTGTAGTAGGTAATTGTTCTTTCATCCTTAGCACATTGGTGCTGAGAGTTTAAGTGGAATAATAAACGCCGTTAGCTTGTTAAGACAATGCAATTGATTTCATGGTAATTATTATAATTGATTGCAGTAAGTATTGTAGAGAAGAATATTTATCTCATTATGATATTTAGTTTTTAAGTGCTACATTATAAATCATATGAAGTGTAAGTCAGTCTTGCAAAGGAAGTTGTTTAAATCTGGTACTGTATAAGTTATCTAACCTGTTCACGAATTTTAAAATATCTTCTCCTTAATATCACCGTGCTCTGGTAAAATACAAATGGCTGACTAACGAGACCACTACTTTGAAATGTAATCGATTTGTCTGGTTCATAAACAGATGACAACGACGATTGGAAATAAGAAAACAAAATCTACCTAAAACAGCAACAGAAACACAAAAGATAAAACACAACAAGACAACAGAATATAAAACAAAACCAATGATATTTCCCTTCGACCCCACATAGATCTCTTCCAATATGAACATGAAGTTAACAGAATAACACAACATACGGCCATAACATTGAAGAACATAACTATATTTATTTAGCTATGTCCATCGTTCTAATCCTAAATGTACTGTATATACATATATATGTATGTCAAACTTTATTGAATAAAATGTTTCAACCAATATTGTTTGCATTTTATAAAAACGTGTTACTTATTATTGTTAGATTTGAGTATTCCAGCTGATAGCTGGTCGAAAAGACAAAGGGTACAAAAATGCAATTAGAAAAAATACTGATCTAACCCAAGTCAGCTGGAAGGCTTCCTCGGCTGAAACATCGAACGAGAGACGAGCCCTTAACCGTAATTAAAGGACAATGTCACTGTACATCAATGGATAAGGATGCCCCCTTCTAATTAAAGGACAATGTCACTGTACATCAATGGATAAGGATGCCCCCTTCTAATTAAAGGACAATGTCACTGTACATCAATGGATAAGGATGCCCCCTTCTAATCTAAAGCTTAATTAGTTAACATATGTCTGTTTGCTTGTTGGTTTTAACGTTCATCCGACAGTATTTCAGTTATTTGGAGACGCCGTAGATATGTGGCATGATACCACACACAACCCTTATATGCTGAGCGCCAAGCAAGGGAGCTATAACATTACCATTTTTTATGACTTTGGTATGTCGTGGCTGGGGATCGAACCCACGATCTCCCGCTCCCGAGGCGGACGCCCTAACCATTCGGCCACCGGGGACGGTAAGTTTACATACGTATTTGTTTGTATGGCTATAGTTTGTTTTAAATGTTTAATGGCAATAAACAATATAGGATATGTTACTAATCTAAAGTCTAATTATTGTGATTGACTATCGTTTCTAATTTTATAAACACATTCCATTTAACAGTTGTCAATCAGTATAAAATGTATTACTAAATTGACGATAAATACAGAAATAAATAGCTCAATGCATAGCGTAGCTCAATGATTTAAATAAATATGGATTTATTACCTTTGCGTGTACTTTCTAATAAACCAAATTTTATGCATGTTTTCCAATTAGCAAAACCCCCCCCCCCCCCCGGAAAAATAAAATAAATAAATAAAAATAAAATAAAAAACGACATAATAGGAATTATATCCGATACTTGATTAATTCAGGCATTCTACGTTTTGTGTGTATGTATGTAGCTGAATACCTTCTCATGTCAGTGACCTACAACATACCACTTTTAATAAATGAAAATAGTGTATGTTGTTTTATGCAGGGGTCTAGGGTAAGGATAAATAACAATCCTCAATTGACCAAAGGTATAAAAGACGGCGTGAACCCTGTATAATAATTAACAATTTTCCCCCATCAATGTTTTAGTCCCGGACCGTTAGCATAGATAAATACAAAACTCTTTTGAAGGCGGAATCCGCACTTACATCTTTGTGTAGTGTTATTCCCTATCGCTAGCACACACATATTATAGCTGCATCTAATGGGTACCACGTGTGATTAAGTTGTACATGTGGTGTGAAGGCAGAAGCCTGGATCTACCAAAGTGTACCCAGATTCCTTGGATGGGGATATACTTACTGCTGTTAGTACTAATTTTATTGTTCTCTGACACTTTCCCTCCTACTGCACCAGGGGTCTGGAGTAAAGACATACATAATTTATAAGACAGTTGATAAAACAATCACCATATTTTTCCCAATCGAGTTTCTCATAATGCTTCTCCTTTTGAACGGCTTCATTTTTAACAAAAGTTAAGAGGCATAACAGTGGATTTTCTATACATGTATCACATTATATGAAAGACATTATGATAACAATCTGTTATATATACATAACTTCACCAATGAACACTCTTGATGTCACGTTTTAGTTTGAATTCTCACTAATTTGTCAAGCGTTCGATTCCTAGTCGCGCATGTGGTCTAGCGCGTCTTTTGAAGGGTCTCCGGTCGGTGACATACGCGCTGTGATCCGTACTTTTCTGAGGCAATTCCTTTGCAACATGAATACTAATAAAACAGTCAAAAGCAAAGAATTTTGTACTGAGCAATTTTCAAGAAAATTTTAAAATCGGTTCAATGGTCCGTGATATTAGACACATAAAATGTTGTTGTTTTTTCTAAGTAAAACACTAGGTTTTGGATATAATTTATGCATCGCTCAAAGAAAAGAAAAAAAGTCACTTGTAAAGAATAATAATAAGAGTATAAAAAAACAACACACACACACAAAACTAACAGATAAAAAGAATTGTTATGGTTTTTTATTATATCTCTTCGGTTAGACGACTGCTTTGAGCTTTAAAATCAATTTAAATGACTGTTTCTTGGAGACACGAGGCTGTTTTATTCAAGTGTTTCGTTCCTTTATTAGAAGCACATGGTTTTACAATTGAAATTGTTTCTTCGAGTTTGGTGGACAATTACGTGAAGGTTTTTTTTTTACTTTTCTTATCATAAGAGTGTTTGGAAAAAAAAATTTCACATTCTGTTTTTTTTTTTTTTTTTTTTATAAAAGAAATACGTGCGGAACATCAATTGTACCTTGAATACTCTGTTTCGATTCATTTTGATGAATAATTTATCAAAGTAGTGCATTTGATACATAGAGCTTCTTAATATTCAGCATACTGTTTTTTCCTTTCTTTTCAATATGAAAAAACAACAACAACAAAACAAAACGCTTTTGATTTTTCCCCCAAACCAACATGTTATACACGAAATAAACTCACTTTTTGAATTGTCTTGCCATTTATTACTATAATAATAATAATAAAAAATATATATACCTGTAATTAAACACATTCTAATTAAAATATCCAAAACAAATAAGTTTATCGACTATGCTGGAATGCTGTAGTTTGGTGGGTTACGAGATTGCCTCTATACGCTTGGTTTTCTCCGCGGACGTCAATACATGGCTGAATTACATTTACAACGGCAGTGAGCTGTAAACAACAATAATAACTCACCTGTTAGTGTGATTGGATCCTGTCCTGTAGGATATATAGTCCTCTTGTTAATGGCATCGATCATGGATGTCAGAAAAGGTGCCATTACATGTTTAAAACCGGGAAAGCAAGTGTTGTATGTATCGTTAGAATTATTAATGATGATAACGAATCCGTATCAAGATCAATCAGCACTTGCATCGTACAGAGGTATTTTAAGGAGGTAAGGGGCATATGGAGGGTATTGCTAATGAGCCAGTTCTTGTATCTGTTTTAGCATGCGGGTTTTTTCCAATGCCTGGTTACACTTTTCTACAAATGACTGAGGTATTCGGAACACTGTAGAACAGACGACACGTGTTTAAACCATTATCGTCACGAGGACCACCAAGAATGTGACCCCGTGACCATCTGTTTGGCTTGCTCTTCGCAATACATATCCAACTCAAAACTAGACAACTATGACTCTGTTATAATAACCTACAGAAAATAAATAGCATATGCATACATTTATATGAATGTTATTGGGGAAAAATCATTTGATTTTTATCAAAATCAAAACTTGAAATTGTTGTCATCCAGGGTATTAAGATTTTTAGCTGATGAAATCTCAATTACTGATGCTTCGAGAAAACCAGACCAAGATATTTACTGAATTGAGGAACAAAATTGTTATGACCAGATGTGATTGAGAATTATTTTCACCTTTAGCTGGCTTTAAACAGGTGTAACATGCATTGGTGTAACAGAGGAATTATAAACACAGTCATGTTACATTAAGACTTAAAAAAACACACCCCAAAAAAACTAAAAAATAACCCTCAAACACACAACATTGTGACTGATTATGTATTGAGACAATCTTAAATGACGTATTAGTGACATTCAATCAAATGAAGTCAGTCAAGTCAAAGATTTTATTCATAGCAAATTAGGCCCGGTTCCAAAATACAAAGTATTTTTTAGTGTTTTTATTTGTGTATTACACAATACAGAAAATGAAAGTTTTGCCATACACACCCCACCGACCGTCATCATGATTCTTTATATAATCAATGTATCGAATTATTATTATTATTATATTATTATTATACCTTCATATGGTGGTTATTAATAATACACTTCTCTCATTTAATATTATGCAAATAATGGATATACCAGCAAAATCAATTCTAATTTAGATGAGATAAAACATTTTGATTTAACCATTAAAAATAACTGTGGATTAATCGAAGATAATATTTGGTTAGGCATTATGTATGTGTATTTTTATTTTTTCACTCACGTATTTTGTCACGACTTAAAAAAAAGAATAATCATTAGTCAAAAACAATTGGTTTAAATGATTGCATTCATGTGAACCTTTGAGGAAAGTGTTCACTCAAAAGAAATCCATGTGGACTGACAGTACATAAACTACTTACTGATAAATTTTGTTTATATCTCCATGTGTATCATTATTTTTTCGAACTATTCACATTATGCTTTTTGTTTCGATATTTTAGTACATGAGAGTTTACCAAAGGAAAAAATCAACAACAAACAAACGAGAGTTGTTAGAATGACATATATGACCCTACGCACGATTTTCACATTCGAGGTCACCTTGACCTTTGACCAAGTGACCTCAAAATCAAAAGGGATCATGTACTAGTCATGACCAATCACTGGCCAAAGTGTTTCCAGTTATTTTTTTCCTTTGACCAAGTGACCCAAAATCAATAGGGGTCATCTACTAGTCATGATCCTATGAAGTTTGAGGAATGTGGACCCCAAGTGTTCTCCAGTTATTGAACGGAAATTATTTTTACATTCGAGGTCACTGTGTCACATTGACCTTTATGAATTTAGAATGTGGCCCAGGTTTTCCAGTTATTGACGGAAACGATTTGCACATTCGAGGTCACTGTGATCTTGACCTTTGACAACGTGACCCCCAAATCCATGGGGTCATCTACTAGTCATGACCAATCACCCTATGAAGTTTGAGGAATGTGGGTCCAAGCGTTTTCCAGTTATTGATCGGAAACGATTGGCACATTCGAGGTCACTGTGATCTTGACCTTTGACCAAGTGACTCCAAAATCAAAAGGGGTCATCTACTAGTCATGATCCTATGAAGTTTGAGGAATGTGAGCACAAGCGTTCTCCAGTTATTGATCGGAAACGAAGTGGTCTACCGACGGACGGACCGACCGACATTTGTATAGTTATACATTTGTATAGTTTTGTATAGTTATATAGGACAAATCTTTGTATTATTACTTTTTAGTAAAGTCAAAGTGTAAGGGGATGCTCTCGATTTGTCTTTTAAATCAAGCATTGTCACTGCTGGCATACGTTTATAAATAAGTCCTAGACCCGACTGGCATTTTAATTTTCACCATAATAAATATTCGGAAGTGATATGCAAAATAAATTTAGGGACTCGTTGTTTTGCCAATATGCTCGATTAGAAAATTCACTAAAACGACGAAAAAAAAAAAAACCCCAACAAAAACCAACATATCCTAGTGAACAACATATGGTCCACATGCATATAATTACTCATGTTTTGTTATTTCGCTGTATATTTCTGTCAAAGTATTTAAAACCTTTGGAAAATTGGCATTCTGTAACTATAAGGCTAGTGTGAATAAATGCCAATCAAAGCCAGGCTTCGTGTTTTATATATCAAAGACTGACAAATCACTATGAAGCCGTTAGCCAGAACAATTGATCCCCTAGCTTTCTATTAAACAACAAATCCAAAATCGAGTTTCCCCTCCAACTCAGATTTCTTTTTTGCAACCTGCAATTGATTGTTTTTGAAGAAAATATATTTCAAGTATTTCTGTGAATATAACGTCCTAACACGACGAAACTCATTTAAAGTCCATGTAATGGTTCCGCTACATTTTGGACCTAATGGACTTTCACGGAAATAACCAAGGTTTCCATTTGTTTCACTAAGGTGCATTGGTTATCTTGGTAGATGTTAATTGGTCCGAAACGTAGCGGAACCATTACAGTCACTTTACCTTAACTGTCAGTAATACTTCAGAATAAATAGGAATGGATTCCAAGATTCTCGTTTTTCGCATACTAAAACATTTATTTCTTCACAAACTCTTTTCGTCCGCATGGTATTGCAAATGTTAGCTTCATGTCATACTTCATGAGACACGACTGGTAGAGTTAAATATTGCTTATAATTATGTAAGATTGATTGAGTTGGGGCTTGTTTAGTCTAAACTGAGGGTCACATTGTTTTCAGATTTTCCAGCATTCCTATTGAATGTATCGATATACCATTGTCTCTTCAAATTTAACGACACTGACGTATGAAACTCTGAAAAAAGAACTTATATGAAACACTTGCAACTTACTGTTGCAATGGCTTGCAACCGAGTTAAGAGTGCCCGAAAATCCTGAAGCATTGGTTTAAATCGCTTTGTTATGATGGCGTCAGTGACGACTCTCTCTTTTTATAATTATGTACACATTTTTAAAAGAAGTTAGTTCAACCGTATCTACTGCATGATAATCACTCTTCAACCACCGTGGGCTTTGTCTACAACAGCAGCTACATTGCTGGATCCCCTTTGTAGTGAATTGATACATAATAATGAAACCATTCCAACAATCCTTGGAATAATCTGAACTTTGCTAGGCGCCATATGAGTTCACACGACCTATGACCTGGGCCGGGTAATCACTAGGCAAGTATAGGTGGTATGGCAGAAACATGACACCTTTATGCGTCATACGACTGCTTTTTAACAACAATGCATTTCCACGAGTTTTTTTTTTTTTTTTTTTTTTTAAAGGCATTATAAATAATGGTAGAAACAGAATTAAAATTGGATGGAACCTTAACTACAAATATGGTTAATTGTAATGGGAGAGGAGGTGTAAACCAATCAAGGTAAAAGTAATTAACTAAATAACTTTTAGCAAGCGTTAGTTAGAAAATGTTATGTTGACATCTCATCTGCCGAAAAGTTCTTATATAATTAAGTAAAGGACGATTTACGAAGTTATTTTTAAAGAATTAAATTGCAAATGTTCCGAAATGTAATTTTGTTTATTTAAAGAGTTTATTTGCTAATTGAAATGCAGAAAAACCTTCATTTTGTGCGACGATTCAAGAATCTTTCTTTGTAATTAGGAAAAAATGGAGCTAAATAACGCCCTCCTAAAGTTCTTTTTGACACTTTTTCTCAAATTTAGCTGTTTGACGTCTTAGTTTTGTCATTGTTATTTTGCATAACTTGAACTTATTTTGGAACACGCGTGAACATAACAGCTATCATGGGACATATTAAATGCCATAGCAGAAAAACGGTCCAAGTTCACGCGTTAAACACAATACAATTTATCTCATCTTCCATAATTTCAACATTGACTCACAATCCCAACCAATTTTTGTCTCCGCACGTACGTCAGTATTCTACAATGTAATCGTACCATTTGCATCAGTTATGGTATTATTTTATATGAGACTTCTATTTTGCTGACTACAAATTAAATGTTTATATGCTAACTTTGACATTGAATATAGCTAATTAGAGTGGTTAATCAATGTAATGTATACACCAGCACATCTTCAGGGGGTAGGTAGAGGAAGGACATGAGTCGGGCATAACATAATGACAAAGAAATGCGGATCGTGGCCATTTTCTTTCTGTAAGCTATGGTATAAAATTAAACGACTTTCCGTTGGTCAGGTGCTGTCAATTAGATTTTGATGTGGTAGGACGGGTGAAGGACTTGTACTGAGGTATATATACGGAGATCCTAGCTATTCAGCCAGCTTGTACATTTATATCACATTTGTAGTTACCTAATTTAATTGATTTTCATATTTTATGAAAACGACATCGTTATTTAACACGTACGACATGTTTTACACTTAAATTCCATGTGTAACCCTTCCTAAAAGATACATTCAAGGAAAGAAAATTGAAAACGCCATTGGCATTGACATATCGTAAATAGGATAACACAGGATTGTGTGCAAGAGAAGCATTACCAAAGATCCAATCTGAAAAGACTGTTGAATATTTCGTTTTAAGATTGCATTTACAAGAAAAATCGCCACAGACACACCTCCAAAACCATGAATAATTCTGAAACATTCCTTGAACTAGCATTTAAGAAAAACACATCCTACATCTTATCAAGTTACAGAGGGCACGTAAATCACAATTTATCACAGAACCAAATTACGTTTTTATATTTTGTTGAGGCTCAACACAAATAACATTTTCATAATAAATGACTTACGGTCAACATGTTTCGAGTCCCTTTTACAAATTAGCATTTAAATTTATACACCTGTTAAATATCCTAATTTGAAATTATGTCACTGTGCTGAATTGTGCTATGATATATATAGCTTAAGATTGGATGATCCCTCTCGCAATTATAAAAAATAATTTTACGGTGAAGTAAAAACTACATATATCTAATACATATCACATCCCGTTTTGATGAATACCAAACATAGGGTAAGCTTCATTAGGTAATTGCATTCATCTAGAAAAGTGGATGGCGCAATGCATCCGTTTCGCCCCCGCAAAACAATTCCATAAAACCTAATGCTGACATTTTGAGCAAATAATATAAGTGGAAATATCAGATTAATGTCAACTATTTTACCATAGTTGCTTTATACAGCTATATGAGGACACTAATATATCTGCATGTGTACATGTTTATTAATTCATTTTTATTGTTCGACTAAGATAATTAGTTTTACTCTTTCTACTACTTTTTTCTTCATTGTACGAAATACAAATCAGCCTATCTTAATCGCCATAAAAATAGCAACAGGAAATAGTGCTAACAGAGCCGGACTTATATGATTCAGGTGTAATTCCCGGAATTTTACAGTGGTTGCTTTGTAGTACACATAGTTTAAAACACAGGTTATAATAAATTTACTGGGTTAGGCTGTATCAATATGTGGCCAAAATCTTGCCATGTATTTGGTCCACTGTCTGTATCACAGATAAGCAGATTGCCGAGCTTTTGTTTCACATGATGTATCCCAAGATAAACAGATTGCCATGCATTTTGGCCACAGACTGTATTCCCGTTAGCAGATTGCCATGTATTAAGTCCATCCGCCGACTGTATCTCCAGCTCAGCAGATTTCCCCAGCTATGAACAGGTCCCAGCAGTCAGCAATTTGTGCTGGGACAGGAATCCTCGTATCAGTAATCAGTGCATAAAGTCCAATGATGATGTAATGTGATGGAAGTGGAATCAATTTCGTAATTCCCAATCCATTAGCTTGTGACCGCCAAGCGTCAATACATTGGCAACGAATACCTTTTCTTGTTTCACATTTTCATCAAATAAACTCTCACTCCATACATATTTGATGTTGGATGGATACCTTCAAACTCTAACTACGTTGTTTCTTTGTAATATTTCTCTTTCTTCCGATATTTGGCAAGCCAAATTTAAAATGAATGCTTAGATTGGTTTTCAAACACTTTCTGCATCATAACTGTGTTTAAATAACCCTGAGAATAAAGTATTCAATTAAAAAAGGTTATGGCCCAAATGGCATGAACGGCACGCAAATCGAATTAGACTGCTTAATGTTCTCTGAAATACGGAAAGAATTGATGTTCTATCACATTTCTTCTGCAGAAATAAGATTATGACGTGATTACACATAGACGGCCGTTCTTTCCCAAGCTAATTTTCCACAGAGACAGCACTGCTTAACTTTGGCATACCACCGCCATACCAATGGCATAAGCTTTTGCCGCGTATATTTTTCACCTGTTACATGAACCGCAAGGATCAATTATGTTTAGCATGTTATTTCAGACGATGTAAACACTAGCGCAGAGACACGGCCCGAGGCCGAATCTGTCTCCCCATCTCTTTCCGCCATATTGATCAGCGTGCTTATGATAGATTCTAAACCACCAATACGACAAGGCACCGCTCGCCGACAGTCCAACAAGGGACAGCGGTATGCAAAGTTCAATGATAAAAGATATCAGGGAAATTGTGATAGGCACAATAGTCTGAATTCATATCCAAACTGCCATTTATAGCAGAATAAATAAATATATGCTAATGGAATCAAATTCCCCACTGTGTACATGGGAATTGCTTTTAATTTTGGAACATCGCTATCAAATAAAGCAGATATTTAATGGATTTTGACGTAGACATGAAAAAAAAAGAGAATTATTACCACAAAAGAAAAGCACCTTGATAGAGCACAAAAAATATATAATCTTTATATAGTGTTAAAATCCTCTTAAGTAAAAAAAGGCAAGGACACACGTATTTTTATGAAAATACATGTGTATGCATTTAAGGTTATCTTATCCTATATCATACTATTTAAACATTATTTTGTTACCATCAGCATCAACAAATTAAGTTCAGTTTGTAAAACAGTACCCAGCAATATCACGAATCAAGATAAAAGCTTATTTTAAAACATTAATACTGTATGTACTACTGATTCGAAGCAGGCAGCATATGGTCTCGTTTTAGTATACTTCGATTTAGAAATATCTATTAGAAGGCAAACAGTTTATTTGGTGTGGATGAAAAAGTCCATCTAGTGTTACAATGCCTTCCGAGTCCAGTTCTGGTTTTGAATAGCGTTAATCGTTAAACATCGATCAATGGACATACGTTGATGATGTTTGTTGGCGTGACCTGAGCCCCAGTTCGTGTACGCTGTGTTAGCTCTCGTTAATAGACAACCCAAATCCGTTTTTATTGTCGACAGATTGGTGTCGATATGTGTGCAAATGTAAAGCAATCCATCATTCTCTTCTCTACGAACAAAATAAGGTTTCATTTATCATTAGAGATCTATCAGAGAAAATTGTAGGAGACGGTCTTCCATATCCTATTCAAATGTAATCTATGAATGGTTGTTCAATTTCTTGTTATTTGATTGCGATTTGCTTACACGCATTTTGCATAAAAGTCGACAGAAAGCTAATCTATAAAGACGAAAAGAACAAAACATCCATTTATTTACATGGAACCACAACAACGTCCATTGTCAATTGTTAAGAATAGGGTTTACCTGTCTGAGGGTGTGTGCAGTTTTTATTTTAAGACGATTACTATTTTATGAAGCAATGAATACAAAAAAATGAATTTGATTAAATAATGTCTTATAATTTGATTTATACATTTTTTTTTTGTATAAATGAAGTAATGTTTAACACATTCTCGACCTAACTCTATTTAAATTGTTTCTTCGTCTACAGGACGCTAAGTTTGGTATAAAAAGCGCTGCTGACTATTAAAAGCTGACCTTGTAGTGTAGATTTTGGCACACAAAATCTTAGAAGAGTGAAAAGGATGATCTGCAGGAATTAACCGAATTAGTAAAACAAAAAACAACAACAACAACAATAACAAAAACAACAACAACAACAAAAATCGTAGTTTTTGTAATGCAAAGATACAGTCCAGAAGTATTTCAATGTGGAATTGTCATTCATGTTTTGAGAGAAGATACAAGGTATTGCGTATACTATATTCTAGAAAGATATAGATGTATAATAATATACGTTCAATTAAAAGTGTATAACTTGTTTCTGATCCGGACATCAATCTTTTTCCTATTCTTTCAAAACACAAAAATAACTTATGCTAAAACCTGTGCATGCGATAAGCAAAATAGCATTTCGGAAAACGCCTGACACTAACATAGTACTTTAAGCAACTGGTTCCAATCCGGTAGAATATCATTACATGTGTAAATTTAGTAATAGTACATTGTCATGCTTTTATATAACTGAATACATTTCTTTCTTCAGATTATGGTATGATAACTATCATAACAAACTTGAATAGTTACTCGCGGCTGAGTTTATTTGCGTGTGTGGAAATTTGGCCTACACCAAATGTTACAAGTATCGTATCAATCGTGATTATTCGGTACCCGTTATCCATAAAGAAGACGGCAGAATTCTTTTCATCACCTGATATTGTTATACCAAACATTTTGACAATGAAAACTGGATAAATGAAGCTGATAAGATATAGATACGAAGAAAATAAATGCGGTATGAAACATATGGTCGGCTCGGTTTACGATCAAGGATAAATATCAAACCCGAGAAGAACGCAACATATCAGACAAACTGAGGTAACAGTGATAGAAGTTAATCCACAGGCTTGTATATCAGGCGTCTTGCTATCACCTACCCCTTATAAATTGTAGCTCTTAAACTCATATGAATCTTTACAGTATACATTCTACAATCTGATCAGTCATTTATTAATATATAAATCTATGTATCACTCCAATCTCCATCTTTATGGTATCTTTGTGTAAGATAATACATATGCCTTTCTCGTTTGTGCCTCGGTATGGTTTGTGAATATATGAAGGTCCATGCTTGTAATTCTTCACTTCTTGTTAAGGGAGAATGCGTATGTCTTCATCTTTTTTCTCTCCCGAACTTGTGCAATCCTGATTTGTCAGTATATCTACACGCATTTAAATAACATCAAAATGTTTCTAAACAAAATTCATTTGCAAAGAAAATATGCCTCGTTAATTCAATTTATTTGCACGGGAAAGGTCAGAGCAGAAAGATCGTATATCATTGATTACACGTGTACTTTTAAAAGATCTCTACACTTATAAGTAATATTTTCTTTGGGCTCATTCCATCGATGAAATTTCCCATTTCCTGATCTCCTCAGATAAAAAAATATTTAATTAACGTGTTACAGTGAGGATACATTGCTACACGTTATCAAAGAAATGTGTACTTTCTTCTAACGTAAAATTTCTTCTTTCTCACATACGTCAGCAGAAGAAAATTTCTTCAAACCGAAGACCATTCAGAAGGAAAATTATTGTCTATAGCTGTGAAAGAACAATCTGACCGAGATGAGGACCTCTCTGATACATGTGAAGTAATTACTAGAGCGACCAAAATTCCACTTTATGTTCATTTGAGCTACGAATGGCTTTATTATTGGACCTTATTGTGAAAGAAATTTACTACCGAACGTTGTTTGTCTTTATTATTATATTGAAGTTTTTATTTCCTAAGATTATTTGAAATGGGGCTAAGAAGTTTATTCTAATGCACATCGAACTAAGCTGTTTATAGCGATTCTCATTTTTGTTTGTTATTTGTTTTAGCAAGAAAATTCCATTGACGTCTGCCTTGTGGCACATGGCAACGATTAGTGCAGTAGTTCGTTCAGTATCATAATTATAACGCTTGAAATAATTCGATGTTCCACAATATATCAAGCACTATGCACACAATTACTTAAAAGCGGAAATGGCGTATTATTTATTTATTAATTTGCTACATTACAACATTGCTTTGTAGCTTTCGTTTTTGATAATGTTTCATGGTGAACTAGCGGAAGTTCACTTTGCACAGATGGGAACCTCGTCTAATATGACCTTTATGCTTGCTGCAGCAGGGTGAGTATAATATCCCAAGATTGCTGTCTGGTACAGCAAAAAAAAAAAAAATAATAAAAAAAACTCAAAGGAATTAATGACCACTAGTTCTGAATTCCGCTGCCCTATTAACATTTGCATTCTATACAGTCGCTCACAAAACAGCCATTAACGGAGATAACGTTTCGTATATTACATCGCCATATGTTTGTTAGCATCTGATGTAAGAGCAATCGGGTTTAGAATTCTTGTTGTCCAATAATGCAATATCTATTGACTGACAACATTATATTTCGACGAATAAATCTATTGATGACATATTGTTCGAACTGATGCCAAGAACATTCTTCTAGTGTATAATGTTGTAAACGACATCTCATTTGAGGGACAAGTGTAGTAAAGTAAATCTGAACAGACACGCATCGATACACCGTAAATGAAAAAAGAAGAATTTGTCCGAACTAGAAAAACATAGAAAAGACATACTCCCAAAAGTTGAATACAAACATTGGCAGTATTTTGTCTTATTCTATGACAAGAGCCTCTGTAATTATGTTGGCAATCTAGTTTCATACTTATAGACACATAAAATATACATTGCTTTTTAAACTTGAATTACTTCTGCAAACAAATAATTTTGTTATTCAAAATGACAAAATATACAAGTAAAGAAACAAGGAAATGCATAACCTGCGTCGAAAAATGTTTGGCGCAGATTTATATTCACACTTTGGAATGTAGGTGATGGTGTACTTATCGTCACCATCTTCCACGGGTGCATAAGTACTGTAAAATTCGTATAACGATACCCTTTTTGAAAGTGTTGTGTTTTGAACATACTAAGAACTGACCGTTGGTCGTTTTTAAAGAAAATACTGTTAACGTATACTGTCCTGATAAAACACTTCAGACAGACATGAGTCAAACAATTATGAAACTTTATTTTGATACGAAGCTATTTAGACCCTTAATTTTTCATGTAAATTCATGTATCCTAAGATTGGAAATGTCGCCCATTATAAATTGTCATACTCAGGAATAGGATTGAATTGCAATTATCTATTACAGACAAAGGTTCCACTCCTACGCAGTATAATACAACATACGATAATGCCATATCAAATGTAACACAATTTCATGTAATAAAAACCAAGAGTTGTTGTACATTTAATCATTGTAATGTTAAGCCTTGGATGAACATGGGTTTTAATTTGATCCTTTGTGATTTATTTGCCAGACAGAAAGAAATCAAAGGGTTTCCTTTTAAGTTTTTAGTTTCCACGTTGGTCATCTGATGTAAAAGAGTAACAAGCTTTATTTGAAACAGGCTTGTGATTTACACTCTGAGGTACATCTAAGCAATGATAATCGATAAAACAGTAAGTACATGTGCATGAATACATGTTCAGTCAGAGTGCGACTTGCTTGTTTGCAACATCCATTTACCAATCAATTGGTTTCGTCTTAATATAGATATCTTGCTGAAATGACAAAACTCAAATAAGATACTTAAACAAAAGGAAACTAAAACACCATTTCAAACACATTTCAAATTACTTTTCACAGAAATAGCCCTGGGAATGATTACTTCGAACCAGGCTGTTTATTAACTGTTTTAATAATCAACCCGACTTTCCTAGTGCCTTGGATGGTCTAAATGATTGATGAACGATTTTACTGGAATGTTTGTCCTTAGAAACTACAGTGCAAAAGACGTTAATAACATGTGGGTCATTCAGTTTACACTCCCTTTAAGATGCATGGAGAAGAAGTGAATGACTTGACGAAAATTAGATTTTTCGCCACTGATCATCTAGCTCCAAGATAACATCAGTGGTATCCGCTTCAGTGCCATTAAAATCAAATTTGCATTTACAAAGTCTGCGTATTTCTTCAATTCAAATGAAGCAGGGTAATTAGAATGGTGAACACG
>CM037780.1:49264261-49314261 GCA_021229015.1 Solen grandis | reverse complement strand
GATCAATCGGAAAACACGTTTACCCTTTTTCACTCTTGCATGGAAGTTGCCTTTTTACCAATCTAATTATTATTTTTATGATTTGTGAGTGGAAACAGAAACCAGAGACAACTTCAGCATTAAAACGTTTTATACGCGGACGTTTTCTTGAAAAACGATTTTCAAAAAAGCTTAAAAAGCGAGATTCTCGCAATGGCAAAATTAAGTTTTACGCAAAGTGATAACTCTGATTAAGAACTCCATTCTGTTGACTAAAACATAATTGTTTATTGGGATTAACGCCCCATCGCAAGTATTTCAGTCAGTTGGAAGCTGCTTGAGACGGATAAAGTGCTGCCACATTGTAGTATCACGTGGCATTACACCACACCCAGTTACATTTTCCTGACACCGGTCCAACCAGTCTTGTAACGACTCTTATATATGAGCACCAAGCAAGGAAGCTATACCAGTACCATCATTTACGAGTATAAAATGACGCGACCGGGGATCGAACCCACGACCTCCCAGTCCCGAAACTGACGCTCTAAGCACTCGGCAATCGGGATTGGGCGTTTCCTGCAATCTTTCTTACTGAAAAATATACTAGTTGTGTGTTTACTTTTTTTAACTATTCTTTTTCTTTAAATTGTATGTACAATCGCCATGTATCTTGCAAACTATCTAAATATGAGGAAAGAATAACATCAAACTGTCGCTATATCCATTAGGAAACAGTTTTATAATGGGCACACACGCAGAAAAGTGATGTACGGCTTAAAATTACCTCATATCGGTTAACCATTGTGCTGTACATTCGTTGAATACTTTGATTTTCAAGCCATTTCGATACGGGAAAAAGGACAAAATATGTCTCTAGAGAAATACATTAACTCATCTAGATCAACTGCTTCCAAATTGTTAAAAAAAACTGAAGGGAACATTATTCCTACGTGCTTTAGTGGTTCTTCATGTCTGAATATTGAAGTTCTTTGGTTTATGGTGAAAGATATGTATAATCAATATGATTCGAGAACAGTTCACGCTGTCTCTTTTCTTTTTGACAAGATATTTTTGAAATTTGCAGGAAATTCTATGATTGAAAGCATTTGATATCGACAAGATATTCTTCTGATTAATCTATATTGACTTTAACTTCCTTGGCTTAAAATTTATAACAAGTTTTAGGAATCATGTTATATGACAGATCAAAACAACATGTGCATTTCTTTACGTTGTGTTATAACTGATGCGGTTTTTACTTTGAATTGTTTGAGTAAAAAATACTTTAAATTAATTTTAGTAATAAATATGTAGGTACACTCTCATCTATGATTTAAGGTATTAGTAAAACCAGAAAAAAATTCGTTCCAATTTAATAGTGAACTCGTCGAAGGCAATGTAAAGATACCCACAGAGGCATTTGATATGGTATTTGTTACAATAATGTTTTCTATTTAAAGGAAATTAGATATCGCCATATAGCTGCTGAAGTTCTTCGTAATATTGAATATAGCCAGATGAGTTGTTATATCTCTAATTACAGTATCATCTGCTATCTCAAGAATGTTTTATGATCTCATTGACAGTAATATTACTTTTTTATTTTGAGAGCATGTTTTGTTATTATTCCTTTATTCCAAGTTCCCTGTTTGGAAATATGATTAAACTTTTTTTCCATGTAACGCTGCTTTCTGAAGTTAAGAAATAACTGTCAACATGCATTTTGTTTTACCAAAATACTTCTGTGGATGTTGATGGTGCTAATAACCAGAAATCATTTCAAGAAATTTAGTACAACAATGCATGTTTGAATGTTTTATTGTTTAAATTTAAATCGAAGTAATATTTACTAAGTTTATAGTGTTTTTATCGAAGTATATACAAATATATATAATATAAAAGAAACAAGGCTTTGTCAATATGGCAAGCAATTCTGTCAGGAGTCCCTACCGGTGAAAACCCCCTGAAGAATTGCGCCATACAGAAACAAGAAAATAATGAAAATGGGTTATGATCCCCAAATTGCACTGACCTTTCAAATGTGCATATGGTTGATGTACGCGACACACCTTTGTGTTGTGACAATTCTGTAAATTTATCCAAACATAGATATGGAAGTTATACAGCGGGCACATCTTTGTGTCACAAAAAACACCGGTGACCTTGACCTTTTAAACAGGTTAATGCGCGCGACACCTTTGTGTTATGACAAACGCTTTTATAAAAATCCATCCATTAATAGTTATATAACGGACACGAGATGTAGTCTATGAACACAAAAGACAATTTCAAACAAGTCCTATGAACTTGACCTTTCAAGGGTGCATATGGTTGATAGGCGAGACAAACCCTTGGGTTGTGAGAAATACTTTCATTAAGTTTTATCAATCATAAATATCCGAGTTATGGAGTGGACACGAAAGCGAGACGGACGGACGGAATGACAGACGGAAGGACGTGTGCAAAAATCTAAAGTCTAATAAATTGTAATTCAAGTTATGAAAAGAGGATAGAATTACTGTCACTTCTTATCCACTACCTATGGTCTGTTCCCTTACTGCTTTGTTCTTGTATAAACTGATATTAATTGCATTTCCCTTTATTCCTGAAATGATTTTTAGGAAATAATTCTATCCATGAAACAGTAAAAATTAATTATGTCAAATGATCTGTAAACGAGACAATAATGTCTCATAACCAAATAGGAAAAAAAAAAAAAAAAAGCAAATGTTAATTGATACTAGTTGAGTATTTTTACACAAATTAAAGATTTAAGTGGTTAAAGTAACCATTCCTCGAAGAGAAAAGCGAACCAAACTGTTGTAGTAGTTGGAAATCTGAAAGGTCAGCTTAGAGCAAGTGACCGTTATCACATGTAAAAATATGAATGCACTGCGACACTGTAATATCGACCATGTTTTATGATGCAGTACCCTTTCAGTATGCCAACCAGTCCTGTAGGCCTGTGCTATGTATACGAGAACGATTCCGTTGACGTGGATCGTCCGACATACCAAGGACGTTTGCTGTAACCCCGATGCTTGTGGAAGTAGTCGCTCATCAGTGTATGATTACAAAAATGTACCTACGTCTTCTAAAGACAGAAGGATATCTATAATAATATATATGTTACCAGGTCAATTAGGAGCCAGCATTGGCAATCGAATATGTTTTTATTACTTTGTTATGTAAGTCTTATATCTCCTTTGATTAAGGATTATTGTCGTTCGGCGTGCTGTTTGAGAATCTCTGTTATTGCAAGATTCTGTTTTATAGTGACTTTTTTCTTTAGACATCATTTTTCAGTCTGATAGAACTATCTCTTTTTTTTTTCGCAACCACAAATTTAGCGTATTCGTTCACACGACAAAAGATTTATCTCTTCACGGGAAACGTGGACAACATTTCTTCCCGAATTGTGAATGTAAGCGTTTCAGGCAGACGCGTAAGTCAAAACTGATTGTTTCCAAGATGTGTTTTATCATTTTTTTTATTTGGTTTACGGTACTTGTCTTATGGATGAATGATTTCTGGCTAGAGATGCTAGACCCTGTAATAGGAGAAGCAATAACATAAAAACCAGGAGGCATCAAATAATTTCAGACTTGAAGTTAATTGAAATTTAGGGTCGTTTTGCCATTAAACCTTTTTCATTGTATTGATTAAATTAAATGACAATAAACCATGTTTTGTTATAGATGTGAGATACTTTTAGAGATTCCATCTACAACACCAAATATTTGGGTGTTACCAAAGCTGCGGTAGTAAGCGACAGTAATTCAGACATATATAAAATCCAACTAGTTATAGGTTGTGGCTGAACTCAAGTGCACTGAGGTACCACTGGCCAACTTAAACGAGCTCTAGCCAGACCTGACGCAGACAAACAGCCTTGATGAGTGCTCTAAAGACTGCCACAGAGACAAATGCTTCCTGTAGGATTTTAGAATCGAATTTAGATGCAAAGAAAGAACAGAACTTATTGCAAAATTATATGGGCGTATAGTGCAATTTAAAGTCATGGTTTGTCACTAAATTATTTTTTTGAGAATAATGTAGTTACTGAACCTGTCCATACAGTATTCTTTTTAATCATCATTTTTCAATAATATTTTTAATAATATATATCGTATGTTTTCCTTTTTAATTTTGCCACGGAGTTCAACCTTTCGTCGATATTAGTACTTTTATACTAGATGGTTTTATGTCTCATAAAATCTGAACTCTACGCTTCAAATGTGTAATTTTTTTATCATCTTTGTATCCTAGAGGATTTGTACATTGTTACCGGGGCTAATGAATTTTAAATTATGGAACATTCAAAATACAGTAATGCCCTGAAAATAAAATGGTTTTAACTCCCTCAAAAACTTAAACACTTAAGATTTATCTGAGAAAGAATATGCCGAGGGAATTCAAGCGCATGTCAATGTTCTTAATCTGGGTTATGTCATTTCCAAGTCTAATGAATGGTTGCTTGCTTAGAGTGTTTATTTTTGTGTACGAACGCACGGTCTTTTTGATATTGATTTCATTTCCTAATTATGCAGTTTTATTTAGGATATCTAAAGCGTCACTGAGCTTTAAATAATTAAGAATAACATGGGCATGTGGTATGAGATTGTATTGTTAAGCATAATGATGCTATACCTAAACACTTTCCCTCATAAAGACTCATTTTGACACACTCAATAGGTACCACATAAAGCCTGATCAGCAGAAAACCACAGTTAAACCTTACCAAATTTAATTACAAAATCCTCATTTCCAGACCACTGAGGAGCAGCGAACAGCATAAAACCTGATCAGCCTGCGAGTAACTCTGGTTTTATGTTGTTCGCATAGGTCTTTCATGGTTTCCTCTATGAGGGAAAGGGTTAAAGAAAATACGCCAACGAACACAGTATAAAAACATAATAAACATGTAGATTGTAGCAAGAGGAATCCAGTATTGTATATGTACGGAAGATTGGCTCGATTCCCAACAGCGACATACATATACGTGATTAAGAAAATGGATTACATAGGTTTTGCAACATGATCTCTTCTCAAACCTCAAAGCCAATACAGATCACATATCGTTATTATGTGCTCATTTTCATGTGAGTTGTAAATATGATTGTCCTCAAACTTCTACGTAAACGAAGAAAAGGCGGATATATAGGAATATATAGGAATAATATTGTCCATCGTTCTACGCGACCGTCTGTTTTGCAATTTATACTTTGCACAAAACAGGAATCTTCAAGGTCATGCGTGCAATCTGAATTTGTCTCAATTTGATCATAGAAGCTAAATTTAGCCAAAGGCTTGATAAAGTTCAAAGCCACTGACAATGCTAGTACAAAACTTGTTTGGTGTCATAAGTTTTAACATCTTATCTTAAAGTTTGCCATTGATAACTAAATATCAGCACCACAGACTTTGAGAGTCATACATGTATTCATTCGACTGTACATCATTGTCAACTTAAAGGAGTAAGACATTGTCTCTGAAAGGTAATTAGGTTTCGACAAGTCAGAAAAAAACACACCTCGTATGGAACTAATGCCTATGTATCAATATGACAACTTATTAATATTTAAATGCTAAACCTATTATTGGGAAAATAAACTGGATCACGAGAGAGAGAGAGAGAGAAAGAGAGATGCCATATAATTTCCTCTGACGAAAGGACATCGAGTGTCCGTTGTAAAAGGTCGAGATCACTTACAATTCACGTAACATTACTTCTAGTTATAATCAGAACATTATTTCATACCATGAGTTATTAACTATTGCAGTTGGGTTTTTATAAAGTTTCTGTAAGCTTGCTTCTATGGGCTGTGTTCCTTTAATATGAATGTAGATCTTTTTTTATTGAAAAGGTCACGCCAACCTTAAAAGATAATCTAATTAGTAGTAGAATTGAATTAGCACAGTAAGCACATATCCTGAGTGATTCATGTCAGATACTTGTATTTTGTCTATACTTATGCTGATATACGTTTTTCCACTTCCTTTAAAACAACCCGTCTGCCATATGCTTATAAACAAATCATGATTTGTACAAACTTAGCGGTCGATTACCACTATCGATTCCAGATATATCTCCAATTAACCCAAAAAATGCATTTGCAAATTATACACGGTAAAATGATGTATTGGTTAATTATTTATACACATATCTATAAAGAATGGATCTAGCATGTCAATTAAATCAGGTGAAACAATTAAATCGTTAACAGAGTTTCCCCATTCGCAACTCAACAGATACGAGGATGCTGCTATAAACAGTATCTTGAAAGTTGGGTAAAGGCACCGGTCATGACTTCGATAACACGTTTATAGTTTATACACATTGTGATATTGTACGGAGGTAATGATAGGTACGTCTAAGCTGACCCGAGCCGTGTTATACATATTGAAGATTAGGATTTTATCAATCTACTTCAAAATTGAATAAAGAATATTTGTTGGTAAGATGATATGTAAGAATCAATGATAATGCTTAAGCAGAAAGACAAAATACAAACATATATCAAACAAGTAACTGGTGTTGTATGCAACACATGAAGTCCCCAATCGGCTCCACCTTGACTCAATATGGTAATCAATAATACATTTATGAATTGATGAACAAGTCTTCAAAATAATCTTCAGACATACGAAATGTAATGCAACAAAATTTCTTAAATTTGACTCAAATGACTCTCAAATGGGATCCCATTTTTGCCATATTTTCACTATTTCCGTTACCATAGCAACTACAATTTTAGTCGAATAAAAAAAAAAAAACAATGTGCATAATCTACACATTGGCATCTAGTCATAAACCAAGTTTAATCAAGTTAGCTTGCTTAGTTATTAAGTTATCGCGGGATCCAGATTTGAGCGGACAGACAGACGGACGGACGGACGGACGTACGGACAGACGGAGGGCAAACCTATAGTCCCCTCCGGTGTGAACACCGGTAGGGGACTAATAAAGGGGCACTGCCATGATGACGAAAATGATTTTATCAATATATTTCAAAACTGAATAAAGATATTACTTTAGCAGAAAGATTAAACACAAATAAGAGCAAATAAAGGCCTAGAGTGTATGTCTGCATATCCGAAGATTAAGGGTTCGAGCACCATTTCGGGGCAAGATGCAATGAACAGGTCAAGCCCAGTAACCATAGAAAAGGATACGTAAGAAGTGCAACTAGTTTTTCATTCGACGTAAACAAACATAAGTTAAATCGAACTGAAATAGCGACTCTGAAAAATACTGTTTTGTACAAAATAAGGGTGGTGCCATTGCTGCAGCTATTGTTGATGATGATGAATCGTGTCTTATTGCAAGATGAGTAACGCATGGTAATGATGATCATCGAAGAGGTAATTTTGAAATATATGAGTCAATTAAGTGATTTTATAAACAATGTAGATATATGTAAACAACAAGATTTAAGTACACGTATCCTAAAACCGTATCATGTCCAAGGCGTGATACTACTGTAAGGTGGCAATATACATGTCTTATGTACACAAAATTCCAAATGATCCATAAGTCGGTGGAACATTAACCCCAAGCCAGCAAACATCATGTTTTACTCGTAAATCCTGTATAGCAGCGTTGTAGTAACTAGGTCGACAAGTGTTACTTCTGACTTGACACACTCTCTTCTCAGAAGGTTTTGGCAGCCTCCTGACAAAGGCAATGTTCAGGAAGATTATATTTTATCAAGAGAAATTGACCGATATATTTTGTTGCTGTTTAACGTCACACCGACAGTATTTCAGTATTTTGAGATGGTAATAGTGCTGCGACACTATCACGCAGTAGACATGTGGATTGATACCACACGAAATCACATTATCCGGACATCGGGAAACCTGTGCCTGTATATATGCTGAACGCAAAGCAGGTTGTTACTAGTACCATACTTAACTATTTCGGGGATCGAGCCCACAACCTCCCGCTCCCGTGATGGACGATGTTTACCTGTCCTTCTTATCCCCATGTTTTGGATAACCGTCGTCGCGCAATAGAACGTCCAGCTAATTATAATAGGTTGATGAGACCCCTAATAATATAGATATATCCTTGTTATACCACTGACGTACCGCAAACCATCTAAAAGGCTACCACAGACAAAGAGTTGTCAGCATACGGATATAACTAGTACAGTTTCCGCAGCATTAATGTATTTGGCCCAAAACCGCAGTGTTTTGACATTACGCATCTCCTAAAAGTTTCTAGTAGATGACAAAACTGTCGACTGTTATCGACTGGACTTAAAACATACATTGATGACATTTGGTATGGTTAACGAAGTCTGATAATTATAATGTACATGCATAAACCTGTTCACAAAAATGAAAGCATGTTTCGAAATATTTAGAATAAGCCTACAAACTTACTTCTGATTTAAGCTTGATTAATAAGAAGTAATAGCCGAACCCAAAGTAAATAACCAAATTAAAGATAAATGCCAAAGACCCGACATCGTTTAGCTGAGGTTGAGGAATGTCATTTTCATTTGTTTGTATTACAACCTATACAAAACTTTTTCACGCCTCGTCAAATCATCATGGCGTCAAAGGTTGAAAAACTACTGTTCCTTGAGTACATGTATGTGAGCCATTTGCTGCAGTTGGTGTTCGAACCCATAAATTGTGGCTCAAGCGTTACCTGCTTCAGCTGGGGAAACTAGATCAACCTACTCTCTCATTGCAATATGTTGCCCGTATATATATGTTCTGCATACAATGAGTAGGAGGCAATATTCAATAAGTTTTGTAGATATTGGCTTAGACCACTAATCCTTTCGGTGAAACAAATTCGGTATGTGTCAACTTTTATTTACAATTTCCATGGTTAATTTCTTCCGGGGAAACATTTGTGTTGAATTCTAAGACAGGAGTTACATAGGGAAGCCGTAATATTAATTTATCGTAACACTGCGCGTTCTCATTTGCAGATACAGTAACACTTCTATACAGTCAAATTTCAATTCAATGTGTTCTTAGGACTTTGAAAAGTAACATTGCCTTTCAGATCACAAACGAATAAGATAAACTGATAGATATAAGTATAATTTGGTATGCATTAACGACAAGAGGATAGTAAATTTACTCAAGAGAACAGACACATTGCATGATTGAATTATTTCGTCTTTGAAAACAGTAGGGCAGTCTGTTCGATTACATTTGTTAGTAACAAACCTAACATTCTGAACAATGACTGGCAGATACATGCAGGAAGCGGATCAATGAAAGATAATCCAACTATCCTGACAGTAAAATGAAGTCAAAGTAAAAAGTGTAAATATATACATCTGGACTTTTTGTTGAGAAACCAATATCGTCGTTGTTATACATACTCATCCCCAGTACAGTGAATATTGTCAATTCGAACCAGATAGCAAACAATCTTGAATATTGTATATATTTAAGTTACTTACGGGTCGTATGTAGCCATAGGCAACGGCCTGTGAAGAAATTTCACATTAATAAATCGTTTAAAATGAACCGTTGTTAGGCGGTCATTGAAGTTCAGATGCTTGAAATCTAAAAGTGCAGAATATCATATTTATCTTTATCATAAGATATATTAAAATGCAGATGCTGCCACTGGCTGGTACGAGACTTGTTTAGAAAGACATGGGCGACATTTATACAGAAGTTTAAAGTTATTAAGTGTAGATGTACCTTTATACCAAATAGCTTTCCTTCTAAAGGCCAATTATGCTTCACAAAATTCTTCGGATAGGAAAGCAAGATGTGCGTTACAGATTTGTTAAGAGATGCAACTTGTACATGCTTGTTGACGACATTATTATAATGCATAAACAAGAAGAATCTTTTATAAAAGAGTATTTAGTTGTTTACAAAAGTATCTGATTTGCATATACGGCATATCTTCGTCAATTTCCTGATGTTTTCCATACACTTTCCGTATGTCTCCGCTAACTAAGCGCGAGTACATAAATTGATGACGTAGAAGATAAAACACATTTTGATTCGTAGACGGTTTTTCAAATTCAAATTATTTCCGATTACGGACCGTCTTCAGGAATACTCGCCAATGCAAAATGTGAACAATGAGGGTATTTTGACATCCATACAAAATACTGAATGGGGAGATTTAATCAACGGTAGGTCGGTGGTTCTACCCAGATGCCTCCGTGCATTCGGGGTCTTCCTCCACCTGTTATTAGCTGAACGTCGCTATATGACTGAAATACTGTCGAAGCGACGGTAAACTCGAATAGTCAAGTTAAGTCATTTAATCAACATTTCAATTCGAATAACTGTTGTTTCAAAGCAGATATTCCCACACTATATACGATTTGCGTTAGTCTACTATATATCAATGTCATTATACAATTTCTTTTTCCATGAAATGTGTATCGTTATGAAATATAATGGGCCTTTAACTGATTCCCAAACATTTAGATTGTAGAGGTAGCAATAACAAAACCATAAAATAAAACTCGATCTAATTCATCTATCTATACAAATCAGTCTTCAAGAAAAAATATAAGTGTGTTTTATTGTCTCTTTGTTCGTATTCATATTGTGTATGATGTTAGTAAATACATTTTAAACATATTTAATTTAGATTTGATTACTGTTTCATTTGTAGTTGAAAGCGATTAAGTTGATCTTTCTCTTATTATGTCTCTGTCGGGGATCATACTTCACACAATTGGGTCGGAGTCAGTAAGTCTTTTGTCATCAAAGCCGGTCTAGAGAACTGCTTACTTTCACTAATTCCCACTATTACATGGCGAATGTTCCATTTAGATTTTTGTGTAGAGTTGCTTGTATGATTAAATTCCTCTTACTTTGCAACTTTAGAGCACTTTCTTATGTATATATATTCTGCATTTGTTTGAAATTAAGTTGGAGGTCCCAACAAAGCTCATAAATGCTCAGCGATGGATATTTCATTACTGCTCGTTTGCTTCCCCAGGAATACCCTGCTACAGGCATTTGTAGAAGTGTAGTCTAATTATTTCAACATTTAGATAATTTGTCAACTTTTTGTATCTCTACAGACGTACTAATTCTAGATTTAGAGACTGAATTAGGCGTTTGTATTCCTCCCTCCGAAATTCCAAGGGACCTACGTACACAAAAGGTGCATGTTTGCGCTTCACCGAATGCCGCAACATTAGTGCCATCTCAGGTATATCTGACGTGAGCGCAGACTAATTTCACTCTCCCTGTCATTCTTTGTTGATCAATTTCTTCATCATCTCTGCTCCTATTACCTTCAGTTAACACGATAAAGGAAGGGGCGTTTTGTATATCTTGTCAAAATAAACAATATATGTATGAAAAAACAAATATAACATCCGAATGTCAGTGGTAATACTTTTTGACAAGAGTTTCTTTGACATGTATAATCAAGTAGAAGGTTAACAGGTATAGTCAGCTAAGCCTGGCATTGCTGCAGCATTGATGAAGCCAGGTTCTTTGCCTGATTTCCAAATTATTGATATAACGTGGCATCAGGTTCCAGTGACTGGAAAATTATTTATCTCCGTGTATTGTGCACTGTTTCTAATATCTTCAGATATACTTGTACAAATGTAATATCTCAGACAGAGGAATGGGGAAAATCTTGATTCCGAACAAAAATATTATTTCAGACATATATGTTTCATAAAGGAAGAGAAAAGAGTCATTGGCTGTTCCAAATAAAATCAGTCCACTATTTCTGTTTTAGGGAACATTCAATATCATGACTAAGATAATATAAAATATTACGTTATTTACTAACAACATAAAGGTTTTGGGTTCGAAGCCCATGACCATCCCAGGCGCAAAATACTGGTCCAACCCAAGAACAAGAAGGATAAGTATAAGTTTTGTAAGAATTTGTTTACCAATCAAAGTAAAATAATAATAATAACACTAACGTTATTTAATTTGCTTAGAAATTGATTGTTTGAGAAACATACTTTGACGAATATTACCCCTAAGTATTTATTAATATTACTTAGAGCTAAGTATAGTTGGTGGAACATGACGTATGCTATCGAAATGCCATTTCATACAACATACAATGAAAAATGACTTTTAAAATTTACATTTTGAACCTGATATATATAATCTCAAAAGGAGTTTAACACTGTTATGATAATGTTCAATGTTGAGCTTAGAATGCAATATTATTTTCTGAAGTAGTAAGGTTAAGAAATATATAATTAGTTCTTATATCAGATTTTAATTACGTAAAGTGTTTAAAGTCAGAAGATGTGTTTGTATTTATCCACCGATCTCAAAGATCTGATTCACAAATCAAACATTCTGACCTCTTACAACTCAATTTATCACAAGCGAATTCGGTTTAATCCTTCTACTAAGCCTTCACGAGCGTGTAATTAAATTGTTCCATTTCTCCGGATTTCATTAGTTAGCGACTTTCGATCGAAAAAAGTAGATAATCGGGTAAAAAAATACGCTGAATTTGCAAGCATATACTGCGGACTCTTAACGGCGTCCGTTTCCTATTCTGACCCCAAAAGGTTGTTTTATCACACGGTCTCGCATTTGTTTCTAGGGTCATTTTATATGATTTAAAAAGTATAAGTGATGTAAACATAAACAGCAAGAAAAATGCACAACTTGGTCTCGGCGGTGAGGCATTCATTGCCAATCTGATAGTATTTATAACTATTTTATGACCTTGCACGGTCACAAAAAGTGTAGGGAGCCTAGTGTTGTTTTCGACGAGGCCTAGAAGATAATAAAGTCACGTACTCCCAGTGTGATTGCTCGCGTTTCTTTATCATTTCAGTTTATGAAAGACAACTTTGAAATACTAGCCTAGTCGACTTCATTGTCATTTCTAAAGAATCGTTTCTAGTACTGATTGGTAATATTAATTACCATACAAATGCTAATTAGTGTATGCAAAAATGCATTCGTATTTCTAATTGTGTAAAGGATTATTAATATTTGATATTAATATAGAAAAAAAAACAACAACAAACAAACAAACAATTGTCGTTATAAACATTTTGTCGTAATTGTCATCCATATCAAGCTCAGCAAACGCGAATAGAATTATTTCTGGTCAGTCATGACTTTATATATGTTTTAGCTGGATTTCCCTGGGGCAGAATAGTTTCTGATGCAAAAAATGTATTGGTATGAAAACGATCTAACGATGCATTGCCACTAGGAAACTGTTTTATCCTGAAAGCCGTTCATGATAAGTAACTAGATTCTATTGAACGATTGTTTCCCGAATTTTGGCCAGTAAAATATCTGTGAAAATCTCACGCAATACTTTTGGAAGAAAAGCCAAACCCTATGGCTTATTCTGCTGACAAATAGTTTATTGGCTATGGATAACACGTACGGATTGTGATGGATCTTTAAGCTGGAATATGTTCAGTGTATTTGGTGTATGAAATTGAGTTAATGTTGGTGGGAAGTACCGTCAAATATGTTATCCCCTGCAGCCATTAAAAGAAGAGAATATATGTAGTATCAAGGGTTAAAATGGGCGTATTTGAAAGAAAATAACAATTTAGAATTTGAAGATGGTCGCCTAACAAAGGTTGGCTGCTTAAAGCTTTTTCGACACGTGGCGGCGTCAAGACCAATACGAGTACCGACTATAGATGGATATTTTTTTAGTCCTTGAACAATGCAATCCATTTAAGTATCACAGCTCGTGACAATGCTTGCTATAGATCTACAAATATATTTTGTAGTGTTTGAACTATTTCTGTTTCAATACTTGAAAAAAAAAAATATGTTCTAAGCACTTCTGCCTTGAAAATGGCCATGATGCGCTTAATGACATCATGCGAAATGACGTCATGATTATAACGTAACAATATAGCTTCTTTTTTATTTTCAAAAATGATTACCACAGTTTGTATAGTAAATCTATTTTATACAATCAATCAGTCTAACCCATAGTGTATCTAACCTTGAAATGGGACCATTTTGATACGTTCTTTGACACACCAAATCCATATGACAGTTTTACTTTGAAAATATGTGTGTTAAGTTTATTTACTTGAATATATTATTACTGTTTATGCAGTATTAATTATGACACTTATTAATTAATTCCATGAATCGGTTGTATGGCTTAGAAGCATATAGAATCTAGCTCCGGTTGGAATGTCAGTTTGCCGCACAGCAGAATAAAAAGTAATGCTTTGAACGTCTATTCTAAATCAAATCATTATGAATTGCTGCTTCGGCTGATATGACATTAACAACAATAATCGGTAATTCTCACTGTTCCACAACCCTCTCAAAGTCTAAATAAAATAATGTTTGAATAAAAGTGCTTCATTTCAAGTAATCTATACACGTTTTCGAATTGAATACCGAAACACTATAGTGTGATTTCTAATTATCAATGTACGGTTACAAAATAGGTTTTGAAAAGGTCATCTAGTTAATGTAGTCATTTAAAAAGGGTATGCCTAGCATGTGCCGGAAAATTGATTTCATTAGTTAGTGATGATTTCAATACGGTGAATGTGATCCTTGTTTCATGATGGCTTCGCTTCAAATACAATATTGATTATTTCATATCCTCCATCGCTGATAAATTAGGTCACAAATCTAAAAGTGATTATTTGTGCAAATTAGAAATGATAGACGCAACCTGTTTTGCACTCGGTTTAATTTCAAAGCATTTAATAGACGTATTCTTTGAAAGCTTACGGACTTAGCAAATTGTTTTCATTTCAAAGCGAACGTTGAACTGCAGTTCGTTTTTTGCCAATAATTTGTAATCTGTTAACCGAACGGTGAATATATTTCAATTAGGCTCCTAAGTGCCAAGTATGTGACATGTAATCAGAAAGAAAAAAATAGCTAACGTTATGAATTTTTTTTTTTTAGTTTTTATGATCAAACAATATCATAATATAAATAAACAATTCAGTGGTTGTTTGTACTAGTATATACATGTATATATCATACATGGTTCATACAGGCCATGAAAAGTCATTGAAAATGACCTTAACCTTGAGAAATACTTTAATTGTTGCCTTGAGAAAACATACAAATTCTACTGGAATTTCAGTAAAATTCCAGGATTTTTTGTAAACAACCTTGAATATTCAGAAATGCATAAGCAATGCATTTTAAACACTAAAATCGATCGATGAAAAGAAATTAAACAAAATTCTTCATCCAAATAGAAACTATGTATATTTGTGAACGAAATGCTCTTAGAACAAACTGAAATTGCGAATAAGTGTTGCGTGAAAACTTCGTCAGTCATTTGTAAATGGTAATTTGTTAACCACATTTTGAGATAGTTCTTTTAGCGCTCTAATAGTTAAAAGTTGCCATGAAATGAAAAAAAAAACGTTCAAAAGTCGCCTTAAAAACAGTTTTAGGCTTGAAAAATCCTTGAAAAATCCTTGTTAATAAAGTTATTTAAGAAAATCTTGTATGCAGCTTATGTATGTACTCATGTATATTCGTGTGCGTGTGTGTGTCTCGTTATGATTGTTAAATAGAGCGAAATTGTGATCGAAGTTTATCGTAGTCTTCTAGCATTTAAATTATTTATGTTTATTGTTACTTATACTTTCTTTCTTTCTCTCGTTTCAGACGTCTTTCACCTCTATATTTATCAAATGTTTAATCAGCATCTCCACTGTGATACTTCTAGGACTCATTTTAGCATATCATGCACTGGAAGTTCAGGTGAGTACAACCCTGTTTCAGTCTAATTCTTAGATAAGTTTTCAGTTAAAAACATTTTTTCTCTTGTAGTCTTAACACATTAGTGTAAAAAACGCCAAATATAACAGCTTAATGCTTATAGAAACAGTGGTACCGGTATAGGTTTTTTGAAATTTATACAGTGAAGCAAGTGAGCACATGCCTGCTGTCCCATGTAGACAAAGTCACAAAATAACTGATATACGGTTGGTTGGATGTTAAACCCAGGCCAAAAACTATATTTCTTTGTATATGTTTCCATGCTTTTTTTAGGTCAAGCCAAAAGTAAAAGAATGCACCATAAAAAAACCACTATACTGCGGAATATATTAATGAACATGGTAATATGAGGCGACATCCTCAGTATGAACATTCCAGCAGAGACTGCTGGGAGTAATCAAGTGTCTATGTCGGGGTGCTCTTTAGCTTTTTAACCTAGGTAATTGTATTTAGAACTCACACGCAGGTGAGTTTGGAGCTCTAAAATATATAGGATTACAATAATAAAATGTTAATTTTGTACACTTTTTTGTACAACGATATTGATTTTCCTTTTATTAAAGCATGGAGTATGGTGTTTTACTTGGCAGAATTTGCTGGTCCATGACTTTGAACACTGAGTTAGCTTATTATTAATTTAAGTTGCTGAACCATTTTTAATACTATTCTGCAAACATACTAATATGCATCATATACCACTCTATTTGAAGATTAATGAATCAACAATATGCGCAAGGATTGTTTTGGTTTGGGTTTCACATCGCATCGAGTCAGTTTGGGACTTTTTTATATTTGAGACAGATATACTGCTATCGCATTGTGTTATCAATCTGCAGAAAATGACATGATACCAAGCCTAGTCACATTTTCCTGACACAGAGCCAACTTATCCAGAGGTATAGAAGTGCAATTCTATCTGCTTATTTATGTCGCCGACGAGAATCGAACCCATCCCCTTACGGTTACGGGGCAGGCACTATAACCACTTTTTCATAAAGGTCGGTAGTAAGGTGTTTCCTGTTACAAACATAGGATAACCGAGGTAAACATGTGATTATTTTTCATTTTCATGTCAGACAAAAAGACGGGATCCACTTTAATGCGGTATTTATATGGTTTCATCAACACGTTGTGAAAGTACAGCCGAACCCACGGGTCAAAAGATAACATAACGTTTAAAGATACATAATCATCCTGAAAATGATTTTGCGACAACAAATTGTCACATTTTATCTTAGCATGTTCCCTTACATTTAGTACATACATGTAGAACGCATTTTCCCCTTCGCTCCTGGTCCATTAAGAAAAAGTACGAACGGTTTTAAAACTGCACAGATACTTAATACAGTCAGCATTTAGTTAAGTAAAAAAAACAATTACATGTTCACATACATTATTTTCAAAATACAAATATCAACATTAGTTAGTGTCTTATGCACAATCAATTTCTTTTTCATTTTACTATTACTTCAATGAAATGCTTTCAAATCCTGTCATTATAAAACAAATTTCACAATTCTCATGCAAAATATCTCTCAAAATAATTTCCCTTAAAAGGCAAATTATCTGAAATCGCGGATTGGGTGCGCTGCATCACAACGGTCTTGGCCATGCATCTGTTATCATCAATCATTTCAACAAATGGAATTAAAGAAGCCAACTTAGCAAGTATTTTTAAAAAGACGACTGATCCGATAAAGAAAAGCCCTGATCATTAGATATCGATCGTTACATTGTTTTGAAATTAGGTGATATTTCGAAGCGCAACAGGGAACGGCTTTAGAAATGGGGGATGATAAACAATGTTTAAACAGATCAAGCAATCTGAACCTGGAATGGAATGATAATCTCATGAGAAGCCATTTTGTGCAACCCATGACAAATGAGACTGGTTTTATGTGTACACTGAGACAAAACGTGTGTTTTAATGAGATTAACCATGCCGATGAGCGTTTGATTGGAACACGCACTGTCTTCCTAAAGTAAACAGATAACAGATGTTCCTTTTTTCTCCTGAGACTGAAATTACCATGGGAATCCGCCTTGTCAGGGAATGTCTTGCCTAGTTATTTTAGAAGAATTCATAGTCCTTTTTTAGATAGTGGCTGTTCAAACATATCTGTGAAAAGGGTGTTTTTTTTGTCTTTACTTGAAGTACAAAGAAATACTCTTTATTTATTGATGTGTGATAGCAATTTAAAGACGCATCACCAGAGTGGCGACATTCGGTTTATGCTATGTGGAGGAAAGCCCCAGGGGACTAGAGTAAAATATTTTACCGCAAGTGAAACCTACTGAAGCATTGTTCAACTGCAATCTAACTGAAAGGCCTAAAATGAAATATACAGAGTATCTTCGCCTGGATTCGAACCAATATCATTGAGGGGCAGAGTGATAGTGCTTGCTTTGCCACGGAGTCCTGTTACTTTTAATGAAATGAACTACTTTTTTTATAAAAAGAATTTCACGTTTTAAAATAACAGTATACTTATTTATTTAAACGTAATAGAATGCAACGAGATAATAGTATTTTGCTAAAGGTTATTTTCTATAAAAGTAAAACAATAAATACCACCTATATTCTAAAAGGATAGGCAAGTAGAAATAATGCAATAGTAATATCTGTTCTGTTATACAATTCGGATACCTCTTAGAAGTTTTTGAAAAACATGTGCTACTAAACCATAGAAGAGATTAGTCAAACCGTCGGGATCTTCAACCGTTGAGAATCTTAGTCTGCAAGATATTTATGCAATATTGATGTATTCATGTCACACAATATACAATTACTCAAACAACGGACCTTATAGACCTAATACTACCTTTCCAAGATTAATTTTAATAAAGGAAGCTCTAACCAATCGGTAACCAGATCATGGTGTTTATGATATATGTTCTTTATTTCCACTTTTCAGTGATTTCATATATGAAAAAGATAAAACATGCATGATACGTGACTGCTTACAATTAAATGTTACACGCGATCTTTAAGTACTATCCATATATTGTCAAAATAGGGTTAAGAGAAATGTAAAAATAGCGTAATTCGTGAAAAAGGGAATACAATCTAAACTAAAACGCTATGATTCATTTATTGAATTATTCGCTAGAGGTATTTGCAGATTGTTTAATATAAATGTTTAAGCTAATTGTATGCATTATTGCACTGGAAAATGAAACAACAATTTTTGCTCACTGTTAACCAGTTTAAAGTTCGTCTGCCAAGAAAGGGAAAAAATTAGAACTAATCGATAGCTTCATGTTTTAAAAAGAACTCTTCTGAGCAAGAGATATATCTTTCCTCCCTGAAAACATACAAAACATTCCCTTTAACTCTGGAATGGCAGTCGCTGACAGAATTGATCCATTAGGAGGTGGTCCATCTTATTTCCATAAGAAATTGGATCATGAATGCATTTCCTTGAATAAATATTAGCGAAGGGAGGCAGGCAAGCGAACGCCCCGGGAAAACCATATCGTATTTGTAATGTCTTAGAGAAGTTTGACGAGTATTTTTTTCTCTTAAAAAGCCTGATTAATGTAGCATTAGTACTCATCCTTATTTTTACTGAATTAATGGCATCCTGCTAAGTGGTTTGATTACTTGGGTCAAAGACATATAAAGATGTTTTTGATTAAACCATATATTTATACACTTATCAGCAGTGCATGGGTTTCGTGTTAATTATGATATACCATACTTTATAATGAAGAATTGAAAGAAAAGAAAACGTATACTTTGGTCTAGTTTATTTTTACTTGCATCTCCTTCTGGTGTTTGTTCAATTTTAACTACATATTGGATATCTCATAGGGTATTTTTTTGTATTACCTTATGATGTTGAAGTTAAGACACTGTGTTCAATGAATTTAAATATTATTTGCAATTTAGGGTATAAATTACATGATATGTTGGTATCATCACGAAGCTTTGTTTTTAGATGATCACTTATTTGAGTAGATTAAGTGAGTTTAAGAACAAATTACATTAGACCTCTTTATCCACAAAAGTTTCTTATAATTTCTTTTAAAAAACCTTTCTATGTCTCATTTGGAAGTACTTGCGAAGTTTCGTTTTGCTGGTTGGAACTAACTTCGTGCACCAAAAGGGTTTCTTTTTTATATTTTACTTTCACGCCAAGCGTAGTGCGCCCTATAGATTGTTTTTATCTTTTTTTTAAATCTTTTTCAGCTTTTTGCCGTCGACAATTGTGTTGAAGACTGGAGGGTCGCCATTTCTCCAAGAAGAACTGCTCAATTATGTTTAGAAGTTGTAGTGTGTGCTATCCACCCAATTCCTGGAAACTTTAATTTCATATGGAACACTATGCATTCAAATGGTCATACTTTTCTGTCCAATGAAGTCAGTATTGATATTGTTCTATCTTTGCCAATGTTTCTAAGACTTTATCTTATTGCTAGAGTGATGCTTTTACATAGCAAACTGTTCACAGATGCCTCTTCGAGAAGTATTGGTGCATTAAACAGGATAAACTTTGATACGCGGTTTGTCCTAAAGACTTTGATGACAATATGTCCAGGGACGGTACTCCTAGTGAACATTCTTTCAATGTGGATAATAGCAAGCTGGTTCGTACGTGCGTGTGAAAGGTAGGTTGGACATACTGTTTAAACTTATTATTATTTCTAATTCTTGGCTTTTACGATAATGTATAAGAAAACACATCTTACAAAGTATTCAAAATCTATTTCATTTTTAACGTCGATTTAGGAATAAATTTGCACCAGTCCTACTCGATGGTTTCTGGGTTGGTCAAGTACTTTGTACCTGGGAAAGTCATGACATATTCTTACTCCAAAGGGGTTCGAACCGACATCCGTCTGATCATATGTTCGTTTCCACTAGAGCTGTTGATGTGTTTGTGAAGTTTTCGTTTGGTTGGAGATTTATAAAGATGTCAAATAATGAATAATCATTTGTCTTGTTAATCGAAGGACTCGTCGTTAGTCTCAACCGGAAATCGTACAGTTAGTACATTCAGTTACATTCTGTAAGAAGCTTGGGAAACTTGTCAGAGTAAAAGTGCAGTGTTTGACATTGCATTTATGATTTTTGTACTCTTATTGTATGCATCTTTCGTTAAAAGAATCCTGAGTGTTCAATGTCTTGCTTTATTTGACACAGACGCCTTACAATTGCATCAAAGCATCGCATTCGTTTCAGTTACAATTATCCATGCATTTCGTAGACTGATTTTCTGATTTTGACCATTTTTTACGATAATTGATCACACGATTTATCGCACAGACAAACGACTTTGGCAATTTTCCCAACCACAGAGGAATTCATGACAAAACTAACTTTAAACAAGAAATTTCAAAGTGGAGGATGTGCTCGTATGTATAATTATATTTTATATCGTAGAAGGTTATACAACTTCTGGCATTAGAACAATTACGAATATCTAAAATCTTTAAAGCCAGTGTTACAAGTTTCTATAATTTATTATGTCTTTCCTCCCACATGTTTCTTGCGTTAACCTATACATGTATGTGGTGACGCTATATTTTTCTGTGTTGGGTCAGTAGAAATCCTAATAGGATCAGTAGAGCTTAAGGTTGTGTCCCTACCTGAACTGGTAAGGACGCCATGTTGTGGAACGTTTCCTTTGGGAATATCGTCTTCTAAATATAACCGATTCCGTCAAAGTAGCGTTTACTAAAATAGCGTTTCCAAGTGCAATTGACCCACACTTTCCGAGTTTATTTTTCAGAGAACGAAGACTTCATCAACATCACCATCTTTTTTAAGTTTCTGCCGATTATCTGTGAACAGGCTTCTTTAATACATCTTTAAAATAAAGAACATTACAAATACAGGACTAGGAAACGTGGTCAATTAAAATAACATATTAATTTTTGGGTTTGGTACCGAGCCTACTCGGAAATATGGGGTCAGTAATGTTCATTGGGAACCCTGTTAGCGCTTCTGTGTAAGGTTAGTACTCGACCAAATAACGGATGGTAGTTTTAATGTATAAACGGTAAATCAATGAACCTACATGCTAACACTTTAGTGTAAAAGTAACAAAAATGACGGCCCTAAATCCATTTTTCGATCGCGTGAAGCAACACTTAAACTTACTTTTCATCATTGAGTCGTTACTAAACATAGAGTACTGGTCTTTTTTCTGATAAAATAACAGCTCTGAAATTGCTTTTTACGCCTTAGTTCGTTATTCTTAAGTAGGGGTGTTGTCTACCCTTCACTTTGATCACGCTGTTACGTGACTCTCCATTGTTTAGTGAGAGGAAACAAATAATTTATATTACAACAAAGACACGTATACATGTCAGTATTGGAGTAATACGAGATTCAAATGACCTAGCTCTTGGACACAAAATAGCGGTAATTAATTTCAATATGCAGTTTCTATCTATATTCTAGATATTCATTTTTTTTAAGATAAAAAGTATTTGTAAATATAGGTATTTCTTTTTTTTACCCGAATTCTTAATACATTTGAACCTGTGTTAACAGCAATTCAAAGTCGTCAACATGAGATTTCAAAAACACATATCATTGTATCACACTTTTAATCTCAATTTAGAAGTAATCTGGATCACGTGACTACTGGTACTGGGTTTCTTAATGGTCTTGATTTCACGAAAGATAGGGTTGACCTTTCAGAAAAGACGATGATACATATTTGCAGTTGTATTTTTCTCCGTGTCGGCCTTGGGGTCGCCATTTTTCTCTGCTAAGTATACAATTATGGAGAACCCACTTATTATCAATTAGCACTGATACAATATTTAGCTTTAAAATGTCGGTTAATAGTACGTTTAGTCTTTCTAAATTTACATGATAATAAATTGATACAATCATTGTTATAATCAGAGAACCAAAAGTGTTTTATTGTGATTAAAAAATATACTATTTTGTCACATAGTCTCGTACGTGGCTTATCAGTAAGCAGCTTTCTACCATCTTTAAACTCCCTTACCCACCTGGCACATGTGTTATATGGTACAGCTAAGTCTGTATATACAGTAAATAAATCAGCATGAATTTGCTTCAATTCTTCTCCAAGTTGCAGCCTTGTAAATATGTAAACTCTTTGGTTTTCTCTGCTGGCGTCCATTTTGAACAGAACAGGAAGTGACGTCATGTGTTGATGACGTCATCAGTACAAGACGTCCTGACGACGTCATTATCTTTGGCGCCAAAAATGTTACTCTGGTTTTATATTTTGTGCTGCTGTAGTTTCATTAATATACCTGACTAGGTTTCGTATTTACAAGACTGTTTTCATTATTAAATGAACACCCCTCGTATTATCGTGTTTCTTTATGTTAACTTTTAAGTTGTTTTTTTTTCATGTTCCCGATATAACATGAAGGCATGAATATTTGTGTCCTATGAAAACAATTTAGGTTTAATATTATATCAACTTCATCAGAAACACATACACATTTGTTTTCCTTCTTATGGGTGTGCAACCAGATGAATTTGATATAAATTTTGGCGAATCATTTCTGTGCAAAGAATAATCCTTTAATGTTGAATTGATAATTAAATTAATTTTAATATCCCTTTGTTTGTTCAGGTACAACATTAAATTTACAAGTGTAGGGCGTTGCATAGAGATTTTTAGTCGTGGATCTTGTCCTTATGAAACTGTTTTGCTGGTTATAAAATATGTCTTTATGTTTGTTTGGTTTAACATCCATTGATTGTATTCCATTCATTTGGAGACTATACATACTTGAGACAGATATAATGCTGCCACACTGCAGTATCACGCCGTAGACATGTGGCATGATACCACATCCAGTCACATTATCCTGACACCGGGCCAACCAGTCCTGGAAATACCCTGCATATATGCTGAGTGTCAGTACCATTTTCTATGTCGCAGTCGGGGAGTGAACCCATGACCCCCCCCCCCCCCCTTGAGATTTATTATAAATTATACTAATGTACAGTCTGTCAATTGTTGATATAAGTTAATTTTAAGGTTTCAGTCCGCTACTTGCTCATGAGATTAATTTCACATTTTAAAAAAAAAAAAAAAAAAAAAAATCCAGATCTGATAACTTACCTTTCAACTGAATTGAAAGACACAGCTTAAAACGGAGGAAATAGGAAATGCTTCGTATCAATCCTCTAGCAATATATACACTGATGTTCTGCAATTCTAGGCAACTGCAACAAGAAGATCAAAGGCTATTGTCGGCATCATTAAACTGTTCTATTCATCTTTCTTTATAACGACCTTGCTCGGATCAATGTTGGGCTAATGGATTTATTCTAGGTTCCTTTATGTTTGATATTTGCAGTGTTCATCCCAATAAATCGCCTAATTTAAATAAATTATAAAATGGATTTCTCAGTTACTTCTTGGACACTTCATTTATATGAAATGTGATCTTGAAATGTTCAGGTACTGATCAAAGGTTTTCCTAATGTTGTTATTATCGACAAGATATTGACCATAGGAAAAGCAGATATTCTTGTCCGAAAAGTATAATTACGGCTTTGCTTTTTTCATCGTGCAAACATCTGTTTTATTGAACAGTACCGTGTTTTTCCTTTGTCATTTGAAATATGGTGGCTGTTCTGATTAAACAACTATTAAATTCGATGTTTAGTGCAAGCTCGTTATTTGACGTCATTCTTACGAAATACAAAACTAAACGGTACGTATATAAATGCTCATGCTTCATCTCTTCAATTAATTTTATTCCCAACTTGATACCACCTCGTGCGTTATATTCAATTTACGGCGGTACTTTGTTGTTAAAATATCCAATTCATTTAGAAACCGAATGTCATTCATAATAATGGCCTGTCGCTGTTAAATAGTTTCAAGAATTTGAGGAAGTTGGAGTATGGCAGTCAAATCTGTCTTAATGTAGCAAGTTTATCAAAAGCTGATACATGAACGAGATTATTGTCTAGGTAGAAGTTTAGGACGAGTGTATTTTTAACGCCAGAGTCGGTTAAAAGATGGTAGAATTATTCATGTTTTGGTAGATTAATGAATTAATGGAAAGACCCACTCTGCACGAACAATGAAGAAACGTTAATCCATATTTCAAATCAGTTTATTTGCCGATGATTATGTTTATTAAAGAAATATCTTACAAGTAAAAAATATTCTTATAAATGTTTCTTTTTCATAACATGTAATACTATGTGATAGACCAGAAATACAATTTAGATTTACATAAAATATCTAAATGTGATTTTATATCTGAGCATACCATTAGATATGCTATTATAGAGACTGGCAATTTCAGTGTACGTAAAATTAAATAAAGTTATTTTTACGATTTTTTTTTCACGAATGGCGATGATAATAGTGGAACTGCTACATTATTAAAAACAAACAAAGAAACAACAACGAAAGAAAAACAAAATAAAACAACAAAAATAACAACTACAACAACAAAAGTTTCTGGATATTAGAAAGTATAAGTGAAATATAAATATGGTTATTTCACCCACCACGTCCAGTGGGGGAAATATTTGGTTATCTTCCTTGTCCAAAAGATTGAAATAAATAGGTAGTCCTGATATCCCGCTGGCTGCAAGAAAATAACACAGTCTGCACATTCAGACTGGCAACATTTATTTTTCCATCTATCAAGAACACTCGTGGTCACTGCACTCTGCACGTCGGTATAGTCGGCCGACGTTTAGATGCTAATTTCAAAATAACGAAGCCCAGTAAGTAGCCATTGCGTATCCCTATTTGTAAAGTGTATGCAAATAGCTTGTTGGAGATTCTTCGTTAATCAAAGCATTCCAAATAGCGTGCGGCGACATCGCGTTTCCTTGGTTATGCGATTATAAAAGTGAGGAAGACCACAGTCGGTGCATCCAGAAAGCATTTAAGTTAATGGATGTTCGTGATGATCAAAGAGCCTTATAATGTTTAGGGTTTTGATACGTTACTCGTTATGTTTGTCTACATAGTGTACACGCATGGGCATATATATGGACAATTCATATCTTATAGGAGAGATGTTGCACTGTTAATTGTGAATTTATTTATTTTTAAATATAGTTTTTGTGTTTCATCTAAGCAAGCAAAGATAGCAAAAGAGAAGGTTGGAATTAACACATATAAATTAGATTATGTTAAACCTCATTAGTGGCATTTTACCAATTATTACACTATATACGAGATATTTCTTAATGATAGTTTTAATTATTAAACGTATCAATAATTAGACTATTTTAATCAGGGCTGTGATTCAAAGTTTCATTAAAATCTCACCTTTAATAACAAAATGCCATTCATCAATATAAGTCAAACAATTAGACTCATAAGAACACAAACATTTTTAAGATGATTTTTTTACATATTCATTGATATTAAAGTAACTCTCATTATATGTATTAAGGGGAATCCTTACCACATCTTATTACTGAGTTGTAAATTTGTGGAATTATCCACGATTCTGAGTGAGGGTCTCTCTCTCTTTATATATATATAGACACAGAAGATCGCTTAATAAGGTCTAAGAGCATATAAAGTTAAACCTTTCTTGGGCATACAGACATAGTAAAGTAAAGTTTATCCAAGACTTGCTAAAGTGGTAAGTAACACGTTTTATTCAGTTTTATTCAATTTTTACACTGTTTACTTAGAGCAGTAGCCCGCTAGCTTACGAATATGCTCCTTGTTAAGAACAGGTGGCCTCTAGGTTATGAACAGGTTTTATATATACTGTGCTGAATATACAGAAATAAACGCATGTAATGTGCCGTGATTTTGCAGCAGATCACAGGCGGCTTCTCTGCAATAAAGTGAAATATTTGCATTGCAGAACCCCTCAGATGTCATTGCAGCACAGAAATGCAAAGTGTCTGCGCAAACTGTCTGGGTTATCCAAAGGCATACGATATATTAACTTGTATTAAAATAACGGGGAAATGTATTCTTCTTCCTACACTATATAATCCCGAGATCCATAATGATTTAGGAAGGAACTTAATATACCACAGATTTTGTAATCATTTTATGGGTGCTATTTTCACTTCGATAGACATGTGCCATATCAACTGCAAAATAAGTGTTATTTTTTATCATTTTGATTTAATATTTAAAATATTCAAATATTTAATCGAGTGCTGGAAGTTCTGATTGTATATTTATGAATTGCAGCATTTATTCCTCTTCAGGATTTCAGAATATATGTATGGACGTTAAGAATTCAGCATTTTTACTTATTTTATTGATCACGTGAGAACACCTTGACCTATTGATTTAAACGTAGTATTATCTCACACAGTATAATTATACGAGTGGTAATTCAAGACCAGTGTTTAAGACCAGCATTTTGTGCCATAAAAACATAAATAAATTTTGCCTCAATCCGGGTTCGAACGATGAACCTCAGTATCTCAAATATTTTATCAGTCTGTTGATTATTACAAATACATTTTAAACTATTACTACAGCTACTATTACTTCTTCTGTTACTGTTGAATATGCTGATTGTGACTGTGTTTCAAATAATTAACTTGTAACTTGAATATTTGTTAAATTCATCATCATCATCATCATCATCATCATCATCATCAACAACAACAACAATATTTATAGCTTATTAAAGATAACTAAAGAAAAAGAAGAAGAAGAGGAAGAAGAAGATTTTATTTTCATCCAGAATACATTTGACAGTATAATAAAATAGGCCTAACTGACCCATGATCATTTTAATCAATATAAAAATTTGAATTGGCGGGCATTATTATATTCATAATGTAATGTTTTTATAACATAATAGTAATCATGCTTATACGTTATGATATTTGGCCCAAGGCCCTTCTTCTTTTCCAACATTCGCGACAGAAGAAAACAAATCTAGAATCTGAATTTGAATATTTATTGACATGTTTAACCCGTTACTTAGCACCGAGCGAACCTTTCTGACGTTATCACATTTAGCTTCTCCTACTTCTAACCTCCTCCCTCAACACGCTAAGAAAGAAACCTATTTCAGAAACATGTCGGTAAAATTAGAAATATTCTCTATTCGATCATGATACCTCTAGCGTCACTTCCCAGCTTTAAGTTAATATTTCACTCGCTTAATAGAATCTGCTGAGATGGTTGAATAATGCTATTAACTTTTCCGAGATGTTCAGAGTTACTTTTAAATTTCGAAATTGTTATTCAGTTAGACCCAGGCAATACGTCGATCGTAACAATGGACGGTTTCTTAGAGCTAGATGCTATTGTAAATCCGAATTAATTCCCATTTCCATCCTAATGTTTCTCTTAGTGCTAACGTATCCGGAAGGCTGCACTGAGTTGTTTTGTAGATCTTTTATTTTCGACTGGCAGGCATGTATTTGGGAAAAGAAAACTGCCACTGGGAGAGAATGTCTTTGGTAGAAAGCAGATCATTTTGTTTGGATTATTTCTTTCATTATTTGTTTATATATTCTTTTTATTTAAACGTCCCATCGACAATAATTCAGTCTTTTTGTGATTTTGTCTTGACCTACCCAAAGACCTATTAAAAGGTTGAATAGGTTTACCTTGGTACCCTGTTTCATTAACCTGACACCTAAACCGCTGTTGGAATCACCCGTACAATCTGAACGTCAAGCAAGGATGTTGTATCAATACTATTTACACCAACAACCTTCCTCTCGCAAATGGGTATTTGATCACTTTGCTACGTAAATGAGGTCAGTGTTATGATGGATACGTAAATATGTCAGATGACACAGTGGTTTCTTATTTATTACATGGTCAAAGTAGCATTACCGATTCTGATTAATAATATCCAATTTCACTTTCATAAAACAATAAAATGTGAAATAAGTACATAAATATATGTTTCTTAATGTTTTGAGTTTTAAGTTTATTCATTGACTTATTTTTTTCACTCATTGTACATAGATAAGCTACCTACAAAAAACACGTGAAAACAAAATACTAACTCATCTCTCTCATACACACGCTTAACATGTGCTTAGAATAGAAACTTGTTTGTAGCATAAACTAATTTTCGAAATGATCCATTATGTATATATAGAAACTAAGCAAAACCTGTTTCTTATTCATACCATAGTTTTAAAAACGGGTTTGCTTAATTCTTCCTTTAAATATGCCAAGTACGTAAAATTTCAGAGACTTTTGACTCACTAATAGAAAACAGGCGCGATATGTTTTAGATGTATGTGCCTTGGGGTTTGTTGGCGTGTAAAGATAGTATGATTATGGAAATTGCTTAATTCAACGGAATGTTCAATAGAGAGATTGGATACGAATATTTGCATTCAGTAGTCACGTGGTATGATAATTATTACATACGATCAAATATCGTTTGAGTCCATAATAGCTCTGACCGCTGAGAGCTAATTTGACCCTAAATGAACACAGACGAAAGGTCATATTGCTAATAAGGACGCCTTATATGACTTAATTTCCGCTATAAATCTCAGAAAACTACATCATTTTGTGTAAAAGGAGTAAACATAGCTCTTGGAGTGTTTTAATAATCCGAAGTGTTTGGCGAAACATCTGTTCATTCACTGGGTGCTAGGTGTCCTTTCAGTGAGTATGTCCTGGGCATGTTTGCACAGTCCTCTGGTCCGCATTGATTGAGAGATAAGCAACTACCGTTATATTGATCGATGCAATTAACCCTTTTCCAGTGGGATAGTAACATCATGTTAGACCATAGAAAACCCTAATTATATTAAAAATGTTTTGGAAATAAAAGATTCATGGAAGTATGGTATTGATGAGCTGAAACATCATATATGATCAGAATATGATCAGATTGTTTCGCTTGTTGCACCCAGTCTTGTGTTGTTATATGTGCATATATCTTGTCCAAGTTTCATATAGGTGTTATTAAAGGTTAGATAAGAGAGAGACGGCTGAATTATTTTTAGATCTAGTTGTGCCAGCTTGTGATATTAAGGTCTTCCCATCCTAATAGCGATCTATTCCATCAAAGCCATGCATATTAACTTAACAATACACATGTATATAAGCTTTTAAAGTGTCAAACAATGGTAATCTTAGGGGCAAACTGACATTTTATGACAAGTGACAGAAGTTTTTTATTACATCCCCTTGATTATTTTGTTGCCATGAGTTATCTTCCCTGAAAACTAAAAAAAGTGATTTTCCCATTTTCCTATGGTAAAGATGAGATTGTTTCTTTCATCTTTCTACCATGAGTTTTTCTCATAATCAAATTCAGCTTTTCATATTCACAGGAAATACATATTTTCCATAGGCTTCAATGTTAACTTATATCCGGATTATCTCCCCCAAATTAGATAAAAAAATGAAAAAAAAAAAAAAAAAAAAAAAAAAAAAAAAAAAAAAAACTCTTGGTGAAATGTTTTTATTTTTGAATGTCTTCAAAGTAACTTAGTTTCATAGAAATATAACAATCTAGTGGCAAGATATGGAATATGACAATTAGGATGGGAAAACCTTAATGAGGAATTGTACTTAACAATATATGGATCGATCAACCCCAACCGTTTACAAGATCGGATATTTCTCATTATTTTACATACTTCCGAGTTAAGTTCGGACATATTTTCATCGACACAAGAGCAAGTTTCTTGTTCCATTTAAATTATCTGCAAATTACCCTTGTAGAAACAAGTGATTGCTACCTTATGCACAACAAAGCTCTCTGTAGTTATTTTTGTTTACATTTGTATCAATTCGTGCAACACAGATGTTAAAATTAATCGTTTGTGTATGAATGATATCCGGCATTCTTTATTCGTAGTTTTCCAGACAGGTACAAACAAGATATTTATGCAATGTTGCTGAAAAACATGCAGCACATTAACAAATCTATAAAAATACATAAATATTTTTTGTAGACCTTTATTAATTTCTAACAGTTCGGCCTGGAAAATCACTGTGGTCGTTATTCCAGAGTTTGTCTATTATCAACAGTTTGCAATCCATAGGAAAGTAGTTCGGGTAATTCGGTCATATAATTTTCTATTTTTCCTTTCTAAAAACGCAATCCATTTTGAATGACGTAATGTTTTTTTTTTGCTTTTACAGTAAAAGAATGAATCTTTATTTTTAAAATGAATGTCATTTTTGGTTGTAAAAATGAATATTACAAATAGAAATTCCAAAGATGCTTCATTTTCTTATGTAAACATGTCGATGTTAATTAGTACACGCGCAGGCGGGCTGTCAAAGTTATTTTAGCTTCATATTTCGGCAATATTTTTTTTCCAAATGACGTCAGGGTGTCTAGGATAGCCCGAATAGCTAACACAGTCGAAAACTGCTAAGCCAGAAATGAATATGAACAAATATTTGACTGCTTCTCAAACACAAAAACCATTAAGTAAGCGGTTCTTTTGAGGTTAAGTGGCGCATTTATCCGCTCGGAAGTTCTGGATAACTCAGTAATTAAATTCTTTATTGACAAGACTCTATCAGCATAATGAAATGGTTTCTATATTAGGCCATGTTTGAACGACCCCATTGTTAAAATCAATGTGTCTACAAACTGCTCTATATGTGTAGATGCTGTACTCAACCAGTACTCAAATTACTGTTCAAACAACTGGACAAAAAGCCGCACTTGTTAGAACTATAACTGATATTGGTAACTGGGTATTTTTTTAAGATGAGAAAAATAATACACGGAAAACATTACCTGTTGACATTTTACTCGTTGTTCTGTGTCCCAAAAGAAATATCAAAAATAGCTAGGGTCTTTGTATGAATGTCACAAGACTCATTAAATACCTAGATGCTTAAAACGACTTCTACAAAGAATGCCATTTTGTTGTTCTAGATAGATCCAAGGAAACGAAATGTATCTATAACTGATCGTTTTTCCGTTTCTGTATTTAGAACATATCACGTCATACTCAATCTTTATTGTCATTATTACTCTAAAATTTGTTTGTTGGGTTTGTTTCAGTCATTTGGAGACATTTTCTACTTGAGACAGATATAGTGTTGCCATACTGTAGTATCACGCTGTAGACATGTGGCATGATCCCACGCCAAATCACATTATCCTGACACCGGGCCAACCAGTCCTGGAACTACCATCGAGCAATTGAGCAATACCAGTACCTTTTGTACGACTTTGACGCTCTAACCTTTCGAGGACCGGGGAAATAGTTAAAATTGAAACAAATTAGCGAAATCGCTTGATTCTGAAATTTATTAAAAAAAATGTTATGTTTCTTACTGAAATATCATATAAGACTTTCTGATAATATTAATCTGATTTTGATTTTAGTCTTGACACATTTCCAGTACAAATATTCTGACGGATGAGATGAAATTTCTACAGGAATATACACCATCAAAGAATTTAATAACAAACCCTGAATTATTTTGTCAATGGTGCAAGGGTTTTTAAAAAATGTGTAACAGTTCTGTTTTTGGAAATAAATCATATGATTCATATATAATCCATTTCGCAAAAAAAAAAATCCCCCCAGAACAAGAACAAAACAAAAACAACAACAACAACAACAACAAAAACATATAATGTCATTTTTTGTCGTTTTTGCAAATGGGTACGTATTATTGAGATGCCTAGCTATCCATTTAAAGTTTACAGTATTGCGACATATAGTTACAACTGTCTTAAGCGGTCAGTCAAAGAAACGAAAGTATGTAACCGCTTAACAGAGGTGATCGCTAAATGAAGGTTAAACATATACCAAAACCAATGCAGTTGACCGCTTAATAGAGGTGACCGCTAAAACAAGTTCAACCGTATGTGATAAATAAGGAGTATGATTTATGAAAAGGACAATACATTGCATAGCATTATGTAAAATACACGCAATCACACACTAAAGCGCCATGCACTAACAGGATTGTACTTTCAGCATGAGTCATTGGGAGGAATATAAATGAGCATGACATTTTCTTTAACCGCCACATCTGTTACTGTATCGATAGGTAAATGCTCTTCACCAAGACGGCTAGTCCTTTGTTTTATTGAAGCTGCCAGACGGAAAAAAGAAATACTTCTTATTTGAATCAGTACGGATCAGGGGATATCGTTTCGGAAGTAGGCATTTTTATGCGACATATTGCGAAATCTATATAAATGATGTATAAAAAATAGGTTGATTTATTAGAAAGGCGTATTGTTTATATGTATTTTTTGATAACTCGTTTGTGTTTATGTATTATCTTGTAATATATACGCGTATGATTGACTGTTGTATGACTGCGTTTTAAAGTGTCATATATCCATTAAATACATTTAATGTATTCTTTGAAATACGGCCAGTGTATTTTTTAAGTTTGCAAAAAACATGTATGACATTTTTAAGACATATTTTGTTACTTTAGAATGTTATATAGAGACTATCGTCCTCTGTGACCAATAGATGAGAACATCAGATACGGTGACTGGATCCCCGGGCGCGTCAAACAAAAAAATGGCACGTATTGTGCTCTAATTGATTTTGATCATTCGACTTTATTAGGGCCGTCTGAGCACAAAAACACCTAAGAATTTGCTACATATTTCATACGAGGCAGCGCTGTCAGACGCAATGTGTTAAACCTGTGGCATGAATCTTTTAATTAAGGTATATTGATAAATCTGCATACTTATAACGTTTACACATCTATGTGTAATTAACATGTACATAAATGAATTGGGGGGGGGGGGGGGGGGGGGGGGTCATGGCAGCGAGGGTCAAATCGCTGACTTTAACGCTCCGCGTTGGTTCGAATCCCGGCAGGGTCATTCGGATTTTCATTTGAGGATACCTTCCATCTGGCGTTGCTGTTGTCGTGTTCTACCGGAGCTCCGTATCGGTTAACTTCACTTGTAATTATGACGTCGCTGTATGACTGAAATACTGTCGGAGCGACGGTAAACTCAAATAGTCAAGTCATAAATGAATGTTACGTATGTTTTATCAGGACATACTTTCTACATGTACATGTTTTTGTATAATGTCTCTCCCATTGTCTCTCTGTCTTTTAAGAGCATTTGAAATTGCCTGCAAATTCATTTAAGTGAAGTTTGATTTTTTTGGAGATAGAAAGATAGATAGACGGTCGACAAGACGAGCCTATGATGGCCTACACACTGTATATATCACGTGACATTGTTTTTCTCCCCCACAGTCAGCTAGATCCCGAACAACACGCCAACATCCTGAACTCCATGTGGATGATTGCCATTACGTTTCTGTCCATCGGATATGGCGACATTGTGCCGAACACGTACTGCGGTAGAATGGTCGCCATAGCAACCGGCGTCATGGTAATGTTCAATTTTACCATTAAACTCTATGCATTTGTAAGCGCCATTACCGTAATAAGATTCCCCTATTAATTTACATGACAAATGTCTGAATCATTGTGTACATTCAATTGTTTTAAGTTGGTGATACCAAATGCAAAGCTATATTGGCATGCTACTTTTAGCTATTTTATTTTTTTTTCTTTCCATATTTATAAATGTCGCCCACGCATTTTTAATGAAGGCAGATTATGCGGATGCTCGTATTTACACAATGGGTCAATAATAACTATGCCTATAGCTCAAACACACAATTGGTTCCAGTATGTCTAATAGTACTGGTGTGCTATATTTAGATTCTATAGTTGTATTTAACGGCGTTGATAATGAATACCGAATGTGGCACGGCATGACATTTGAAAACACATTGTGTCATTTCCAGGGGATTTCATTTATACATATAGAACAGTGTTTTAAAAACAGCAATCAGAGTAATTACCATTGTCACTTACAATTACAACAATGTATTTCACAAACAATGTAATATCAGTCATTGAGAGGTAAATATAATAGATGAATTGTGAATGTTTTAATATGTTTAATAGTAGTTTCAAACAATACAACAATACAACCTTTTCCTTCTTTAAATCATGAAAAGGAAAACAAATAAAACACATAAGATATAGAAAATATGTATTTTTACATTATTCTATTCAATACGTAGATATATATGTTTGAGGTTTCATCTGGAAAGAAAACAAAACAAACATATTGTAATTACCCAGAGGAACAGCCTTGTATGTTCCGAATTGTACACACAGTGAGACAATGAACGTTTTTGATGGCATTATTTGCTTGTACGTAAAGCTATACGGACAAATGTAGGACGATTTAAAATTACAGTAAAACAGGAGGTAACTGTAATTTATTTTTGACCATATCAGACATACAAATTCAAAGCATTATTCTTTATGCTAACCCAAAGACATATACATATGGTACTACTGTTAACAAACTCACATTAATTTACAACATTCGATATTAAGGATGTAAGAATTTTTCTTCTGTTATTGTATTAACTCTTTAGTTATCATAATAAAACTATTATATTTAAACATAACGTAGCTTCCTGTCCTAATCATATTCAAGCTTGCTTGAAAATTACTGGTTAATTAATCTTTTATACATGTATTGTTATTTTGAGAACGAAATACAGGATATCAACTAAAACAAATAAAATAAAATGAAAAAAATAAAAAAAAAATAATAAAAAGAAGCGTATACAAACCAAGATATGTTTATTATATCGACTATAACATGAAACAAAAGTACTGTCATATAGTCTGAAAATTCTTGCTTTTGATAATTATTTGTTGTGAAATAGGCACATTCCTTGAAGTATTGTATTTTATTTTCATTCGCAAGTGTTTTTATTGTATTCTCACGAAGTCACGAAATAGAGTGTTATAAGACGCGTAACGAACTTGCAGTACCAAGTTTGATCGTGTGATATGGAAATTTTGCTATGATCTGAAAACTTTTGCTTGCCGACATTTAAATAAAGATATTGGTATGGTTTATCACGTGTATTTTACCAGTAATATTGTCATAGAAAATCGAAAATTATATTTTTATGTGTTTTGGTTGACATTTATTTTGGTTGACATTTCTGGCTGGTGTTTAAGGGTGCCGGCTGCACGGCGCTGGTGGTGGCCGTAATAGCAAGGAAGTTGGAGTTGAGCAAAGCCGAAAAACATGTTCATAACTTTATGCAGGATACACAGCTCACTAAAAAGGTACAGTTTAACTTTCATTACTGACTACCTTATTTAGCAACCAATATCTCCGTAAATGCTTAAATGCCTATTGCAGCCATGTTTCAACATTTCGTGTTGATTTCATATCATTTAGCACCAACATGGAAAAAGTGGTTTAGTTTAAACTCCCCACATATACATGTGTCTGTTGAAGGCAGGTTCTTCGATAATTTCTAAAATTATTGAAATCAAGAAACCTGATTTCCAAGAACACTACTTAAAAACAATGCGATTTAATTACCATGATTATCATTCTTATAGTGTTTCGAAAGTATATAGTTTCGTAATTGTGTATTTACGCATCATTATAATTGATCTTGGTTTATGACTTTATAATACATATCCGTTGGGTATTTTACGATAAACATATTTTGAACTTAAAGGATGGTTATATATAAGAGACCGGTAGGTAATCCGATTTGCCCGGAGAAATCAAGAATTGTGTATGGAATTCGCAGACAATGTTTTAGCATGATAGGAAAATGGAAGAGCATTTTAGACATTCATAATTCAAATGTATAAATGTAATACTGATATGTACTTTCTCATGGACCTTATATTTCAATTATGAATGTCTAAAATGCACTTCCATTATTCTATATTATCCATGAATGTTTTATTTATACATTTGAATAATGAATGTTTGGAATATCTATGTGTGTGAATGTCTCTCTCTCTCTCTCTCTCTCTGTAGGCCATATTATTTAAAATTATGTTATTTCTCGTACTATTGTGCCATAAATACAAAAGATAAATAGAAGTAGTTACATAGTTTGTTTTTTGACAGGAGTAGCACATAGGCACAATACATTATTTTTATTACCATGCAATTTATTTACAGCTTAAAAATGCCGCTGCAAACGTATTGAGAGAAACCTGGCTCATATACAAGTACACTAAATTGGTAAAGAAGGTCAACCCATCCAAAGTTCGCTCTCACCAACGAAAGTTTTTGCAGTCGATACATTGGTACGCAACCTTGTAGTGTTGTACTTTGAATATTGCAAGTACATTTTTTAACAAATGTTACACAATGTCAGCTAATGGATTTAAATATAATTTAAATAAATATAATTTTTCAGTAAATAATTGATATGTTACTGTTTGAAATATTATCTTAAACATTTTAGGAGATTTGATAAGATAACATCAGAGATCTCAGTGTAATAAGATCATTTGTCGTACAAAATATAACTATAACTGCACCAATCTTTAATGTTTGTTTTCTTATTACAATTCTTAAAATGGTGTATCATTTGAAAGGAATCAAAAACTATATGTAATGTGTATCCCACATTGTATTATTTCTTATTGTTTTGCTTTTTATATCTAGTTTTAACAAGTAAGTGGTTTAGATTCTATCACATTTTTATTGCTTCACTGCAAAACGCCAAATTTTATGAGAATTACGATGGACATTGTTTATTTCATTTGTCTTGTTTTCATGGGCTACGTCTCAAGATGGATTTAATAATTTCAGCGATTTAAAGTCAGCTTAGGTTCACTTGAATGATTAAATGTTCATGCACATTTTTTATTATTGTTACCATCATCATCATCAATTAAATACCTTATTTTAGATCCATATGGATTACTTACATTTGACAGTATGTTGTTATGCAGTTATTCAATTTAGTTTCTGTGAATAAAAAACTAAGTGGATGCTGAATTGGAGTCAGCCGATGGCAGTATTTTATTTATCTTTAGTCCATGCTATCTTGTCACAATTTTCAAACATAAATGATTGATGTTATTTTACTGAATGCTTTTTTCAGTATGAATATTTTACGTTTGTCCACAATTTCACTTTTTCTGTTTCAATTTTATTTTCAGGCTTTATATTCGAATCAATTCCGCTCGATTTGAAACAAATTGTTCTTGTGTTTAATGAATCTATATCGTATATGTAGAATTTACAAAGTAATCATTTTTTTTTTTTTTTTTTGATGTTAACATAAATCATAAAAAATTAATTAATTAATTTTGGTTTAATGGCGTATCATCAAGTTTTACTTTTGTCTGCCTCTGTTGTAAAAACAACAACAACAACAACAACAACAACTGTTAATGAATGTTATTAAGAACATGTGCGAAATTAGGAGATCATATATTTATGAACCCTGTCGATGATTCTATAGTAGTATGTTTCGTCAAGAAGCAATAGATTATAACCTAAACACTGCGAGTTATGTGTCCTATTTATAAACTGATACGCTGTTCTCCTGGGATTTTACTATGTAAAACTTATTTATGTAATATAAATGTGTTTGTTTACAGTTTACGGCGAATTAAGATGGACCAGCGAAAATTGACGGAGAACCAAAGCACATTGGTAGACATGGCAAAGGTAGGGATTCCTTGTCATTGACCTAGACTCAATTTCATTTTTTTTACAAACTGTTAAATATTTTTTAATTTATAATATGTGGTGTTAAAATGTTCATAGATGTTTCTCTGTTGTTTTATTTGTATAGGAAATGCACTTATAGGTACTTTCTACATGATTTACAGCAGTAGTTACTTTGATAAAAATGTTTTGAAAACAACAACAACAATTTCCTTCTTTTCATAAATTGAAATCAATTCCAAATTCTTGCATTTCCTGTTGCTTAAATAATTTCCTAAAATACTATAGTTTTGATAAAATACATTATATTAAATTTATGAAAATGCCAAACACTGTATCCTTTTCTTTTCCCTTTTGAAGCGTACATTAACCACTGTTACATAGCTTTTCCTATGTTTTGAGCCTCTTTAATGGAATGTTTTCAGGAAACCGTTTAAAGTTTGAGACTTTGTTTAGGACGTAAAATTCATACGACAAAACAAATGAAAACAACTAGAATAAAATCTTCAAAATTAGATTCATTGTGTATTTCAATGTTTATGTGCGCAGTTTTGCTTTAGATATTGAAATATCACATCACGTATGTTTAATTTAAAATGTACAAATTATCCGACAATGGGAAAGGAATAATATAGTGTTTTCGTTTGTTTTACATTTATGACATTGTGTTCCTAAAATCACCAGTAACAGTTCTTCGAAACAAAAAGGTAAAGGAAAGGATAATGGTGAAAACATATTTTCATTTTCATTAGATTTACTTGTTGAAATCCTTATTTAGTTAAATTTATTATCATCATAAAATCTAAGTGCCATCTATCTTATTATTTACGTAATAAGGGTAATAAGGCAATATTCGTGCTTCCTTGTGCATGATATTAATATATGAGTTTTATTATTTTCAACAATTGACGTGTATGTTTCTATGTTTATTTTAAATATTTGTATTTATATGTCTTCAATTTTACTACATGACCTTCAAGGTCAATGAAAATGAAGACGTTTCTAAAATGATTTTTTCTGTTTTTGTGTCTTCAAGGACAAACGCAATATGTTTATGTCACCATCTATCCATTCCTTTACTTTTAGAACATAGGTGTTACTGGACTCAACAATGGGAACAGTGTGTATATATCCAAACCCATTCTCGAATACCAACAGGTTTGGAGTCCAAAATAGCTCATCCATATATCTATAGTCTATCTATACTATTTATATATCATAACCGTTACTAACCGACTAACCGTTCTGTTTTATAGCGCTTTAAGTTGCACCTAGATACGTTTTGTTAACTAGATTAGACGGGTTTGAAGTGAGTGTCCCCGTACTACTATCGTAGTCTTGCATTAGGAATTAGCTATTTATAAGTGTTCATTATTTTCTGTACATTTATCAACACTTTTTTTAATATGCATTCATGCATTACGATATTTTTCTCTTTTTTTTTTCTATATTTATAACCTGTTTAGAAAATGACATCCGTAGAACAAGTCTGTATAACATGATATAATTAAACATAAAGCTGGAAATAAAACAACAGGAGAAAATCTTTTTAATGAAATGAAAATCATATTATGTGCAGATAATATTGAACATTTCGGTCCGGCATGCAATTTTAAAGTGTTTAGGGTAGTGTGTTTTTGATATCTTATTTTTCTGTGGCAAACACGTATATTGATTTTAGTAAAAACTATGTATTTTTTCGCTAAAGAATTATATTTAAAGCTGTTTAAAATAACTGAAATAAAATGTACTTAAGTTGAAGCAATAGAGCGTTTTAAAGAAATAAGATAAACTTAAATGAGATGTTGAGCAGACAATGATAGCACGCCACAAATGTCCAGTTATTAAAGTCAATGTTTCGAGAATTGAAACGCAGTACACAAATTTCAAAAGTCTCTATTTTCATATTTAAACAAAACAGATGATGATGAAATATTGCACAATGAAATAAACAGAAAAGTGATTGCTTCAATCCTTAAAAAAAAAAAAAAAAAAAAAAAAAAAAGAATCAACAAGAAGTTAAAGTTAACTAAAGATTGGTTATTCTCGGTGTATTTTGATACTCCATGCAAGATTCAAATTTTTATGTTTTTATCGTACTAAAATACCTTGTTAATATTACGGGATTTTAGTAATTAAACTCATTATTGATATCATTTATATAGACTGGTATCTCATCATAATATCATTAAGGATTTCAATCCTTGTAACTTGGTTATTAATGTGCAATCTTATTGCATTGTATCTTCAAACACAGTTTATAAAATGTAATTAATGTTTTGAGTAATTGCAAACGTGCAGAAAACGTTACGCAGTAAAGTTTTAAAATGTGTCACACAAAACAATTAAAAAGTTTATGGACCACAAGTTATGATGCTATCTGATGAATGTAATTAAGGTTATTTATTCAGCTTTCCGTTGCCTTCAATGAACATGTACGAAAGCTCATTCCTTTTAAATATTTCTGAAAAATTGGCAAATGAGTGAGACACAAATAGTGTAAAAACAACTAAACATACTAGGAAATATATGAAATATACAAAAGAAGAGTACAAATCATATGCATACTACATAAAAGAAAGAAGGTGGCGCTATGGTCAAGTTATAATGGTACATGGCTGTAGACACGATGTTTGTTGGCTCGAATCCCGTTGACTGCAAGGATTCTTTCATGGCACAAAGTACTTGTCCATCAGGTAACCATTGAGGGGTATTAATATAATATGCTAAATTCTGTTTCCCAATCGACATGAAAAATATTAAGACTAGAATTGAATAAAGAAAACGAGAAATAGTTTAAACGGGGTGTTTGTTGAGAAGAAAACTGGCGCCTTTTTTCACCCATTTCAACATATTTAGTTCATTTCAATTTAAGAATTTAGTGAATCCATCATAAAACTAGTTCAAATAAGCACAAGCACGTTAGAGTATAAAGGTGATGTTCATTTAAAATCAGTGATTATTTCCTCTTTAATAGTTGTGTATAAAATAACTGCATGCTATAAAATGTTATTTGAATTCATGTAAACATTTTTCCATTAATTTACTGACGATATATACAATCACCATTCTTCTACAAAAATGGATACCCTGACGATTTTATGTTGTATATCATATCTCCTTTTTAAATATTTGCATAAAATGCAATGAATGACTCATTAATGACTCATAGCTTTGTAAAATTCCCTATATGCAGTTTATAATTTATTCCTAATACTAAATCTCTATTTCAAAGACATAGAAATACAATGAACGAATCTATCATTTCAGATAGGTTTCTGATATACACTTACATACAAATAGTATTTGTTGCATGTTGAGCTTAAGGTAGCTTGTCAGATAATATATGTGTTTTAAGCTATTCAGTAGAATATGTACTAACAAAACTAACGTCTCGTGACCCGCCTTGTACATAAGTCTGTCTCATTTTTAACGTTGTGGTGGTATTTTATAGATATATATTTAATATTCATAATTATTTTATTTCCGAAACATCTGCTGCTTTGTAGTATAGTGAAAATTTGACTATATTGAAAATCTATTATATAACATTAGAAATCATATACATTTTTTCAATAAAAGTAAACCTTAAATTTTGGAATAGACTACTCAGTTGTGAATGAAATTACTTTTGATTATTTTAAGTTCTAGTTATAGACAAAATATTATGTTCTTCTTTTGGAAAAAAAAAAAATATCGGATATTTTATCCTTTTTTTTTCGTTTATTTTTTGGAACGTCTAACCAATCGTGTTAAGTCTGAAAATCTATTTTCAATGAAGTTTAACGTCGATTTACAAATATATATAAGATCGATCTACACTTTATACATAAATATAGATGTATTCAGATCACAACTCAATAAATGATTAATTTTGTGATTTGTACCACTCAGCCATAGCATACTTACATATGTAAGGTCTGTAAAACTGGTTCATTTTAGGCAAGGAATCTATAAGAATAGAAAGTTGAAATGGAAGTAAATCTTGACTTTTCTTGACTATTTGAGTTTACCGTCGAAAGCAAATCTTGACTCGTATACATTTAGTGAAATGATCTGGAACAAGTTTTGTATATATCATAACTATATATATTTTAATAATTTTACTATCTTGTGATGTGCTCTTTTTTTTAGAAAATACAGTTTTCAAATAAGCCAGTTGAAGTAGTATTTGATGAGCGCATAATTTTGATCTTGTTTGCAAACCAACCATTCGTTTTAAATTTAACAAAAAGCAGTTCTCCGTAGGAATAAAACATGAAGACGTATTTCTCTTTTCTTTCTGGTCTAATTTATGTTTAGGAAAACGAACTGAACATCAATTTACATAGATTAGTTTTGAATTTCTCTCCTTCTTTTGGTCTTAACATCTTTTACAAGCTCATATTTCAGTGTCACAGTCGGTTGCCGCAATCCATAAATAAAGATCAACTTCTAAACATACAAGTTAATTAATTACAATTATTCTGACATTCCATTGATTGTTGTAGATCAGTTCCAAACTTTTAGTGTTGAGTATGTTAAACATATTATTTTAAATCAAATACATATGAAAATATAATTTCCGCGGTACATTTTTGCGGTTCAGAATTTGGATACAAAATATAGTTCATACATGTACAACAAAATGCTTGTAGCTGTTCGTATATTTATATTCCTAGACCCAAACCCATATCGAGAACATAGTAAGCGAGTTGGCTGGGAACACAAGTAACCTTGAGAAGCGGGTTAACAAAATCGAGGACAAACTTGTCGCTTTACAGGTATGTACAGGTAGCATTGAAAATCTCGTTATCCCAAGTTACAGTTTCAGGAATTTATTATATTAATAGACCTCAAACCCACCCTTTTACGATTTTTTTGACATTGTCAACTCATTGGTTATGCATTTATTTTATTATGAATGTTTACCTCAAAGGATTGTCTCACATAAAGTTGAAATTTAGAATAAATTTTGAATAAATTCATTTTGAATAAAATATATTTTCAGAATAAGAAACTGTTAACTAAATGTAGGTTGGTTGATGGATATTCTCAATTGAACGAAAAATATGATTTATACTAAATGTATACATTACACAAGCATATGGTATACATATAATAAATTTCACAACTTAAGTTGATGAATTGAGTATTGAATCAGAATATAAATTGCAAGTAATGGCGTGACAATGTCTTTGTTTTCTGCAATTTGTAAATAATAGTATGTTTAACTTTGTTTAATTTTAAAGAAATTCTCAATATTGGATATACATGTATATTGTCATTATAAATGCAGTCAATACATAAATGATGCAATACATAAATGAAACGTAAACACTTAGAAAAGATCACAGAAGCTACTTCTCACTTATTCTTACAGTACTAAAAAAGTTACAAAAGCATGTGTTGTTTTGGTATATGTAACTAATATATGCATATGTAAGTTCAATTTAAATATCTACATTTTACTGTTTTTTCTTATTTTTTAATAATTTTATTTAATTTATACAATTAAGATTACATTTGAAGCCATATTTAATCCATTTTAAGGAAAAATATTTGTGCGCATAAATCTTTTTTTTTTGCTCCTATTTTAGTCCCAGATGGAGGTCCTCCCGAGCATGATAGTGGACCGCCTGATGGCAAGGCGTGGTGACCCCCTTGTGGACCGGCCCGCTGAAGCAAGACCCCTTCCCGAGTTCAGAGCATACAGTCGGATGTCGCCGCCGCGCCGCCGTCGATACATGGCACCTCAAAATATTTCAACTGCACAAACCATCCTAACTCCTCCGAAAATCCAGACGCCGTCTCCTTCTATTCCTGAATCTCATTCAGATGGTTGTGTCAAAGATTCCAGCCATCTCTGAAATTGAATCACATCGCTCTTTTTCCGATGCACAATTCAAGGCAGATAAAAAAGGGTGTTAAAAACCCTAAACCAGTGAGGCCCAGACCGTCTCTCCAAGTCAGACAAGACCTGGATATGCTCATGGCTTGAACAGGAGGCGATGATGAAATGTGTTCTCCACGTAAAAGAGAGAAATGCCAAAATAATTTTTGTGGGCGAAAACCGTTTATAAGGATTTACATTTAGTTGTCCAAAACCAAAAAGTTTCGCTCTTAATCTCTCTTTGCGGGAGCCACATGTTTGGACAACGGCATGTGCAGTGCTTATTGTCTACAGATGGATGAATACACCATCGTTTAAGAATCACAGAAGTGATATGTGGCATTCTCAATTGCCAATATTCTGATCAAGATATCCCTAGGGTATACAACATTGCGACTTGATCTTGTAATTATGACCGTATTTTAATTCTACTGCCAACATCCATATAGGCAGACTACCAGTAATATAGATATACAACTTAATTAAAGTATACAATACGTTAAAGTTTGAATAAGAATTGTATCTAAAAGCTCAGCTTAAATACATGTGATATTTATATTAAATATAGGTCAAAACCGACTCGACTTGACACACTGTATAACGTACAGTATCAATGGGCGTGTATAAATCTTTGTACATTTTTGTGTCTTTATACGGTTACCTCGTTGATTGTAAATAAGTTGTATATACCTGTTAAATATGTAAAGTATGTAAATATGTAAATAGTCTCATCTCTGCTCTTAGACCCACCGATGATTAGCTGGAAGTATCATTACTTATATTGTATATAGCTCAATTAACACAGAATGTATGATAAAGTAATTTACGATGCTATGCACTACTCAATATTTTAACCATCGGGGCCAGGCATAAAAACACAGCAGGTAATATGCACATATGTACAGTGTTTGTCCCCGGAGATAGGAATTGTAACTATCGAGATACAGTTCCTATCCTGGGGAATTAAGCATCGATTTTGTTCCAGGGGGCATGATTTCCCAAGGGGTGTGACTGTCACTCCACCCCGAGAGGACAAAATATTGATAAGTGCAATTAAGAAAATGTTTTCTCTTAATCCCCAAACCCACATATGTTTAAGGTATCATTTGTTTTGATTGGGTTTATTCTTAATAACGTAGGAAGTAAATGACTCATTGTAATAAAGTATAAATTTGTTTTCGAAACCATTATTTTCCAATCAAATAAAATGGTTGAATAATATACTTGTATATCAGTTTTATTTTTTTAAGAGAAAACAAGGTTTACTTAATATATGATTTATTCCAATATAACACCCTTTACTTTTTCCCAGTGATTACATATATCATTTATCTGGTTTTCCAGTTTTTGTTTATCTTAATCTGTAAAAATGAGCCTTATCGTTCCTTATTTGTCAGTTCATTTGTTATGAAATATGTTTTATTAACAATCTTATTCCGACTAAACAGTTTTGTATGGGAAACACGTACCCTGATGACGTCTGTGATAAATATTACTAGTGTTAATTTCCTCTGTCATTCCCTTGTGTTTATTGCAGATATATGAATATAAGATGTTATTGTTATTGGATAAATGTTTACATTAAGAAGCCATTTTCAGTATTCGATATCAAGTAAATATTGTTGAATATGCATGTAAATTGTATGATTTATGTGATGAAAAGTTGCCGCCATGAAACATAAGCCTTGGAAAAAGGACACACGTGAGAGAAATAGAATATGAAGTTTAAAGCTTCGAATGTACAACTGCTTCTTCTTATGAACTGGGTCATCATGAGGATATCTGCAGGGGTACAGATGGACATTGAATCGGCGTTATTACAATGCAACTTCATCATCAAACGTACGACAACTATTAAAAGTCCATCCATCGGATGCTTCTACTGAATCATACGGACACAAAAAAGCTGTATCTAATATAAACTATAAGACTTAAGGTCTTACATAAGTTTGCGTATAGGTCTACAGAAAAAAAGGTTGTATTAAGATAATACTTCATTTCTAAAAGACAATCCATAAATCTCGTTCCATCATGTCAGTAACCATTTTACCATGTGTTTCTATCAGCATTTCATCTTAAGCCTTGCTGACACTGTAGTGATTAAATGAGTCATCTTAATGCTTATATTGCATGCTGTTGATATTGTAGATATATATTCAAACATAAACAAACAAACGTCAAACCTTCAGTCGAAACTTCTCTGATCTATATTTCTTGTAGCGGTATTTTACACAAACTTATCAGTTTAAGCTAGACATTCATCTGTTTAGCCTGCAACAAAGTGTTGGCTGAATTTAATATGTCAAAGTCTAAATATGTCAAAGTCTATTTAGATTCGATTCAACTATTATCTATGCCTTATATGTTTAGCGAAATTATTGCTTACATGAAATGGAAACTAGATAATTTCACATTTCTTTTAATGTGTAGATTATAGTTGGTGGTAAACAAATGTCATTATAAAACCTTTCAGGAGACCGCCATCTTGAATGAACTTCCTAATACAATTCATGTAGTATTTAATATAAACTGTTTATATACTAAGTGAAAGGTATATTAGATTTTAAAGGTATAAGAAAATTTCCCTGACATTTGATATGTTAAAATCTGATATTTTAGACTGATTTTGACACAAACTCTCGATATGTGAGTACAAATAAAATATCCATAACCACCAAGTTATCTGATTGCACCATACTTGTCATATATATATATATATATATATATATATATATAATTCATGAAAAATCATTTGTAAATTTAAGGATTAATTACAAAACTATATAGAAGAATGTTTGCCAATGCCAGTCTTCGTGGCACAGATCGTATTTTTCAAATGTTACTTTCCCTTACACAAGTGTAACATTACAAAAGGAGATTAATCTTAAGGGAGGTAAATCTTGCACGCTACAGAATAATCTGGGGAATCTAGGGGAATCTGTTTTGCTCAACGCTTTTGTGATAAATTTCGATAAATAACACGTTAAAAAATTGGTTTGCTTGTTTTGCAGTATGATTATACTGCGAGGAGCAAACTTAAATGAACCTTTGCTATTTGGGAAATACAATACTCTATTCCAAAGTTACAGTCCTTAATGTGCCTGCTATGGTATGTCTGTCAACAACGTGACCAGCTGCAGTCCAACCACCTTCTATGTAAGATCATCTATGTTCAACTATTGACTAGTTTCACTAACACTTAATGCTAAATTATTATTATCTTTTTTTTTAATTTTAACAGATGCATGGCCAAATAAACACCATTTTCATTTCCAGATTAAGGTGAATAACTTGAGTGACCGGGCAAAGTTCAGTGAATTTTGTCACAAAATGTTGTACATAATGTATTTGGTCGTTGTATCTCGAACTAGCTTGTAATAAATTCAAAATTAGATTCAAGTATATGCGAATGTATATCTGTACGGGGAATCACGTGAGCTGATGGTAAAAGTCACATAAAACGTTTTTGGCCACATAGCCTGACATGCATTTAGATAAGGAAATCTTTTACAATAATAAACCAAAAAATAAACTCTAACAAACCTTAAAATGCATTGTTTTCGTCGAAAATCTCGAACAGTTGTTGTGTTTGGGGTAAAATTTAGATAAAAAATGCAGCATTAAAGAAATGTTCTGAATAACGATAACACGTATGTCAATATTTGAATAAGTCATACGTAAAGCATATGTAAAAAAAATAAATTCCAATTTTCAGAAAAATGTCTTTGTGATAATATTTGATCGAAACGGGCGCAATTGTTGCTTTCCTTTGACCATATGACTTCCGGCTTTTAACAAAATAACTCGTTTTGCTTGGTTGTAACATTTTTGTTTAATGACATGCCACGTCCAAGTTTTTCCTGATGACAAATAAGTTAAGATACTTTATGTAACATGAAGTATGCATTTTTTTGTAGTTAAATATAAAGTTCTGGAGTGGTATTGCTCATATGTAAAAACATAATTAATATGTATAATAATGTTGCTGGCACCGAATTTGTTTGTCGTTAGTTCGATTCTAAATGAAACTGGATAATATCAAAACACTTATTTAAAGTTGTCATTTTTTAAAAGAAATTTAAATCCACCTTATTGCTTTAATAATAGAACCAACGCAAATGTTTTTTGAAAACAGTAAAATTATTATATGATTATAAACGATGTTGAAATCACACTGAATATTATAGTAATTTTCATCTACAGTAGCTATAGCTTATTTCAGGCAGGGGCGTAAGGTTTGGTGTTAAAATGAAAAAAGAATAAGGTTAATGATAAGCACTATTCATGAAATTTAAGTAAACGATAGGCACTATTCAAGGAAATTGAATTAACGATAAGCATTATCCAGTAAATGAAAAATTAAAAAAACATAAAAAATTCTGGAATTTAAATTGGAATTTAATAAACGATAAACACTTTTCATGAAATTTAAAAAATGATAAACAATGTTCAGGAAATTTAAATGAATGATAATCACTATTCAGGAAATGTAAATAAACGATTAGTATTGATCAAGGGATTTAGATAATTAATAAACACCATTCAAGAAAACAAGCCAGTGTTAGTTTTTTTTGTTTTTTTTAAACAATCTTCTAGAAATTCAAAATCTTTGAAAAAAGAAAAAAAACATAAAAATCTAAGGTCATTAGCATTTAATGTCTTGTTTGAAATGTTTCATTTAGAGTTCAGCTGTTGACTGGTGGTATCTTATTACATTATTTGTTTTCAAATGAAACAAATTTAATCCTTTCCGCTTTGTAAGTTTAAGTACATTAATGTACAAACCTTTACATCATTTTCTCTAGTAGCAAATCTTTAAGTTTAAGATGGTTATAATTTATATTTAGTTTCTTTCTCTGAAAATAAAGAGTATTTTTTATAACGATAAGTGATTTTCAGTTATGTAATTTATTCGTTTTGGCTTTATTAAACATCATGATATGGAACAACAAGCAAGAATATGAAACAATCCTATTTTTCAGTCGGTTATTCATTTTTGAATGGTAAATATTATGCATCAAATAATGGTTCAAATTGTATTTCGCTCATAGAATTTCCCTCGTAAGCTTGTATTCATTTGAATTTTATATGCACATCAATGGATATTTATAATCAGATAAACACTGGCACACACCTAGACTATCATCATCTTTGTCAAAAGAAAGCGCGTCTTATCTTGATATTCGTATTGTCTATAAAGACATGCCAATTTTAAGGCATCTTTGACCAGTTTGTATAAAATTATTCTTGCGAATAAGATAAGTGGTAAAGAGACCTTCTCAGTTATCATGATAAATAAGCAGTCGTTTTCAGGATATGTGAATTTTTTTATAAACTGAAATGTTTGTAGTCTCCGCTGAGGTAAACATATTTCATACATGTATTAATTAGTAAACATCCTTGCAAAAGCTAAGTGATGCTACCTGAGATAAGCACAGGTATTAATTAAAAGATAAAAAATCATTCGCAAAACTTCATATTGCGAGGGAGGCTCGTGAAATACGTCAGTCTTACTGTTCACAGTATGATGTCATGTGATCGCTACATTTGTTGAATGTTAATTGTTATCATATGAAAATATAACTACAAGCTAATAAAGTCTTATTTTGCTACAGAGACTATGTCTGCTTTCCTATCCTACAATCATATAGTTGTCAATTAAAACCAACAAAATTTGTGAAGTCCAACAGGAAATGCATGTGAGGTTATGGCTATCTACACTCAGTTCCAAAAGAAAGTGTACACTTTTCAAATTTTAAATATTTCAATATTTAGAAAACATATCTATTTAAATTTTCGGACACTATATCACGTGTATATTTTTCATCGACCCAACCAAAAATCTATAACGTGGCATGGAGAGATTTTGGGCTAGAAAACGGAAGCTGATGTGTTTGATCAATATTTAAATATTTGAAATTAAAAAGTGCACACTTTCATTTGGAACTGAGTGTATGTCTGCCTCTAAAGATGGACAGGTAATTTTAGATTCTTTGCCTTAAATATCACATAGCCCTTCACTACTGTGAGTCTCAGTCTCATCAATCCAACTTTTCACAAGGAA
>CM037780.1:49214161-49264161 GCA_021229015.1 Solen grandis | reverse complement strand
AATTAAAGAAGACTCATGTGTTAAGCTACTTTGTTTGTATACTCATGGGCCTATTGCCTACATGCATAATGAAACTAAATAAAACTTTACTGATAAGACCTTGAAGCAGTTAGTCAATCAAGCAGCATTAATCTGACATCCTCTTTAATCCGGAACTTTTTACCCTCCTGAGTATGGTTAGAATAAGGAGTTAACACTGTATTAATCTTTTTGTCTTCCTGAAAGAGACATTGAATGTTTTTTTTTCTTTTGGTTTCATGTCACCTATTAATAAATTGTTTCAGAACTCAGCGTATGGACTGATAAGTGCAACATGGAGCCCAGCGTGTATGGACTGATAAGTACAACATGGAGCCCAGCGTGTATGGACTGATGCAACATGGAGCCCAGTGTGTATGGACTGATAAGTGCAACATGGAGCCCAGTGTGTATGGACTGATAAGTGCAACATGAAGGTGCCCAATGAGTGTGGACTACATTGATGCAACATAATTCAGCAACATTGTTGTTATTATAAAACTCTGGTTAAGGGGACTGTTTTCAAATACACTGGAGCCCCCTGAAAACATTTGCCCCAGTGAAACAGCAAATTATTCCCCAGTCAGTTATTTCCCCAGGGAAACTTTACCTGTTGTTTTTCCCGACTCCCGAGAGTGGAGATAACCGGTCTAATCCAGATTGGTCTCGCCTTTATGGACAGTCTTTGAGGTAGGGAATTACAAGTTGGACTGCTTCATTTTCTGCTCATGAAGTGGAGGAACTTCTGGATCTGGCCAGGGATTTCCACACTGTATCATAGACCCGGGTTTCATGGAATCTCTGGGGAAAGCTACTTTGAAAAACTAAACTGTTATACGGTAAGTAGATGGATGAAGGGGATGGTCACATAATGATGTGAAGGTTGTAAATGAAGCATACACTAGTGAGAGAATCATAAAGGACTTAAATACACTGTGTAGTAAATAATGTATGAACATACATTATTTTTTTCTGTACTGCAGGTATACCACATAATATTATGTAAACAACCATATCCATTCACAAAGTGAAGTGGAGGCGATATAAGGAATCAAGTCTGTTGCGTTACGTTCCAGTGCTGAGTCAAGGCAATTTAGCAGGGATTCACACTTATTAGATAGGTAATGTTGCGATGATGAGGCCAACACATGTGATTACGTTGTGAAGTAACTCGAAAAAAGACAAATGGGCACAGGTTTCCAGAATATTTGCTTCACTGAAAAAGTAATTTATCCTGGTTTTTCCTGGGCGATTCGACCACATCGCAAACATTGTATACCTCTTTTTTATTGTTCATTAAGTCTCATTCCTTTTTTTTCCACATTAAGTCTCATCAGTTCCCTACCGGTGTTTACACCAGAGGGGACTTAAGGTATGGCCTCAGTTTGTCTTTCTATCCTGGTTACTATGGTAACGGAAAAATGCACCTCACCAGTAGGGGACTCATGTGTTACTCGTTTTTTTTGTTCATTAAGTCTTTTCATGAATTTTTTTTTTTTTTTTGTAATTTTTTTTTTGTATATAATTTTTTATCATGTTGTGTACATTTTGTTGCTTTCATGTGAACTATATGGAAGATTGGTTTTAACCAAACATGTAACCACTCTAAATAAATACTGTACTGAAATACTTTATTACTTATTATATCTTTCCAGTTAAGAGTCATGATTACTACCAATAGAAATTTATCCTGCCATTTAACACAAGTCTTATGAAAAATGGCCTATTAGACTGTCCCTGGCTGAGTGATTAGAGAGTCTGCCTCCAAAGCAGGAGATTGTGGGTTCGATCCCTGGCTGTGACATACTAAAAGATGTTAGATGGTATAGCTCTCTTGCTTGGCGCTCAGCATATAAGGATAGTTCTAAGACTGGCTAGCCTGGAGTCAGATAATGCAACTGGGTGTGGTATCATGCCACATGTCTTTGGCATGATATCTGTATTATGGCTGCACTATACCTGTCTCTATTGCATAGACAGTCTCCAAATGACTGAAAATGCATTATTATATGTAAAGAATGTTTAAAGCATACTTATCAATACTTTTATTCAAAAGTTTGTCAAATGAGTTCTCACAGTAAATAATATCTACTAATTGTAAATGAATACCAATACATGTATTTTAAATGTTTGATATAATTTTCATCATCTTCAAACAAGTAAATATTTGATAAATCTTCTCTCAGTTGCCTTAATCACCATCAAAGTCTCAAAGTTTAAAACGCTAAGTCTGAATCTGGCAAACTACATACTAATGATATACTTGTTAAACAACAATTAAAAATTATTTACTCTCAGTTCATAAACATTTAAAAACATTAGATTACTTATATATATATACACACATATTGAGAGAGAGCACTTGCAGAGAGACTTGACTATTTGAGTTTACTGTCCCTTCGACAGTATATCAGTCATATAGCGACGTCCAGCTAATTACAGGTGGAGGAAGACCCCGAATGCACGGAGGCATCCGGGTAGAACCACCGACCTACGGCAAGCCAGCTGGAAGGCTTCCTCACATGAAAATCCGAATGACCCTGCCGGGATTCGAACCCACGCGGTGAGGGGCTGAGTGAGTGCTAAAGTCAGTGACTTTACCCTCTCGGCCACGGAGGCTCCTTACAGAGAGAAACAAAGTAAGTTTGTAACTTGAAATGACTCGTATTAAATTAGAATATACTAACTAAAATAAAACAACACAATACATAGAGAAATTTTTCACATGGAATGATTGTTAATTTACTTTTAAGTAAATTGCCAACATTCCAAGTAAACTTAAGTTATGTTTACTTCAAATTTACTTACCTTAAATTCCAAGTAAATTTTTCAGGTGGAATGTCGGCAAATTTAATTTCCAAGTAAATCCCAAATTTCGCGCAGTGAGAGCTAATTCATGGAAATCTATTAATTTGAAGAAAGGAATGTAAGTGGTCATTGGGTTGGTTGAGCAATATCCGATTTTTCTTTTGCAGGAATGAGTGCAAGCGTTGAATAGTGAATTGTGATACGTTTTTGAGTAAATGAGTCGCATTTACGATGAATTAGTAGAATTATACTAGAGCCAGAAAACCTATACGGATATCTTATTGCATTTGCTATTACGGCTTTCTACAAACCTGAAGAAAATGACAAATACATGTATATCTACCTGTCGATTTTTGATGTTTTCTGAATGTTTAACGGTTTCTTTTTTTCTAAATCTGTAAAAATAAGCAAATATACAAAGCAAATGAATTGGTGAAAGTTTCAAGACGTTTATAACGTTAATTACAAAGAAATAAGACAATTTTGCTTACACCTCTGCATTTGTTTCCATCTATTTTTGCAAATGTAAAACTCAATCAATTTAAAGGTTGAACGTCATCGATCTTTTAAAGTTTTTTTTTTCTTTTTTACAATTTCAATTGGATCAAATTGCAATGAATACTTGTTAAGTCATATGCTTACGAAGAAAAAAAAATTAAATAAAGAATAAAAACTTTTAAAATCGATTGAATCACGTAAGAAAACAATTCTTGAGGATAGTATTATCTTAATTTTTTTTCTGCATGATAGTTAACGGTTGTGAAATCAAATAAGATCCATATTTATGCTTTCTCAATATCTTCTTAAGAAGATGAAAATAAATAGAAAAAAAAGATTTAAAGCTTATTTTTGAAAATAAGTATACATAATTTATGATATTGATGATTTACATATTTAATCTTACATTATAATGCATCATTATTCCATTTCTTTGTATTAACTTATAAATTCAATACCTTTGAAATAAGCAAACGGAAAGCCGCTTCGTTTGTATCTTAAACAAACGACTTCTAATATCATCATTTCGTTTCTTCCTAAAGTCTTGACAGTGAAACAAAATAGAAGCAACATAGTTGAAAATGAAAGCAATTATAATTAAATAAAAATTATTAGATTACATTCAGTTCTCATCTGTTTATTTGATTCGTTCTATATTTATTCCCAAAAAGAATTTACATTGGAACCCATTCACCGTCTTTGTAATTGACTTACGGCGTGCTCTGTGTATAAATGGACAGGTATGACGTCATTCAAACAAACTTAATTATAGTAAGAGTTGGGAATTTGATTTTTGAAATTCTTTCACTTTTCATTTTCAACTATTATCAGCTGAAACCATTTTATCTTCAAATGTCTGCGTCTGCATAAAGAATTTTTGACATTTTTAAAGGAGCAAAAGCGCACAATAAATTGCTGTATATATTGCTGAAATAACAATATTTCTTCTTCTCCGATTCGATTGAGAGACCTTTTTTACAACTTATTCTAACCCCGATGGTTAGGATGTTTCTGGGTTGGACTAGTACTTTGAGTCGTGCACGATTGGGAATAAAAGTACTAACCCTTAGTAAATACCATTACTTTATCAATACTGATACAAGGCAAATGATCAGAAAGGCGATCTAGATTTATTTGACAACTTGTAAGAAAAGTTATACGCGTAGATATGAAAATTAAATTGTGTTTGGGGATAAAAAGCTCTCCAATTCAAAGATAATTGAATCGAATGAAAACTTAATGAAATCATTTTCTTCATTAGGATATCGAAGCAATACGCAAATTATACATTAATCTGGATGAAGACAATTCAATAAGTATACATTGAACTCTGTGTTTTAAGTATTGAAATGCCCTCATGCCATAAATTGAAATAAATATAAGATTATCGGATCATTAACTAGTGTCTCACTGATTGTCTACACACGTGTCCCTTGTAGATCATTATATTGCTGAATCGGAATCTACATAGTAACTCATGGCGTTTTTTTTCCGGACTATTCACTTTTAGTTACTGAATTATTCATGGATTATTGGGAAAATAACCATAAAAATGTCATTTTGCAAGCAAGTCATGCGATATTGATTCATGTTATTCAACACACGTAGTCTATATCTATCAAGCTTTGTGCTTTTGTTTAAACTGTTTTTCTGTTCTTTATGTTATGTTAAATCATGATTTGGAGAGATTTTTCTTGATTTATTTGAGATTTGTAAAATACATAATCATTTGAATTTTTTGAGATATATCAAAGTGGGAACTGTGATGGAATTTAAACACAGATTTTTAATCAAAGATACGCATTCCATTTTACCTGTTCCTCATAAGACTCATTGACGCACTCAGATAGGACACAAAAGCTGACTGCAGAAACCACATTTTGGGCATGGAGTCATCTTTATCTGAACATGTGCCTAATTGGTCAAACTTTTCCCATTTATTTCTGATTTAGCCACTAGGGGGCGCAATGCATGTAATCACTGTTTTGCTAATAACTCAAAAATTTGAAACCTGATTTCGATGCGGTTTTTTACATAATCTTCCTTGTTGACAGCCCAATCAAATATGATGGAAATCTCATCATCGAGTACGGGAAAAAAATTGTTCTAGGAGAGGTTGAATGTTCGAACCTTGGAAAAAAGTGAAATAATGAGGGTAGGTCTACGAAAAACCTTCTCACTTTTGTTAGAGATCAGATAAAAGAACTCTGTTTGCTGCATACGATTTGCAAGACATATACGCACAAAATATATGGGGTGGCGAATTTAGGAAATGCGTGGTTTGTCCTCTAGAAAAGGTCAAACTTCACTAAATTTTAGGAAAAATTAAAATTTCAAAAACATGTTTTTGTCGCTCCTGGCTTTATTTCCTCTTCATTCTTCATGATATTTTCACACAATATGTATTGTTATGTTTGAAAGGGCCTCACAATTCAAAAAATTAAAAGAAATTTGAAAAGGTCAAGGTCATATTACGATTATTGTGTTTTTATTCGGCCACAAATAGCTCCAAAACTAAAAATATTTAATTGAGAGTATATGAACAAAAGTTTTAGTTCTTAAAGAGCTCTTTCCAGTGATGTTTAGTTTTTGAAGATCAGACTTGATTTGGTCATTATACGGCAGTCCAAAGTTTGATCCTTTTTTGGAATAATTGTAAATCAGGTTTTATGCTTCAAATTCTGATACATAAGAATAAAAAGTTTGACTTGTGCGACTAGTATACTTGATTGAACTATTTGCTGCTTTGCTAGGTACCAAACAGTAAAATTTTAATCAATTTTCTATCTCATTTTGCCGCTAGGGGGCGCTTTTCTTGAAATCATTCTTTTGCTTATAACTCAAAAAGTTAAAGCCTGATCCAAATGCGGTTAATTGAATTATGTTCCTTGTTGATAGCCTAATAAAATATGATAGTTTCTAGGTATGAATGGCTGAAACTTTTTGAGCTAGTAACGGAAGGTTGAAAGTTCGAATCTCGTAAAAAAAACTGCAAATGAGGGTAGGTCTACGAAAAACCTATCCATTTTTGTTAGAAATCAGATAGAAGAATTCTGTTTGCTGCAAATGATTTGCAAGACATATACGCACAAAATATATGGGGTGGCGAATTTAAGAAATGCATGGTTTGTCCTCTAGAAAAGGTCAAACTTCACTAAATTTTAGGAAAAATTAAAATTTCAAAAACATGTTTTTTTTGTCGCCCCTGACTTTATTTTCTGTTCATTCTTCATGAAATTTTCACACGATATGTATTGTTATGTTTGAAAGGGCCTCACAATTCAAAAAATAAAAAAGAATTGAAAAGGTCAAGGTCATATTACGATTATTTGTGTTTTTATTCGGCCACAAATAGCTCCAAAACTAAAAATATTTCATTGAGAGTATATGAACAAAAGTTTTAGTTCTTAAAGAGCTCTTTCCAGTGATGTTTAGTTTTTGGAGATGCGGTTTTCAGCATTTTGTTCCTTGTTGACAGCACCACAGAATGTGATGGATTTCAAGGGACAGGGTATGGGAAAATATTTGCGCTAGAAGAGTTTGAATGTTCTAACATTGCAAAAAAAAAAAATGTGCAAATGAGAGTAGGTTTTCAAAAACCTTTTCGTTCTGTTTCATATTGAAAATTGTGGCTGAGTTGAAATAAAGTGTTCATGTTGATTAGGTTAAAAGCGAAAACCGAGATACCGCTTGCGGTTCTAGTTTAAACTGTTTTTCTGTTCTTTATGTTATGTTAAATCATGATTTGGAGAGATTTTTCTTGATTTATTTGAGATTTGTAAAATACATAAATCATATTAGGAATATCTAACTTTGGAGGAATGAATAATCCAAAAGCTGGAGGGAGAACAGTGAATGGAATTTAAACGACAGAATTTTTAAAGTCAGAAGATACGCATTCATTGCTTAATTAACCCTTTCCCTCATATAGACTCATTTTGACGCACTCAATAGGTATCACATAAAGCCTGATCTGCAGAAAACCACAGTTAAACCTTACCAAATTTAATTAAAAAATCCTCATTTCCAGACCACTGAGGACCAGCGAACAGCATAAAACCTGATCAGCCTGCGAGTTACTCGCAGGCTGATCTGGTTTTATGCTGTTCGCATAGGTCTTTTCATGGTTTCCTCTATGAGGGAAAGGGTTAAAGGCAAATTTTGCAAAATCATGAGCTACTACTTGCAGACATGTCACAAATCAGTACTCAAGCATGTGTGTATACCACGTGACATGTAATATCAGTTTAAGCTTTTTCAAGCAACATCGCTGGCCTCGACACGTAAGTATTTATTTCTTCATCAATTTTAATGGAATATAGTGCACGCGAAGCTGAAAATTGAACTTAATGATTTTGTTACATATACAGCAATTGCTACCATTCGGGAAAACATCTGAATATATCTATATACCCCCCCCCCCCCCCCCAAAAAAAAAAATGATGAAGAAATAAGACAACTTAAAATGACGTCAAATACCACGTGGTATGACCACACTGACATTGAATTCAAAACAAATATTAGCATTTAAAAAAAAAGCTAAAAATCGCCGTTAGCCAAATGAACAGAAAGTTACACTGTGGCGTAAAGGGAAATTGAATGTCGAAGTACCTGAAGTTGAAGGAGAGGTTATCAAAATTGATATTAAAATAATCCCCATTCATGTGAAATGGGAAGCTAAATTTATAAAACTTTATAACTGCTGTACATACATTAATCAGCTGTTAATGTTGATCACTTATAGTATGGATATAAGCGACATAAATTTGATATTTCCTTTTTACGCACCTAGCTGTAGTCTTGTTTCGAACATAATTTATGCATAGTTTTCTTGAGGAATGAGTCATGCAATCAAAAGTGATTAGTTTGGTATTAACCTTTGAAATAAATAAACACTAGAATCTAGCTTTTGCAAGTCACGGCTGCATAAATGAATTATAAAATCTAGCCCTGAACACTCCAGTTAGTATATATTATCTATACCAGGTTTTCTAACTCTGCCATCTTTCGTAGTATTTTAACCTAAACAACTTGTTCGAAATATTTTATAAGAACAAAACAGCATGCGAAATTTATGGTAAATGATCGATCGAGTGCTTAGCCTAGTTAATTGTATTTAATTTATATATAGCAATTACAAGGAACACGAGTATTTTCCAAAGTATGATATTAAATTTGTACGTGAAGACAACGACAGCATTCCAATATATTAAAATAATTAACTTAAAGAACTCCAACCCATCCCAACTCTATAACGGCGATAAGATATTATCACATTGTTTCGAATACAATATTATATTAACATTATCAATATTTATTTGATGTTAGTCTTTTTTCTGCGGTCATTTACTGATATATAGATATCAAGCATTGCATTTGTTTCTTAACAAAAAATGAAAATAGATATGCAAGCAAAGGTAGCGCTCTTAATACGGCGGGATACTTCAGACAGATACTAGAATCTCTCAATTTAGGGACACATGCATATTAACTAAAATGATTTTATTTCACCGTATGTCTTACAAGACAAGAATCCATGACAATAAGGGCAAATGATGGTTTGCTTCATTCCGTTCACTTAATATGCATGTTGCACGTTCAAATTTCGGTTTCCATGACGGAAAATCGAATTAATTTTAAACTTTTTATTAGGGATCTGAGCTAGCGTCAGATGAGGGAAATGAAATTATGAGAAATATAACAATGGTCGTTATGAATGATAACGTCACTGACACACGATATGTGGATTGTGCTGAAGGAAAACAAATTTAAGCAGTTCTGTAATCACTCAAGGCGGACATGCCAGATGTAATGTAAATAAATTATATGTTTCTCGTTCGAGAATGTGGACAATGTGGGCAAAATCGACATAAATGTATTAAGACAAGTTATGTTTAACTTTATTTCCGTTATTATATAGATTTATATTTGAAGTAAAATGAAGTATATTTCGGATAATACGAGGGACACTAGTACACTAATTTCATACCCCGATTTTGGAATTACAAACTTCGTTCTAAATTATACGACAATGTTTATTGGGAATTGCTATCTCACACGGTATTGTCACTGTCAGTCAATGAAAATATATATTAATTTGTGGGGAGTACATACATGTATTCAAAGTGCTATTTCTGTTGGTTGTCTAGAATGTCCAGTAACCACGGGATGGAAGTCAATGATATTCAAATGGGTTTATCCTTACTCGAATAGCATGATCCATGTTAGTGACATCTCACTGAAATCTTGATTTACAAATGTATCTGATTTTGTTATAACTAGACTCATGTTCGGGCCACACCTAAGCAACTACGACAGGGGCAAGTATATATATATATATATATATATATATATATATATATATATATATTTTTTTTTTTATTTTTTTTTTTTTTTTTTTTTTTTTTTTTTTGCACTTTCGATACAAAGGTTAAGAATATACAGGTATAAAATGACCCATAATCGAATATTTAAGATATTACAGATCAATGTGTGTTAATGGTGCAATAAACTATTATCCTCAGTAAAACTATTACAAAGTTATCAAATCTGGTGGTTGTCCGGATAACGTCGTGATTAACGCCTGGCTTATGAGACTCCTCACCCGCCCCCCTCCAGCCCATTAGTCTAGGGTCACATTGCACTAAAAATATTAAGTGATTGTAAATCATAAGTATGGTGTTTTTTATATTATTATAAATAACATATTATTAACCAGGTTCATTGTATGATTAACAAAAACTCATCCTCAAGATGACCACTTCTATGAACAAATTTCTTTGTTTCTAATTCCTATGAAATCGATATGTCTGAAATAACCCAAATTAAATGATAATATTGTATTATACGTATCATGTTAATACCTACTGCTTTTATTTTTCTTCTCCTTTTTCTTCGAAATAGTTAAAACAACTACCATTCAAAAATAGTCATGGAAAACTATTATTGTGTATCACTGACATTGTATAATGCTATGTATATGTTTTGTGTTGACGATGTACATTGTACAAGTCTGAAAATAAAAGATGTTCTGACCTGTTCTTATGATTTTAATGGGCCTAGGTGTAAATGTGTAAGCCTACCAAAATCAATTTGCTGCCGGCTAAGAACAACCCTTTATTTCAGAATGTTTAATGCAAGTATGAACTTAATGCATGGAAATAGTTTTATTCGAAATACTAAACTGTCAGCTATCTTATATAAAACTATAAAAAAAACTGATCCAAGACGTTGTACAAGTTAAAATGATAGTTTTCATTACCAATATCTTGATTTCTTTTCAGTTTTCTTCCTGAATACTTAACTAAAGGATGTCCGGTTTATTTTATTTGACATTTTACAGAAATATTTCTCATTACTTTATAGATAACATTAAGTTTTTTTTAAAAAAATAACATAATTTATGACTTTTCAAATTAATTCTTCCCAGTTCTTCTAGACAAAATTTTGCAAAACAAAAAAAATGATGGTTCTTATTTTGCATCACTAGTAGTTTTTCATTTCCTGTTAGAGGGAGTTTGCATAATTGTTACTATAATTTCTTTATATCATATTTGATTTTCTATTTTTTCGGCCGTTAGGCTGTTTATTTTAACCCTTACTTCCTGTAAAATTAAGCTTTTCATTGGTTATTATATACTTTGCTAAATTCCCATTGGTCATTGTAAAATTAGTCAAAAGAAAAGAAAGGAGTTGCGGAAACGAAATCTTTAGATTTCAGTTTGTTTTAAAAGTTGAAATTTTCTTCCATTGTGACGATTTGTAGTGAGACACTGCGCCTTTTTAAGGTAAACTGAAAGAGGAGAACGCTAAAAATAGGAAACACATAGATTTCGGGTTTGATTGTTCGACCCTGACAGATCCTATATGTAACCAGGTATGATTTTTATGCCTATGGTAATTTTGCAAGTTATCTACCTTTAACCATACCTGGCTGAAATCAGTCAAGCATGTGATTAGTAATCACAGAAGTTTTCCCGCTTTTTTTGGTCACCTGATTGGCAGATCTTACTAGACAGCAGAGCTGAGCAGTTGTGTTTTTGTGTTTTTGGCAAGAGAGGAAATTTCAGGAAGTCTTATATTCAGAATATAAAAGAGGGGAAGGAGTAAGCTTAGGTTTGATTAATATTTGTATCTAATATTAGTTTGTTTAATCAGGATTTGATCATTTGTTTTAATTTATTAATTGGTATTTTATAAAAGTAATTTTGGGGGAACATGTACTTAATGTCCATGATAAGCTGGTTCAAGATAATGGTAATTTTCTATTTAACTTGGATAATGAGGTAAACTAGATTCTTTTCTTCACATTTTGCTCTTTCTTATGCACATGGTTGTTCCATAATTTGCAGCTAACCTTTGACACACAGCATCACGATGAAAGAGGCGTATGAGAGGGGTGCTACAAGTTCAATCCACAATTGGTAGGTAATAAGTGTAACCGTTTGTCTTGTTTACTCTGTATGTGCAATTGTTGCTGTTTTAAAGTTATGATGAACTCATTTTAATTGTTAACATTATTAAGTGGCCACTGGATGCTGTTTCGTGAGGAAAAATTATGTGTTTGTAGTTTCTGATTATTTGTAAATGTGGTAATGAATGTAACATTTATTTTTCATTAAGCATTGTCAGAAAGCAACATGTAATTTTGCTTATGTATTGTTTATTGTTTTTCAGAGCTTGTTTTCTATTTGAAAAAACCACTTTGGACATAAATAAAGAAGTTTAAGCACGTCTCTCTTGTCTCCCCTGGAAACCCACAATTTTACCATTTAATTCGTTTCGCGGGCTACAAAACGAAACCGGATGTTACGTTTTTATTGAATATTCAATAAAAACGTAACATCCGGTTTCGTTTTGTAGCCCGCGAAACGAAGTCTAATGCGCAGATGTTTTAAGGCTGTAAGTGTCTACCACAGACATATGCAGCATGGTGAATATGTCTATGTGTCTACCAAGATTGTACAAATTATTTGAATCCGTGGCATTTCAAAGAGCTGCATTGACACAGGAATTACACAACTATTAAATCGACAACAAAATCTATTACATGTCAAACCATTCAGACACTAATCATCAAGCTGGTTACCACGGCCGAGTATCTTTTTTAAAGATATTTTTTGTTTACATATATATTTATTCTTTTATTTGCCTATAAGTTCAACGAATTTATTTGCATAAATCTCCGTTCGACGTGTATGCCAGGTGTCCAGTAAATAATCTATAATCCACACCCTCTGTTACCGTACTGCTATAATCGTATCTGGAATAGCTATTTAATCTAAATGTTACATGCTCAGCTTCATATACTGCTTCCTGGGTTTCTATTTCCCCCTTTACTTTAAGATAAAACGGCAGATGGGTGCTTTCAGTTTTATCAAGGACCATGAAATATATTGCTAAATGAAATATGCATTCGATAATATTTGATAATTAATGATACTTTTGCCATTTTGATTTATAAATGAAAAATGTTCGATTCTTTTTATATTAATATATTTGCATTTGATGACATTATTTATTTTCTCCCAACCACTTACAATTAGCCATGAAAAGGTCTCACAAAAATATAAAAGTTCCCTGCCATGTTTATTTTATAACCTTTTATCGTTTTCCTAATAGATAGGTGCCTCATACATCATTCGAGTATGTATTTTACATTTTCGTATGGTCTCTGTGATATTTGGGATTATACCTTTTTATAGTGTTTGTATCAATGCACAACATTTAGTATTCATTACGAAAGAGCTATGTTGTGTGAATATTCTCCAGAGCGAAAATTTCTTTTTTCATAAAACAGAGACTTATCGTGGGAAATAAATTAAAATTTTTTTTTTTTTTTCAAAATGGTTACAATTTTGATCTATAGAAAACCGATATTTGAAATGATCATTTTAGGCCTATCAATAATCTTTCCAACAGGTTATAATTTATTCAGCCTCAGACAAAACCTTATCAGTGATAATCATATATATATTCCTCGGATGTCATTCTTATCATCTAATAAACCAAATACTCGAAGTCAGCTTTTCTGGCGTTTGGATTAACTTATATACATAATTATGCTGTTCTTGTCTGTTCACAAGGCCTCGGGTTGTTTCATAATGGTATGAGGGTCCAGCAAACTTTTAGTCATTCTCAACTTTCTCAACCCGCTTCCCAAACGTTAACACTAAGACATCCAATCGTGTTCGAAGCTTTTCAAGATTGATAACATTTGTTTTGATCTCTTCCTGCAGGTTTGTTTAAGTTCAGACATTCCGCTCGTTCTGCACGTATCTCATTTTCACATCAACCACAGCATCATCTAAGTGAGCAGGAAGCTCTACATCAGATGATAAAAGCGGTGGCCCGCTAGCAAAGTCGCGATGTACCTCGTATGGTCAATAGTGACCTCTATGCATATCTGGTTGACGGAGCACTGGACAAGTACCTTTGACCATGTATGATAATGTTTTGAATGACTCTTGTTGATATAGTCGATTGCGTTGTTGCTCAAAACAATTTCAATTCATCAAATAAATGTATGAATAAACGATGATATCATAAATGCCAAAATAGATTTTTTAGATTTGTAGATTTTTGTCTGTCCCAGGGTAGGTTGAGCTATAAGAGCCACATTTTGACACCTTGGGATTAAATCGAAACTTCAGGTCGAAAGCACTGATCCTTATTCGATACATTACCACATCAATACCAATACCTAGGTCAAACTGAGGAAAATGTATTGGCAGGAGCAATCTTTAGTACAAAAAAAAAATCAGTTCTCTGTGAGCCTCCGGCTTGTAATGCTACAGGAAATATCGATTGTACTCTACCTATGTATAAAGTAATATTTGTCCATATATTACATTTGCCTGTCAGGTTTTAGTCTTTTTACGAGCCAGGCTATGTCTTTTTCCATGAGGCAACATCATATTGCTGCCACATTGTAAAATTACGTCATAGACATACAACACCAATATCGAATTGCCCTGGTACGCAGCCAGGCATCAAAGTGGTACGCAGATATCAGTGTATATTTTCTCGGCCATTTATCAAGTCCACATCAGATATTCGAAGCTCTCAACACACAATCACTTGGTTCTGTATATGTAGGTATGTTTCTATACTTCAATCGTGGTTCAATATAATTTAGGTAGTTCAGTAGTTCACGTTAATAAACATCTTATCATTTTTTTCATTTCATATACCGTTGAATGAAAGGATGTGGTTAGTATCTATCTATCTGAAGAGATTATGACTGTATGAAACCGATTTCCGTCGATTTCGGGATGAGATTTATCCATGAAAAGTAATCCCATTGAAAACAGTTATATACATAAACCTCAGGTTTACTGGAACATTAATCCACAAATTCTCCTTTAGTGCACAATCAACGAAAATTAATGATTTTAGGTTAAGTGAGTTTTAAATCCTGAGACTGTTTCATGAATGCTTTACGATGATATAGTATTACATTTAGATGTTAGTTTCAAATTACAATTCAAAATTCGTTTTCTTGAATAAATTAACTTTCTTTCCTCATTTAAATGTAATTTATATCTTTGTTGCCGAAACACTAACATATCAATTGACCCTTTGGTCTTTTTATTCCTTCCATTACTCTAGATGATTCTGTGATTTTGGATGCTGTTATGAATTTGATTAACTTAAAATAAACAGCGGGAATCATATTAATTTATTTCCTGTTCTACAATTCGTAAGATCATGATTAAACCAGTATCTAAAGAAATGTTTTCACTATTCATCAAATTAATTTTCTCCGTTATTTTATGCGATTTGTTATCGATTTTATTTGTAAATAGTTTTATCATAAACATTTTATTATAAGTTATTTCATTGATGTCTACAATTTGGATTATCATGAACATTGTGCTGCACGCTATTTAATTTCGTGTCTAAATTTACAATTCAGCTTGAATTTCATTATTTTGCTTAATATCCATCCAACACTAGAACAATTTTAATGTAATCCATCCATAATTAGATTAAAATCATGATCCTTCAAATGCTAAACAAGACTTCAGTGCAGATACAAGCAACCAATGACTTCGAATTATTTTCTCTTTTGCTCAAAGTCTACACATGTTTGCATTTATTATACATTCCAGAGATAACTCGAGGGACCACGTCCACAATTCAGTGATGGGTGGAAGGGCCTTACTGACGAAAATGACCATTTTTTTTTTTAATTTTTATTTGTCTTTGTTTTAAATTGAAGAATATAAAAATACGTTAAGTAAAAGCGGTTTCCTTTCATTTTTTTATTCTCACAGTGAACATCTTAAATTTTACGAAAACCTTCATTAGAGCAAAATACATGTACTTTACGTATAACTGTACGATTCAAGATCTTGGACAATCATAACTTTGTCATCAAAGCTGAATAAGAAACCTTTACATCAGGGGAGATAACAAGGTCACTGAAAATTAAATTCATTTCAATATGACGGTTCGAATATTTCAATGCTTTTGAATATTGCCAATATCTAAAATATTTTCCAATTAAATGGACTGAATACAAATATAACCGCACTGTTTATTGCTTATATAAGACGTAAGTGAAACGTTTTATACCTATTTCATATTATATTTGTTCTTGGCATGACAAATATGAAAATGTATCAAAATTAAATTTAATATGAAAGAATTTATTTTCCAACCAAACTTTGATACGTTTATTGATATCACCCGAGACGGATTTCCGATATTGTCAAGTAGTCGCCATACCAATAAAATTGAATTTGATACCTGGATTCACCACTTCCAATATTCCTTCCACCCGAGCCACTCCATATAGGAAAATAAAAAAAGGCTGCACCTCAAAGTAAGTGTCCTTCATAAAAGGTTTTCACTTGTCGTTTCCAACATCAGATTTAATCACGAATGACATCAAATCCATTCAGAGAAATAAGAAGAACACATGTTATTGAATTGCCCATCGATTTGATGTCATTTATGATGGAAGAACTTCAATAAAAGTGACAATTTCAATTAGCTGCTTGTCAGAGTAAGTTAAATTACAGAAACAGGAAAATATGTTCAACTGCGGTTTCAACCATTAGCGAAGCATACCCTCAAATCGCCTATGTTTTTCACCTGAGATAATTAAGGTTTTTCATAATTATTATTGTTGTTGTTGTGTTTGATGTTGTTATGTGTCAAAGCAAAGAATGAATATTACCAATTTAAATATAACGGTTTCCAAAGAGACGTGGAACAAAAATTGTGTTATGTTATTATCATATCTGTATAAAATTAAACATACACACGCACCAGGAGAAATGATAAAATGCACTGTTAATCTCACGCACTGTTCTAAAATAACAGTTTTGTACTGTCTGTATCACCAAAGAGCTAATTAATCTGCATTTAACCCCAGCCTCTAGAAATCGTATTCCAAATAACGTGATAATCCAGTTACTGTAAAAGTACCACCTGTATGTTGGTATCATAAAATCAGCCTGTTTTAATCTGTAGAAGTGTGCAAACATTTTCAAGGTGACGAATAAATCAGGGACGACGTTGATACAGCTGCAAGTGTTAGACGGGACATTCTTCGACCCTCCATTCCAGACCGTTACATCAATCCTGATCTCCATGGTATAGAAGGCAAGGAGAAGTTGAAAGAAAAGATTAATTACTCCTGTGTATTCGGAATCAATAAGAAATGATGACATAACAATGTCAGGCCAATACATTTTGATTTAATCTCCTGCAGGAGATGAATAAGAGGAGAAATTTAATTGGAATAACCATACGCAATGTGTCATGGAATTCCCCCTACTCTTCGGGAAGAATTGCATATTTTCTTTCATTCAGCTGGGACAAAAGATAATTTCTAACGAAATGTAAATTCTGCAGTCGACATTTAAAATACGAGGGTTTTCAAACCAATTATTTCACGTTGAATAACATGACAGTAAATCTGGCGATGTGTTTCTGCTGAAGAGCAGAAAGCATGCTTTGCTCAGTTTACAAAAACAGGCAGTTGTGCATTTTGAATTCTCGATGGCTTTCTGTCTAACTTTTCTTAAAGCATTTGAAAAAATAAATAAATAAATAAATAAATAAATAAATAAATAAATAAAATACCATTCGTATACAATATTTCAGTTAAACGTATATGTATACCTAAAATTAAACATCATATCACAGTGCCTGTATGTAGAATAAATATGATTGATATCAACTTTTTTCTTTTCTTTTTTACAAACTTCAGGTGCAACTGATAACAAAGCAAATAGACAAGCATCATTCATACTCATATGTTCTTTAAAAAGTGTCTGTAGACAAATGTTTTGTTTGTATAAATTAATATTTGCCGAAATGCTGAAATAAATGTAAATGTCCTTGGAGGTAGGTAGAAAGGTAAGTCAAAAAATAATATCTTTTTTTTTCAGAGCTGTTACAAATTAATATCTGAACTATTTTTTTTGCATCGATTATGCTTACATTGTCTTAAAGATTTGTCCATAAGACACATTTTTGTCTTTTCGTTTTTGTAAAAAAAAAATTCGTAGTATTAACATGATCGCCTTCACCATTGTTTTAATACCTTTCTTCGTCACGTCAGCCCGAGTATCGCGCAGAGAGGTGTTATTATTTCTCATAATGGTTATCCTCACATTTCACATTATTCCATCTCCATCTAAAGATACTGGCTTAAAATCCTTTACAAATTATCTCAGAACGAATTATATTTCCTCTGTGAACACAAAAATTATATATAAAAACTTATCCCATGCATATCAAGTAACTGCTATGAAATAAACTGCGTTTTATGTATTCTCGGAAATTTGCTCTTTAGAGTTAGCAATGATTACAACTATTTTATTCAGTGACCAATACTCCATATATGTGGAGAACCCCAATGAATCCTCCCGATGACTGTTTTCGACGGTTTAAATACTAAATATGCTATATAAAACCACTGTGGATGACCAATCTTGAATAAAAACCGATTTTGCATTTATAATATTACAGACAGACCCACGCATCACCTAAAGAAAAATTAAAATCATTATTTTATGACACAGTGTATACACAACTATTTTATAGGTATATCAATTTATATGATATATAACACTATATTATAGTATAATATACTATATAATGTATCAGACTATATTATAGTGGTAGATATACAAAAAGAAATACATACAGTTAGCTATATGCACGTACAGTACTATCAGCTATGTATTAAGGCAATAATCATAATACAAAATGGACATGCCTTTGTTACATTCGTCATATTGGCGTCATATGACAAACCAGACAATCGCGTAAAATACTGTGTACTTTTCGTACATATTGCAAATTCAGTAGCTGCCGTATTTTCGTAATGAGTATCTTTAAGGCGGACTAGACATTTATTTCAATTTTCAATTTTACTGAAGAAACACAACACTTTGCAGTATTGGTGAATGTTTCCATTTCTTTTACTGCATCCGTCACGCAATTGTTTATCTTTCCTGCATTATCATTGTATGCATATACAGTTGTATATTGAATCATGGTAAATTCAGGACCAGGTATTTTACATTTATGGAGTTGTGTTTGACATCCCATGTACATTTTCTTAGATATTTTGAAGGTTATGTGTACATAGGATAAATACAATTATACCTGACTGAATGACCACGCCTTTGATGTGCCGCATGTAGTCATATTAGCCTGACACCGAACAAACCTGACCTGCAACTCTTAAAGCCGCTCGTTTACAGATGATCATTGACTAAGAATTTGAATTTAGAATAATTTTGTGCATTACCTCTAGCAATACCCATCTACATACGCATGAAATATTATCCAATGCAAAATTCCCTGATTGTGAAACAATGGATGTTTTTTTCCATCACAGGCAATAAAACTACGAACGGTATTAACCCTTTATTTCTAAATAAATATTCTAATAATAAAACCTACATTCAGATTACTTTTTTCCGTGTAGCGTCACATGACTGATTATATTCACTCTTCGCGCATGCGCTTACTTCACATGTTGATTAGATAAATGGTATAAGTGGTACAGCAAGCATCTGTTTCGGGGATTCACTATTGTATATATAACCGGAACTCCAAAAAGTCAGTTTGCGAAAAATAGTGTTTTATCGTGAAATGCTTCGTACTCTTCGCGAGTTTATTTGTCAGGAAACAAAGGTTTCAAAGGCATTAACGAGGGGGACTAGAGAAAACTTTTTTTTATTTCTATTGAGCTTCTTTTATCTTCTCTGGGCACAAGAGGCCACATGTACCTTTTTATGACAGTGGTATGTTTGCGGCTGGCACTGTGTTTTATGTTGTTTGTGTGATTAGAACATGCACTAGTGGTGAAGGTGACGCCTAACTGTAGAATATTTATAACTTAGTGCACTTATAACAGTAAAAGGTTAGTAAAACCAAGTTTTTATATCAGTATTCAGTCCTGACATGGTTCAAACCTTCGATCCGATCAATAATACAAAGTTCCCACATGTACGGGAAATGAAGCAAAATGAAAAGAAACCCCACGAGCTGAAACCTTAGCATTTATGTAATACTTGCTCGTGCACATGCGATTTCTGTAAAAAAAAAAAGATTTGAAGGTATTGTATACCGAAATTGCGTGAATATTATGTCGGGTTTATCATAATGTGATAGAACGGATATACAGTAATTGTATTCAAGAGAACGAAACCATGTTACGCTTTACTATCAATATTGAGGAACATTTGAGAGTTAGAATTAACAATGCATTCGTGCTAATTTATCTCTCATTTATGTATTTACTGATTTCAGATTTTCATTAAAAAAAAATAATCACACAAATCATTATGCGTTTTGGTGAAATATTACTTTACCATCGATTCAAATATAGCAGTTTTCAATGCCATTGAATGAGTATTGAAACAATTTTCCAAACACTCCATTATCCTAAACCATAATATCATCTATGTCTTAGGATCAGCAGAACGGTTATTTGTCACATGGTGGGTTATTTTCCATTTGGTTATCGTTTTTTTGTTTATGTCCGTAACTGTCCTCCGTAGTTGTCTAATCAATCACCCTCACATTAATCAAACATTTCAGTCGTTTCTAAAATATTAGGGATGGCGGCACTTGGATGTGACGCACCCTAGGACCATGTTCATTTGTCTCATGACGTTATATATTTATTTATTTGCGCCCATCCCTATTACAAATAATTGCATTGGTTTTATTACAATTTAATATATCCATTCCATTTGTACGTTTATTTTGTCTACCCTTAATTATGAACTTTAAGATATAGCGAGAAAGACAAAAATGTCTCCCAGAATTGTATCTATCAGTCTCTGTTTGCACATATCCCTATTACAGCCTTAAGCAGGACATTTTTAACGGCATAACACATTTATACAAGCATAATGCAGCCAGAATGGTACCCACGGTACGGCAGTTCGCTTTGATGTGGTGGTGTTTGTCGATATTTGTCATTATACATTCTAATTCAGAAATCTGAAGCAGAATCACACGCAAAGATGCAACCAATCTGAGGTAATCAACTCATATTTTTAAATTGAATATTTCTTTGTCAGTACACTTGGCAATTTAAATTGCTTCTTCACCAATGTAATTCAACGTAAAACATTTAAAAAATTTAATTTCCATATGCAAATAAGTATATAACAATGAACGAATGACGTCATTTCCTTTCTTAATACACCACAGCCCACCGGAAGTCTAATATTCTCACAAAGAAAACACTTTGGCTCCCAGGTCAAATTATTTGTAGATACTTGTTGATGGAATGAAATATGAAATATATGAAAAATGTAATCGAAGTTTTTTTTTTTTTTTTTTTTTTTTTTTTTTTATTTTATTTGCAGATTTCCAGTCTGTTTTAAGGTCAACTTAAGCACGTTTGTGACAACCGTTCCTATTTTATTACCTTACATGACAAACTAACATATTGCGTGCTGTATATAACAGCAAACAATTTAAACAAATAAGGAACAAGCTTATTTATGGAAAACAAATATTGCTTTCAACAATCGAAATTAGCATTTACCGTTTACCACATTATCTGTTAGCTGGCAGCATGTTTGACTGTCAAGAATACTTGTCAGTGAAGTACGGTATCGATAAAACCCACTTGTAAATAATATAGTTGAAAAGAGAGTTGAAATATATTACCATAATATAATGTATCATGATAATAATATTAATAATAATACATGTATATGAATATGAATGATAGCAAGATCTCAAGTTGAAAACAATGTACAATGGCACAGTGATCAACAGTGAAATACGTACATTTGTTTGACGTGATATTAATATTCATAACACTAATTTATTTAATTTCGGTGGATTAAAGAGAAATATCAGTGAAATAAAAATGGTAATTTCACTGTTTCAAACAGTGAATATTACCATTTTATAATTTTCACTGTTTTGTAATGGGACTACTAAGAACACTAAGGTTTTTTTCCCCAAGACTTTTCACTATTGATTCTTACATTGAAATTTAACATCTTCACGAAATACCTGAAATAAATGATAATTACCAGTACATGCTTTTTTGTGTTCATTTATTGGACTTTTTTTAGACCAAATAACGATTCCATGCGACTTCGTGAATTTGAGGCTCCCACAGGGAAAACTTTATGATTTACGTAGTGACAATGTGTAAAGCGTCACAGAAAGGCATTAAATAAAGAGAAAAAAAATGTTTCTTACAGTGGAATAATATTCTTAATTCATCAAGTGAGAAGGAAAGTCTATATTTTCACGAGTGGCGCAAAATCTTGAAATCTTGAAAGTATTGATTTTCCTCCTCAAGAGGAAAATAATATTCAACTGAAACCAACAATGTCGCTCTATTTCTTTATTTCTACGAACGCGACGTCATGGGAAACCAACAGATATAATAAGAATAATAAGATATGAAATTGCAAACTTTTATGAGAGTTTCGTCGTTTTTAAAGTCCCCTTTCCGCTTTCAAGAAGTGTGGTATAAAAAAAAGTGTTACGCCACAAATTTCTTTTACATTTTACGTAGTAAAACATGTGTAAGCTACATCTCTGAATTAGAGAGTATTCTCAGACATTAAAGGACTATTCACTTGATTATTCTTTACACGGTTTCATAATTTAGAGGGCTTCTTCGCCAATTGGGGTGTTTTTAAGTGAATGCATGTTTGAATTATAGCTATTTGATTTTCAACATGTACTTGCACTAAATTGCACTACATGTATTTGTATGATATGCTGTATCAGTATTCCCAAATTATTACTTTTAACACACTGCTGTTAAAAAAGGATTAGTGATTTAGTGGTCAAGCAGTCCGGTCAAGATATTGTCAGAAGTTAAATCTATACGCTCAGAGGATTGTCGTAAATAAAGGATCTGACATTGTCATTGCTTAGCGATTTTTTTTTATGGCAATCCTCTGAGCGTATAAAAATAACTACTTAATATTTATGCGAACCTCTGGCGAGTTTTTTACCATTTTTAAAAATGAGTTTAGTAAAATTTGATATAAAATGTTATTATGTCAGATTCTTTTTATCATATGACCTAAACTCATCTATTCAACAACGGTTTTAACAACAACAAACATACTGTGAAGGACTCGGGACTATTTGTAATATAGTTTCAAACAACAACTAAAAATAATGCTTGAATGTGTGTAGTTCTGGCACATTATTAACATAACAGTAAATAATACACTTTTTTCAATCAAAGTTAGTTGCATCAAATACATTTCATCCAGCTGTTTGAGTTCAACTCAATATATACATGTTCCAGTTTAGTATGCCTTTTTCAAGAATACTGGTGTTTTTCCCCCCGAATCAAACTTAAAAATGCATAGTAAATTTTCATTATTGTGATTTAATTTCGGAGATAATTACTCTGAAAGGGATATATTATTGTGCATTTCAATTTTTATCTGAATATTATACTTTTCGGCGGCAGTAGTATGCTTTTGCTGTTGGGCCAGCACCGCATTCCTACCAATCAGAAATGTATTTCTAAGTGCACCTGCTTAAAGGCGGTGTTCTTATTGGCTAATGGTCCAGGCTTGATACTGACGCCGCGTGGATATGCGGCGTCAGTATGGAATATTTTTTGTTGTTGTTGTTGTTGTTGTTGCTGTTTTGCCAATAGAGCCGCATAATCAAAACAGGGAGAAACCACTGTTATTATTGTAAAATAGAAACATGCAATATGTTAAAAACACTTTATGAATAAATTTCTTGCATTTACTGATAAAAAATAACTACGCAAGTCTTCTATCGTTATTAAAAGAAACTGGACAGATATAATACGTATCTGATGACTTCTCCTTAAACTCGCAGGCAACGGGTTTCAAAACTTGGTTAACGGACTTTGCAAGTAACCTGATTCATTAATGTTATGAAAAAATGGAAGAAGTTTTGAGATCTTAAAATTCAGAATTTAGCTATAAACCGTCAGCTTGAAAAATCAATGAAAAATTAGTCAAAATATAGTATTACAGCATATTGTTGAAATGTAAAAATACTCAAATACTATATGCATGTAGCGGACATGTCTAATTTACGGCTCCAGGCCCAATCTGCAGTCCTACTATGTATAATGTTTGAAATGGGTAAATTTAACTGAAATATATATTTAACACATATTATCAAAACAAAAATAATGTCATACTCCTACATCACGCTACATTATCAAGGGAGGTAATAACTATCGGGAAAACTGTTAATACCAGGACCTGTACCTTAATCCCTTACCAAATAAAAAACTTATCTGTGCTGACTTGACTTGACTTGACTATTTGAGTTTACCATCGCTTCGACAGTATTTCAGTCTTATAGCGACGTCCAGCTAATTACATGTGGAGGAAGACCCCGAATGCACGGAGGCATCCGGGTAGAACCACCGACCTACCGCAAGCCAGCTGGATGGCTTCCTCATATGAAAATTTGAATGACCCTGCCAGGATTCAAACCCACGCGGTGAGGGGCTGAGTGAGTGTTAAAGTAGGACTTTACCCTCTCGGCCACGGAGGCCCCTTATCTGTGCTGAATGTTTCGTCATCATTGTCCTTATTGCTGCTGCTGATGGTGATAATGACGATTTTTTTCACATTGACATTAATACCGCCTTAGTAGCTTACTGTCTGGAAATTTCATGCATCTTGCAGACCCCAAATATTCCAAAAATTATATAAGAAATGAATTACCAGTTTTATGGCATCTCAAATCATCACCGCATTATGTGTCTGCTATAATTAAAGTATTTTCTCTACTTTTTTGTCATATATTTCTGAATAATTTGATAATATAAGTTTTTTTATGATTTTTATGTTTTTGGACCTTTTCTGTATGGCTTTGCTTTATTTAAGTTGTGCTTCAAAAACATGCGCGACGTCTTTGATGCTTTGCATTAAAATTAGTCTTGTTTACTTTTCACAGATGTACCCGGACGTAAAAACTGTGTACAGACTGTTTGCTTTGTAACGGTATCGGAATTAAATATGATCTTATAGTACAGCTAGTGTCTTACGGCATACTTCCGAATATCGTTTTTCGGCGTAGCTGCCTGATCTCCCTTTTGTCCTACGTAAGTATGATAACGTAAGATAATACAGAATTAAATGAACGGCTTTTATTGTAGCTAGTCCTATGCTTACAGAGAAAAGTGTTCCTCATTTTTTGTTTTCAGGAGATGGCAACTAGTTGAAATAATAAAACCCATGATATATTGGTAAAGTATTCTGATTGAATTAAAGTTTCTTGAATATGTATATAGTTATTTTATTAAAATACACCTCTTAGATACACACTGAGACCTATTTCGGAACAAACGTAATAAATACCTGCAGTATACTATAGTTTGTTTCACTGTTTCCACGATACGCTTCTACTGGAGGGAAATTTGCGATGGAGGGGAAGCTTCACTTAATGTAACCGTTCTACATTTCTTTTCCTTAATCCCAATCAACGCCGATTATCCTTTTGAAGATATTTATTATTGTTTAAAGATACGTCTTGTTTTATTACCGGACGAATAGTGTAAAATTCAAGGATCAAGCATCAAGATAAGTAAGTCCTATGTCATGTTAATGGTGATACATGTATGAACATAGCGTTTGCCACCAGAATGAATTCTGTTACATCTGAATGTGTTGCGTCATACATAGTGAAGACTTTATTAAATTTATCATAATATCTCAATTTCTTCTTGTCTTCCTAAAGCTCTGACTGCATGACAGAAAATGACAGCAACTATAATTTAATCAGAAATAATTAATTACACACAGTTTACAGACATTCTCAAGTCACGTATTTCCAATTTTAGAATATACGTCGGAACCAATTTTCTGTCTTTAGATTTGACAAACAACATGCTGTCTGAATGACGGCTTGTAGTCATTTTAAATTATGTTTATGCAGAGAAACTGTATATCTTTAAGCTTGGTCAATAAGTGTTCTCTTCTGCATTTGTGACACTGACAAAGGGGCACAATAGAAAGGTGTGTAAAATGGGGAATGAGAAACAATTTTTTAAAACTTTTACAAACACCGATCGAAAGTTTCTAAGGTGGACATGCACTTTATGCCTTTGGAAATCTATAATTATTTCACATCATGTTAGAGTGTATAGAACTACTAAATCTCGGATTTGTTTTTCGATGTTCATACTAGTTAGTCAAAACAAATACGATAGTATGGCTTGATGATCCAGATACACTGGGTAAAGAAGAAGAAGCGTTCAAAAGAGGAAGCGTCTCCAGGATCAGTCAGCGACCAGCCAGATAAAGTGCTCATCATAGCAGACGCTACTCCGCCATCGGCCAGTACAAACGCAGCCACCCAGCCAGGGACATCACCAATTGATTACCCTGTACCCGGTGCAACACTATCTTATCATGGCCAGTTTGTGCCCCCACATCTTCAGTTGTTGAACCAGTATGCCAGTCCGGTGCGAGCTCCACCACAAGGTATGTCGGATATGCAACGACAACAACCTTCGCCCCCGCCTGTAGATCCAACCATGTACAACGCCATTATGGAAAAGTTGTGTTCTATTGAAACGGCTCAAAAATCCATGCAACTGAAACTATCCAAGCTAGATAAGATAGAGTGTGATGTTAAGTCAATATCAAACAAAGTTTCAACTGTTGAGTTAAGGGCGGCTTCTCTTGAATCCAAATTAAAAGAATCGGAGCAAAATTTTACAGAGATTGTAGCAAGCCGAAACTTTGATAATCAAGTATGTGCAGAGATTCAGGTTAAGCAAGTTAGTTTGGACAAAATCCTGTCCGAAGAAAAAATCCGTAATGTAGCCCTATCTGGTGAAATGTTGAATCTTAAAAAAAATGAATACCAAACTAAATGATGATTTGATAGATTTGCAGTCTCGTTCAATGAGGGACAATTTACTGGGTTTTTTATTTCCCGGAGGAAAATACGTATGATGCAAGGAAATCAGAAAACTGTATCAACAAAATATTGAATTTCTGTGAAAATGACTTACACATAGCAGATGCAAAATCAAAATATAAACTTGACCGAGCTCATCGTGTTGGCTATTATGAATTTGGTAAAAAAACGTCCAATAGTCGTAAAATTTAATTTCCATGGTGACAAGATTGAAGTTAAAGGGAAAGCCCGTGAATTGTTACGAGAAACACCTTTTAGTGTCAGTGACCAATATCCCAAGGTTATACAGGAACGACGGAAGAAACTGGTACCATATTTAGTTCAAGCTAGAAAAAATTGTCAGGATGCGGTGTTATCTTACGATACATTGTACATTGATAAAACCAGGTACACCTATGATCATCTACCTGCAGGTCCTGTACCAGAATTTCCCACCCGCCGCCCCGGGAACCAGCAGCGCCGTGATGCCGGGAACAGGCAGGCACAGCAGCCTGTAGAGTAGTGGTGTACGGAGAAGCAGCTCCGTTTTCTAACCTGGAATGTCCAGGGATTGCCTTCTAAGATAGATGATTCTGATTTCCTATCTTTAATAACAAACTATGACATCTTAATATTCACTGAAACTTGGAATTCAAAATTAACAAATATAAAAATAGCAAATTATGACAGTTTCTCCTGTCCTCGTCCTAAACGTAACAGAAAGGCTAAACGTTACAGCGGTGGTGTGATAGTGTACTATAAAATTAAATATGAAGGTAAAATTCAGCTTGTAACCTTGAATGAAAAGGGTATTATCTGGTTTAAATTAGATAAATCTTATTTTGGTACCAGAAGTGATATTTACTTTTGTTGCTGTTACATACCACCTGATTGCTCAAATGTATATAAAAGTAACAGTTCGCCTCTCTACGAATTTGATTTCTTTGATCATATAACTGATAGCATTAGGCAGTACAGCCACCTTGGTGATGTTGTTATCACAGGTGATCTTAATGCACGAGTAGGCCAAAGATCAGACATAATACAAAACATACAGTTGGACAGATTTGTTGATTTGCCTGACGGCGATATGGTTAGTGATAGTCTACCACAGCGATTGTCGCTGGATAATTATACAAATGTTTTTGGTAACAAACTTTTCTCCCTTTGTAAAGAAACTGATTTATTCATAGCAAATGGACGGTTAGAACGGGACATTTTACTTGTTATAATTTAGCAAGAAACAATAAGGCAGCGAGTGTTGTCGACTATGTAATTATTAATCACAATATTCTCCAAATTATTAATGATTTTAAAGTATTAGACTTAAAGTTTTCTGACCATTGTCCGATTGATTTTCCCTGCGATTAGATAATACGATCATTATAGTTGTAATGATGTTTTATATGAAAAGATTGTTTGGGATAACTATGATAACGATAATTTGTTTCCATTGCTCAATGATAACAAATCTAATTTTGATTGTATTTTAACTGATTTATTAAACGGTGTTTGTGATATTAACACGTCCATAGACAATATATCTAATCTGATTTATGATGTGTCATTTAAAGTACATGGGAAAATTATTAAGCAATCTGTCACCCGAAAAAGGAAACCTCGCAAGTCTGAGTGGTTTAATGATGAATGTAAAGCATGTAAACAAAATTTTTATAGTTGTAAACGTACTTACAAAAGTTACCCTTCCGACTTTTGACGCAATTTTTGTTTTAAATGCAGTTATTTCAAATATACTCAGTGAAAACGGTAGACTTGCATGCGCTTTTATTGACTTTAGTAAAGCGTTTGATAGCATTTATCGAAACGGACTTTGGTATAAACTGTATGGTATGGGATTATCGGGTAAGCTGTTAAATGTTATTCGGAATATGTATTCTAAGGTTAAATCTTGTATTAGGGGTTGTTCTTCATTTTCTGACTATTTTGAGTGTTCTATCGGCCTCAGGCAGGGTGAAATCGTTTCGCCGATACTTTTTTCTCTTTTCCTCGAGGACTTAGAATTGTGTTTAATGGATAAAATTGATGCAGGCCTTACATTTTACGATTTATCTCTGATTCTATTGTTATTTGCTGATGACATGGTTTTATTTGGGAAAACAGTTGCTGATCTTCAAAACAGTCTTAATCTCTTAAATACTTATTGTGATTCGTGGGGCCTTAAAGTCAATCCTGATAAGAGTAAAATAGTAGTTTTTAGGAAGAGGGGTAAATTGCGGGTGGATGAAAAATGGACATATAATGACTCTCCTATTCAAACTGTGGATAATTTTAATTATCTAGGTACAACATTTAATTATACTGGCAATTTCTCTATGAATCATGAAACTTTAGCAGGTAAAGGATTAAAAGCACTGAATACGTTATTTACTAATACTAGAAATTTTCCATTAAAGCCTAAAACTATGTGTCAGTTGTTTGATGCATTTGTTAGTTCTATTTTATGTTACGCCTCTGAGGTGTGGGGTTTTGGTAAATCGAAAGTGATAGAAAGGATTCATCTAAAATTTTGCAAACAATTATTAAACGTTAAATCAAGCACGTGTAATATTGGGGTATATGGAGAGTTGGGTAGATACCCACTTTTTATTAATAGACAAGTACGTATAATTAAATATTGGGGTAAAATTCTATATTCAGATAATATAATAATTAGACATTTATATCAAATAATGGTTGAGAAAAGCAATTTGGGGATAAAAAATTGGGCCAGCAATGTTAAAGCGCTTCTTGATTCTCATGGATTTTCATGTGTATGGTCAAATCCAGAAAACTTTAATATGGATAAATTTTACCTGGAATTTAAGGATAGGGCTATTAACATGTTTGTTCAGTCATGGCTTAGCGACATTAATTTAAGTAATGTTTTGTTGTCATATAAGACATTTAAGTTACATATCCAATTTGAAGATAACCTAGAAAATTTACCCAAAAAATATAGAAATGTTTTATCAAGACTCCGTTTGTCATCTCATCCTCTTAGGATTGAATCTGGTCGTCATGGTAATAATAGAATAGATCGTAATTTGAGAATTTGTACACTTTGTAACTCTGGTGATATCGAAGATGAATTTCATTTTGTAATTAAGTGTAGTATCTATAGAGATTTACGTATCCAGTATATAAAAAAATATTATTATAATAGACCTAGTTTTATAAAATATTGTCAGTTAATGCAATCATCTAATAAGACTGAGTTATTTAAATTGGGGAAATTTTTATACCAGGCATTTTCTAGGCGCAATTCTATGGTTATCAATATTTCATAATACTTATTCGGTAAGTGTAAAAATATATATGATTACATGTACATGTTTGCCTTTAATATTTAATGTCTATTTAAGTAAGCATATTCTTTACTTTTTTTACTTTATAATTAACTGTCTCATGTTTGTTGTTCTTAATTCACTATAAATATTTTTTTCCATTGTCAGTGTAGCATGAACAGGTCGAATTATTCATTTTTAATAACATTGTAACATTGTCTTGACCATGATTTTACTATATGATATTATGTTCATTGTATGCAACCAGAAACTTGTATAAGTTTACGTTGCTTAATAAAATATATTGAATCTTGAATCTTGAATCCGAAGAAAATCAGAGATTATTTTTAAATGCTAGATCGAATTTCTGTAAAGTTAAAGGTCAAGCAAAACATAGATATTATAATAAGGAGAAACAAAAATTGTCATCCCTCTGTAAAACAAATTCCAGAAAATTCTGGAAATATATAAAGAAATACAAAAATACAAGCGATAAAATAATAGTATAAACGTTGATGAATTTTTAACACATTTTAATCATACATGTAATAATCCACATATTAGCAATTTCAATGAAGATGTTTCTGAGGAAAGAGAATCTCCATTACATATAGATGAATTAGGTCGTTGTTTTACTGTAGAAGTTATTAAAACGTTATCATGCATGAAGCGTCATAAATCCTGTGACTATTCTAATAATGTTGTTGACTTTTTTATTGATTCAAAAGATTTTATAGCGCCATATTTGCTTATATTATTTAATCACATATTTGACAATGGAGTGTATCCTGACGCATGGAGCAAGGGTGTTATATTTCCTATTCATAAAAAAGGTGATCGATCTGATCCTTCTAATTACAGAGGCATTACTCTTGTTAACACTATGGCTAAAATTTTCTCTCTTATGCTACGAAACAGAATATATAATTGGTGTGAACATAATAATGTTTTTACAGACGCTCAGTTTGGATTTAGGGAAAATCACAGCACTACTGATTGTATTTTTATTCTTCATTCTATTATACAAAATGGTCTTGCTAGGAAATGTAAACTGTTTTGTGCTTTTATAGACTATGAAAAGGCTTTTGATACTGTTATTCACGATGCACTTTGGGTTAAATTAATAAAATCTGGTTTAAGTTGTAAAATGATTAAAATGATCAAAGCTGTTTATCAGAATGTCAAATCATGTATTAAAGATCCAGTTACTATGTCATATTCAGATTTTTTTGATGTGTCAATTGGTGTGAAACAAGGAGAGCCTCTGTCACCTCTATTATTTATTCTTTTCATTAATGACATTAAAGATTCAATTGATTTTGAAAACCTTACAAATAACGATATTGATAAATTATGTATATATATGTTACTCTTTGCTGATGATATTGCCTTGTTCACAACTAATCATGAAAGTTTACAAAGTCAATTGGACGCTGTTTTTAAGTACTCATGTAAATGGGGGTTAAAAATAAATACTAAGAAGACGAAAATTTGTATTTTCGAAAAGAGAAAAAGCCATTGCGAATTCAGTTGGAATATAAATAATGAGTCTATTGAAACTGTTGATAATTTTGTTTATTTGGGTATAAATTTTGCTCACAATGGTACTTTTAATAAAGCTGTTACGATTTTAAATGAGCAAGCGCTCAAAGCTTATAATCAATTATTATCCGTTTTTTCAAGAGTCAAAGTAGATATTAAAACTAAGTTATACCTTTTTGATACTCTTGTTGTACCAATTATTCTATACGGGTCTGAAGTCTGGGGCATATATGATTTTAAAGAAGTTGATAAGTTACACATGAAATTCTGTAAGAATATACTTGGAGTTAGAAAACAAACTTCAAATGTCGGTGTTCTGGGAGAACTAGGTAGATTTCCTTTGTCTTTATTTAATAAAGAACGGTCTTTAAAATACTGGCTTAGAATATTGAGTAACACAGATTCTTTACCCTTTTATATTTTTAATGAACAATATACAAATAGTATTGATATTAGTGTGTCAGTTAATTCCAAGTATTGGTGCAATACCATTAGAAAGAATTTAGATAATTTGGGTCTTGGTTATATGTTTCACTCTGTGGACATGAATAACATTTTTTCGAATATTATAAAACAGAGATTAAGAGATCAGTATATCCAGGAGTGGAATGATACCCTAGTGAGTCAGTCTAAAATGTATTATTATAAACGTTTTAAAAAAGAATTTAAATTAGAAAATTACCTTCAGTTTGTAAAAATGACAAACATAGAATATCTTTAACACGATTTAGATTATGCTCTCATTCATTAAACATTGAAACAGGTAGATATGAGAATATTTCAAGAGAAAATAGATATTGTACTTTATGTAATCAAAACGTTGTTGAATCTGAATTTCACTTCTTATTATGTTGTCCATTTTATAGGGAACTCAGGAAAAATAATGGTATTCAGTCCAGCTGGCCTAACATGCATATTTTTGATAAATTATTAAGCTGTCAGAATAGTAAAACTACCATTAACATAGCTAGATACATATTTAATGCTCAGAAATTAAAATTATTGAAAAATGCTGCTTCATAAATAGTTAACTTAATATAAATTACAATTTAATATATCATTCTTAAAAACATAAAACATAACTGTGTTATATAAACCATGTGTGTGTGTGTGTGTGTGTTTTAAATATACGACTCATATATGTACATGTATATATGTGTGTATGATAAATTTTGTATTTGTATATTTACACGTCTTGGCCATATGTATATGCTCTTGTAAATGGCCAAAGGCACAATGCCGATTTTGCCAATAAAATTGATTGATTGATTGATTGGTAACCTACTGAACAATGGCCACAAGCATGTAGTGACATGAATTCACACAAATGTTATAGATATGAATAAATAAAGAATGTTAAAGAAATCAAAACACTTCCATTGAAAATATTAACATCGAAGGGAAACTTTTAAGTAAATGTTATAAATCAGAACGTCGAAGCAAGATACAAGAAACTTACAATCGGTTTTATAAAAAGCAAAACATTAGCTTAAAGCTATTTTCCGACAAAAACAAAGTAATAAACAAAATATAAAAAAAATATGTGCAATGTCTGCAAGTAAGATTATTCCGTGAACATTGAACTCTTTGTTCTATAAGTAGTAAAATGCGGTTATGCGATAAATTGGCATGCCATTAAATATCGGTAAGGAAGGAAAATGAGGTTAATGGATCAATTGCAAGTATCTTCCCTATATTTTATAAAGTCTTTAAGACTCCCCAAGTTATCTACCTAATGTAAATACCTGTCATGTTCGTGCAGTTAATAACTGTATATATTATAAGAGGATTAGATATTTAATAATCGAAATGTAAACTAGGAATGCGAAAATAACTAAATGCAATTTTTAAGTGTCTCATATGAGTTGCCACATGTTTTACTACACGATTATATCCATCACGTTATTTTCGTTTCCTCCTCTTTGCTGTTAAATTGTGACTGGGGGGGGGGGGGGAGTTTACTTATTGGTTTTATTTACGATTTGGAAATTGTATTAGTATTATCTAACTTTGGATAAACTAAATATTATTTGAGACAGAAAAGCCGTGGCAAAAACTGCTAGTTGACTTTAGCGATAGCATTTATAAAGCAGCCGGTTCAAAGATGGTCATTGACTGAATTTGATTTTAACTATATGTGTGTATTACGTCTATCAATACCTATCTACAGACACAATGTCACCCATTGAAATCATCCGTGGTCGTAAAAAAAAAAAAAAAAAAAAAAATTTGGCAGTTTGCCAATCACAAGAACACCGTCACAGACGGTATTGAAACTAAATTTAGACAGATTTAGATTCAATCGCTCTTCGCGCATGCGCTAACCTTATAGGACGAACTTACGAAATCGCTACCTTGCACTGGTGAAGACGCCATGTTGTGGAACGTGTCCTTGCAGATATCTTAGTCTATATCTAAGCATTTTCGTCGGAGTTGCGTTAACGAAAATAGCGTTTTTCCGTTCAATGTGACCTACACTTGATGAATTTATTTATTTGGAAACAAAGACTTCACAAACATTAACGAGAGAGAATAGAAACTATTTATTTTAATTTCTACCGATCATCTGTGAACGAGCTGTTTTAAAATCCCAAGACTTTTATTTTCGTTGCTTTAAGGCAAGTTTTGCAAAATCTTTATTTACAGGTTGTAATTTGCATATTTGTCACAAAATTTGTTAATCAGTTTAAGCGTCAATTCAAATTGGATTCAACGTTCGGATTACTGGAAAACCAACTGAATAGGTTCATAACATTAAGTTTCATCCTGTGTAAGTCAGGAAGAGCAACGCAAAAAAATGTCAATGCGGAGAAACGTTTGTCGGGTGTTTAATACGCGTGCTTACAAATTTCATTTCCTCAAATATAATGCTGAATATGAACACTTGAAAAATATCGGGAAGTTATCAAATTATACGACCATCGTTACCTGTAAGATTAACACATTATTACCTCAGAATTTGACATTTTATGACGTTTGAAATTCTTGCACGCTTATTCTAAAAACAAAACTCTTAAAAACAAGTGCCCATGAATTTGAATATTACCTTTTAATACTAGGATACTAACACATTGACCAAAAATGATAGGTTTTGCTTACCTTAACATATAGAGACCTGATTTTGATAATTTCATAAATCATATGTCCATGTTTTAATATAGTTCGGTTTCTTTACGTAAGTGTGAAATCAAATATAGCTTAAGTCTCATTATTTATACAAATGTAAGGTTCGATAAGGGATCGACCTATTTTAACTTTAATGTGTGCTTTTATTTCTAATGATTGAATTGAGCACACATAACAGTTCATATAAAATAGGTCGATCCCTTATCATTGATTGAAATACTGCCAGTGACTGTAAGCAACGACATGCCTGTATATCCGAAATTATGTTATTAAATCAATTATGTTATCATAATTTACTTATTATTTTATATTTTATATATGTACATATTATTCTGTTTAAATTACCAGTCTAAATCCAATAACGACGAGAATATATCGTCATGCTGTGTGTGTGTGTGTGTGTGTGTGTGTGTGTGTGTGTGTGTGTGTTTTGGTTTTTGTTGTTGATTTTTCAAAAATTCTCTGATAATAATTAGCATTTTCAATACCTGTGTAAAGAGTAATTTGATACTGCATTATTTCAAATATCTTAATTGTATATGGTCATTTCCTCGGGAAATATCAAACATTACCGTAGCCCTTTTAGGCCATATTCAAGGGCAGATAACTAAAATAATGGCAAACAACACCTTATAAGGTTTCAAAATCAATGTTCAGTACTTTATTCTCTGTCTCTGTACAAAATTTGTAGAAATTCTATGCGACAGATTTACACTATAATCACTCATGCAAATATATATCAATTTTCCTCAAACTATCCCCCCCACACACACACTTTTTTTTTAAAAAAAGCGATATATTTACAGATTTAAACATAACAGAACTTCTAAAAGATCAATTGGTTTTAAATTTTGTATAATGACTTGAAATGAAATCACAAATATTAAAAAAAGCCCTTGAATAAAGCCTAAAAGTGCTAAAATATAACATTCAGGGGCAGATAACTCAAAAAGTAGGACAGTGACCCCCATTTTTTTCAATAAAAAATGTTTCTTTTTTTATTCTCTATAATCATGCAATTAAAAACAATCTATTGAACAGTTAAAATGTTCCCTCTTTGTCTGTATATAAAATGTAGCAAACTGTCACATTAACGTTAAAATTGATATTGTAAATATATGACAAAGACATCAAATTATGTTGACATGCATTCATTATTTTGCCTGATGTAATGGGTTTATTTGGGCGATATGTGCTACGCATGTTTGAATTGTTTTATTTAAAACTACGGCAACGTAAAAAATTTGAGAATATAAAAAATACGTATTTGAGTTTGACTAATTTGACTAGTTGAGTCGCTTCGATAATATTTCAGTCATATAGCGACGTCCAGCTAATTACAGGTAGAGGAAGACCCCGAGATCAGGAAACACCATCCGGGTAGATTCACCGTCCTACCGCAAGCCAGCTGGAAGGCTTCCTCACATGAAAATCCGAATGACCCTGCCGGGATTCGAACCCACGCAGTGAGGGGCTGAGTGAGTGTTAAAGTCAGCGACTTTACCCTCTCGGCCACGGAGGCCCCGTAAAATTACGTATGACATAAGCAATTAAATACCATGTCCATAAAAGGTGACGTATGTTACATGGCTGTATTTATATGACTGCATGCAGAATTTAATTATAACATGAGACAATTTCATAAAAACTTTAGAATACTATTACCTAAACTTCAAATCTAGATTCATATTATCAAAATAATTTACTTTCATTATCTTTGCATTACGTTGCTGTTGTACGAGTAATATCTAATCAGTTTTGATATTTTCATTTACGCCATCACATGCTTTTGTGGTGTTTCCTGATCTAACATTACCGGCCTGTATTTTATTACCTTTTTTTCTTTTGTTAGATGACGATTACATGGTGTTTAAAATTTTTTTTTTTTATTTTAAATTAATTTGTCATGACAATTTTGTTTAAATTTATTTAGTTTGGTCTTAACTTTATAATCTGGCTCGTAAAAAGTTTTACTTTGCTAGACATCCTATACTAAGACTAAATTTGATCGACACATTTGGCTTTAGACAGTAAATAGAAACATTTTATTTCTCTATGTTATTTCTTCATTTATGAATCTAAAATTTTATACATGAACATTAGTATAAACTTTACTACATTTGTTTTCCATTCTCTATGTGAACGAAACCCACACCTTTATCGAAGCAAAATGCTTGGTTGTATGATTCATGTGTGAAAACAGTAACATTGCTATAAAAAGTAAGTAACTAGTAATCTCCAAATCGAATAATAATTGCACGAAACACTTCTGGAAATACTCAAAACCAGGCGAGGATAGTAAAATCATTTTAAGATGGTAGTACACATTTCAAACGCACTGTGTCCATTGTTTAGGGAAAATGCTGATAAAATGTTTTATTGCTAATATTTCAAACATATGATTATAGGCTAAATACAATTCCTATTATCTAACTACTAATTACTCGACATCTGCTATAAATGAAAATAGAAATAAAGGTTGGAGTATCAAATGGCTGAAATATCAGAAAAATGGTTTATACCTAATTAATATTCTTATTACAAGTGCTTTATTATGACAAATCTGATTTTTATTTAATTAAATTCGATTTGAAACAAATTATCTATCGTCGGAACCACCTGTCACCCCAACACCCACTCAATGTGATAAGTGCAAGTAGATCTGGTATCACCAAAGACAATTCCAGAAACCGCTGGCGTCCCTAATCAACAATCTGTCAAACATCAGTGTCGGTATTGTTGTTTATTAATAATAATAAAAAGAACATGAAAGCTTGATCCTTCATTAAACACCGATAGTATCTAATATTCTCCGCACACGATTCACGCATTAAAATCTTAGTGGACTCGATGTACCCAAAATGACATTCCTTTTCATTATCATTCTATACCGTCATTCCGACTTGCCATCATGCCATTAATAGTAATACTAAAGAACTCCTGTCGCTGTAACGAACTGCGAATGATTGTTCGTAAATTGATTCTATAGAAAGTGAAAATAATAATAGGGAAATTTTAAACCAATTGCTTGGCAGTGTGGGTTTTAATACGAAAACAGGAAACTTAGATTCAACAATAAAAATCACGGTTCCGAAGAGGTGGCTTGCAAAAGTGATACATGGTCTGCCAGGCCGCCAGTCTAATGGTTCAGTACATCAACTCCTGTGTCAACTTCAGTTATCACCCTTGCTAACATTTTCTTGGAATTGATGCTGTCATGTTACTGTCGCTATCACCCTTGTTAACATGTTCTTGGAACTGATGCTGTCACACCACGAGACATCATGTTACTGTCGCTATCGCCCTTGTTAATATTTTCTTGGAACTGATCCTGTCACACCATGAGACATCATGTTACTGTCGCTATCACCCTTGTTAACATGTTCTTGGAACTGATGCTGTCACACCATGAGACATCATGTTACTGTTGCTATCACCCTTGTTAACATTTTCTTGGAAATTGATGCTGTCACACCATATGACATCATGTTACTGTCGCTATCAACCTTGTTAATATTTTTTTGGAATTGATGCTGTCACACCATGAGACATCATGTTACTGTCGCTATCACCCTTGTTAATATTTTCTTGGAATTGATGCTTTCACACAATGAGACATCATGTTACTGTCGCTATAACCCTTGTTAATATTTTCTTGGAATTGATGCTGTCACACCATATGACATCATGTTACTGTCGCTATCACCCTTGTTAATATTTTCTTGGAATTGATGCTGTCACACCATGAGACATCATGTTACTGTCGCTATCACCCTTGTTAACATTTTCTTGGAATTGATGCTGTCACACCATATGACATCATGTTACTGTCGCTATAACCCTTGTTAATATTTTCTTGGAATTGATGCTGTCACACCATATGACATCAAGTTACTGTCACTATCACCCTTGTTAACATTTTCTTGGAAACTGATGCTGTCACACCATGAGACATCATGTTACTGTCGCTATCACCCTTGTTAATATTTTCTTGGAATTGATGCTTTCACACAATGAGACATCATGTTACTGTCGCTATAACCCTTGTTAATATTTTCTTGGAATTGATGCTTTCACACAATGAGACATCATGTTACTGTCGCTATAACCCTTGTTAATATTTTCTTGGAATTGATGTTTTATAGGAATTGATGCTGTCACACCATATGACATCATGTTACTGTCGCTATCAACCTTGTTAATATTTTCTTGGAATTGATGCTTCACACCAGACATCATGTTACTGTCGCTATAACCCTTGTTAATATTTTCTTGGAATTGATGCTTTCACACAATGAGACATCATGTTACTGTCGCTATAACCCTTGTTAATATTTTCTTGGAATTGATGCTGTCACACCATATGACATCATGTTACTGTCGCTATCAACCTTGTTAATATTTTTTTGGAATTGATGCTGTCACACCATGAGACATCATGTTACTGTCGCATGTTACTGTCGCTATCACCCTTGTTAATATTTTCTCGGAATTGATGCTGTCACACCATATGACATCATGTTACTGTCGCTATAACCCTTGTTAATATTTTCTTGGAATTGATGCTTTCACACCATGTGACATCATGTTACTGTCGCTATCACCCTTGTTAATATTTTCTTGGAATTGATGCTGTCACACCAATTGACATCATGTTACTGTCGATATAAGTTAATGAGTAATAAATGAGTTAATAAAATTAGGTATTTGATATTCATTCGGAATCTCAAGGGTTTCGGTCTTTATCATAGGTTTAACACATGACTTGTGAATCGTACAATACACTGTACAGAAAAAAATAGGATTTATAGGCTAGTTAAGTATGGTCACGCGGTTAAAAAGGCGTCTCTGGTTGGACGTTAGAAACTTGGTATAGAATAAGAATATGTATTCGATTGGATCAAAACTCTACTTCTGAATTTGTTATGAAAGTTATTACAAAGAAGTAATAAGAAGCTGTCTGTATCATAAAATTACATCAACAATATGCTGTTGTGTGTGGAAGTGTGTTTACAAGATAGCGATGACGATACTTGCTGCCATTTGAGACAGAGCATTGGTTCGACACCCACCCCCGTCCTTAACATTAAAATTGACATCCATTGTAAAGAAAAACAATGAGTAGTTCGATTAGTGTGCACGATGTATCGATAAATATGATGACAAAACAATGCGAGCCCAATGCATTTATATTTATAGTGCTGAAAACGTAGAGAAACTTAACTTGAATAAATAAACTCTGTGTGTCATGGAATCCCCACTACTCTTCTAGAAGAATGGCATATTTGTTACCATGTAGAAGAGGCAGGAGATAATTTCAAAGAATGCACGTTCTGTTTTCAACATTCAAATATATGGGTTTTCGATTCAATTGTTTCCTGGTGAATAACCTGACATTAAATATGGCAATGTGTTTTCTTATGAACGACAGAGAGCATGTTTTCCTCATTTAACAATAAATGGTCACAACGCCTTTTAAATCCTCACCGGTTTCGAGTCTGACATTTTAACTTCAGTCTATGGATCATTAAACATGTAGATTTGTTTTCTAAAACAATTTCATCTACATACTGTCAAGTAATAAAATAGATTAATTGAGTAATATTTCAAATATACTCAAAAGTTAAGCGCAGTGATTTATGTAAAATCTATAATTTTCATATTAACTTAAAATGAATGCGTTTGATTGTATGTAAGGGAACTATATATATATAAGTATTCCTCAATAACATATATATTTAAACTGACTTTCATTTCAGACTGTCCATACTAGTATGCCATTGGTACATACAAAACATAAGCAGATATATTTAAACCATACTCATAATAAAATTGTCAGCTATAAATCCGTTTTACATTTAACTAGACAATAACTTCAATAACTTTCTTCATAAATTTTGCTCGTTGATATCTTTGGGTCATATTAACATCTTTATGGCAGAAATAGTTTTACATTAAATCATAAAATGCTGATGAATGAAAACTACACATGGGGTACAGTGTAAATAATTCCAATCAAGTTTTATGTGAAACACAATACAAAGACCTTATAACAAAGATTGGCAAGTAATCAAAATCACTCAAAATCACGCGGCAGATTGTCCAGATCTAGCAATGTTATGTTTGCAAATTTTTGCAATTCTATTGGAGATATTTGAAAGTAAATCATATCTTGCAATATAACATAACATTACCTTCAAAATGGTACCTAATATATTAAAATTAGTAAAGAAATAAAAAAAAGTTTTATGTAAAATACAAAAGCCCCTGAATGAACAAAAATATGTAGATTGTATTGTTTTTCTGCAACACTGGTTGAATATAAATAATAAAAACAATGATGAATTTTCAAAATTAATTAAATGGAAAATATTTTCTTCCACAAGGAAAATGATCCTTTTTTAAGATTTTTTTCTCTGTGATTTTTCCATATATTTTTGACATGTTCATATATTTGTTAAATAGGTCTTTGCGCAATATAACTTACACGGTTTTATATTTAAAATTATAGGGATTTCAGAAGAGGGACGAATCATCTCATTTTTACCCATTGTACTAAGCCAAATGACGATTGTAAATTCATGGATTATTTTTTCTTTGTATTGACTCATATTTGCTTAATAAATGTAAAAGTCTCTAAAAGAGGATGATATGACAAAATTAAAAAATTGCACGGCTCACATGAATTGAAATCTGAAATTGTTTTGCTTGACACATTTCAATCGATGATTATTGCTTTGTTTTGAAATATATGCCCGATAAACACATTTTTGTTTGTTTTCAAAATCATTTCCGTAAATACTTGCGTAGCATTTACATGTCCGCCTCCAGTGTTTTAGTTCTGTCTCTTGTTGTTTTCTTTTACAGACGACAGCCTTGTATCATGCATATAGTTTTTTTGTGCTAATAATGGCCATCCTCACATTTCATATAATTTCATTTCCATCTACAGAAGCCGGCTTAAAGTTATTTCAAAACACTTCAGATCGAATTCGATTTCCTGTCTTGTAAACAAAATTTTATCATGCATATAAAGTAAATGATACATGGAAAGCCGTCCTTATTGTTTATCGTTGAAAGCCTTTTTCTCGCACTTACGCTTATAAAAGCAAGCAATAAAAAATATCCCAATTAGTAAATAATGCTTCATAATTAAGACTCTTCAATGACTTCGCTGATCTATTTATATCATATCCAGTCTCCAAATATTTTGATGTTAGTTTTGCTGGCATTACGACAAGGTCACAAGAAGTAATATTTGACACCTCTTGAATAGATAACAATAAGGAATCCCATCGCTCTAACCACATTTCAAATTTGCATAACAAAGCAAATTCTATATTACTGAAACAGTAGATCACATCAAATGAAATTGAGCATGTTGAAATTATCTTAGAATACAAAATTCTAATCTTTATAAATCATTTTAATTATGTTTATTATTTACTGTTATTGCATCGTCCTTTAATGAATATAATTATTTAAGATTGGCATATATCAAAATTCACACGTTGTGTACAAATAATGTTGAGGAGGTTTTAGCTGTGCCTTACAAAGAATACACTGAAAATCGCCATATAAACGTTTATTTGAATTCCATTCACTTTCCTTTTATAGGTGCAATTAATTACAAATGTTCTCATGTTAGTCATTCAATGAGCTCCAGTGATGTATGTTCTAATCATATAAAGATCGTAGCAGCACATTCCTATTGAATCTCACTTTTCCAAGTGGCTAAATGATGTGAGAGTTCACAAGGGCGTCGTTGGAACATGCACCAGCAACGTACATGCCACAGTAGGGAAAAAAATGCATGTAGCTCTCTAAGCTCAGCATAGATTAGGAGTTCTGTCACGGGTTTGTTGCATGTTACAAGCATCTTACTTAAATGGGGTGCTATACAGCCAATGTAGCATCATATATATCCCAAGTATACATGTTAAATTCTGTAGATAGGGCGAATCAATACACAAACACACCATAAAAATAGCTGACTTTTTCTTCACCCTACCGTAAGTCAATATATAAACAAATAATTATGATCGACGTAAGGAAACGCAATTGCATGACGAATACAGTAAAACAAAAGGAAACATTCGTTTGCCTATGAGTCATTTTAAGAATTTATTTTTTCTTCAATAAATCTTGGAGAATTAAAATAAATGTCTATTTCACATAAACAATATTCATTTCGAAAGTGTAACCACTGAATTGCAATATGATTATGTACAAAATACACACATTCATTCGCTGAACGTCGTTAAAGAATACAAGGGAAATGTGGATATTGGATTATAAATCAATTTGAGGACACCATCGCAGAAGAAGCAACAACGGCGGTAATAGTTAATGAAAGATCGAGTCTTTATTTCATTATTCAGTCGTGACATAACTTCAGCACTCTATATATTGTTCAGAAAGTCCTCATGTGCTGCGGGTTTGATACAAAATAAAAAAAATCTCGCCCGAGCTGATACCTTGACGCGCATCTGATACTACGAGCATTTCTTGCAATTGGTATTTCTATAAAAAAAAATAATAAATGATTTGAGAAGTATGTGAAGAGGTGATAGATTAATTTGCTCGGGAAATATTCACGAAGGGGAGATTTGGTTCTGCAATACTATCCATCTTATCAACAGCCGTGAGTTTATGTTTAGAATAAATCAAAATCTGTGGAAAAAATATATTAAAAAATGAATGGTAACGTTTTCTTAGGTTATGGACGGCTTATCAAAATAAGTTTTTATTTTATGCTTACTGGTGGAATACTGTGTTCTATCAGTGAGATAAATTCCATATCTTACAGTGTGAGTGATATAGGTTTGCCTAAACTACTATTTTAATTATAAACTTGAAAATTCCATTTTTTTCGTCAGCAGTTAGCATAAAATAAAAACTAAATGTGTTTGTTTTGGATAGATATGGAATATATCTCATCTCCAAGTGATTTCAAAATTGTATCAATTCTCGATGAGATATATTCCATATCCACTCAAAATATATCTATATTTCTTACTTTGAAAAGAGAAAAAAATGAAATAGAGATTTAGCAACTGAATTTATATTTCATGCAATAAAAGAGACACATGATGCAGGTTTATTATATAATCGTGCGTTTTATCTTCCTTTCTCACCGAATATATAACGGTGTAAGTATCTCATAAAAGGATGTCACTTACGTAATATATCCTTAACTTTGATACCTCCTCTGCGGCAGAATAAAGAATTGCATCCTGGCCGCGAAAATTATATTCTCCAAAAACTGACAATTTGGCCTCCATTTAGATTTTTTAAGAAACCCGTGAGTGGGGGGAAAATGTGAATGAGAATGATTAACTATCTACAATTAAGTCGATGCTGTTTTCATGTATGCATGTGACACTTTGAATATACGTGTGTTGTTGTTGTTGTTGTTGTTGTATTGGGGTTTACCGTCGCTGCGATAGTATTTCAATCATATAGCGACGTCCAGCTAATTACAGGTGGAGGAAGACCCCGAGTACACAGAGGTACCCGGGTAGAACCACCGACCTACCGCAAGCCAGCTTGAAGGCTTCCTCACATGAAAAATCCGAAGTCCCTACCGGGATTCGAACCCACAGCGGTGAAGAGCTGTAACCGCTCGGCCACGGCGGCCCCCGAATATACGTGTGTCAACCCCCTCTTCTCATAAGTAAACACGAACGACTTATATCTTATGATCAATATATAAAAAACATATGCTCGAAGCAACAATTAAAACAAATTTAATATGGAACTAACTCGTTTGTCGTAATACATTCTACGTTCAATGGTCGAGTTATCGCGGCCTTATTTGTTCACTGCTTAATGTAAAGTGATGTCCAGGGACCCGTCTCATTAATATCAATCTGTATTATCATTAAGATTGCATAAAAATTTAAATTGTGTAATAGAAATTATAATAAAGAAATGTTTTCACGTTGTTTTTGACCTTTAAATCCAATCTTTGTTTTCATAAATATTTTTTCCAACGCGAGTTGAAGTCAGAGTGAAAAAAATCTTTTCTGAGAATGAAACACATTGATGTTAAGTTTTGTTCAAAGTTAACATCAACTTGATTACCATTATTATATCTTAATTTACGATTTTATATACTATATAACCATACATTGTTAATATTTATACAATTAAATATTTTAACAGCAAAAACATTTCACATTTCTTTAATTCATTCACAATGAGTAAAAATAAACACGTCTGTTCATAAGGTTTATTTCATGAGCTTGTGTGAATTGAAAAATATTGTTGATGTATGAAATTGCAATAAAAGTTGAACATGAAATATTGAAGAAACAAAGAGGTTAAAATGTTTGTAGCTCTGAAGTCAAAGAAAGCATTTATTCTGTGAGTTGTGTCATCTAAAATTGACAAGCAATTCATTATGTCAAACAATATTGTCTTTTATATAAACGATTACTGAAATTAAGTAAATGCCTCTGCTACTGCTACGTCGCAATTTCGCGGTGGGTGGATTCTCGAATAGTAAATAATGTACTCTGATTTAAATATAAAAACATTTATCATTATAATTACGAATAGAGCGATAAATTTGTTCGGGAGAGCATTGGCTTAAGATAAAGCATTAGATAGTTCAATTTTGTATGTATGCTGAATATTAACGGACAATAAATCAAACGTTAATTCGCGTAAAGATGCATATCTCTGTTATCGAAAAGAAGCTATACATTTTGTGAAGCCAGCTGAGAGAGAAGATACGAGTACATTCCCCATTTCTGATTATGCAGATATTTCGTGCAGTGTCTTCCTAATGTTGGAACATTTCTAGATGTCTATCAAAGACGCAGCTTTCAACCGTCAGCTTCTACGTAAGTAGCGGAATAAAAGTTCAGACTGCGACTTGTTTCCCAGCAGTCGTGCAGACATGCTTTATTGAGCAGTATGCTTCTCGAAAGTGTAGACTGTAGCCAAGTAAACAACTTTATTTACTGGAATACATGTACATCACGAAAACAATCGGCATTGCATTCTTTTTTTTTTATGATATTGTTCGAACCCCAAACTTTTAGAAAATAAAGTAAAGGGGACATTTGCTTTTATATACTACTGATAATGTAATTTATTAATTTATATATTTTTTATTAATAATATTGATGTCATAAAAACGAACGTGAAACAAATTGCGTAATATAAATCTCAGACTTCACAAACGTAAAAATGCAGTATATTCTATATATAGAAATTTGTATATATGTATATGTTATATAAGTAATATTAAGTAGTAAATAAAGCCCTCATTGATGGACTTTCTCATGGTTTCTGTCATGTTAACAACCAAGACATGTCAAAGTAGTGTAAATTTATACTGGTATATTTCCCTTGGCAATCAGAATATATAACGGAAGATCCAGGTGTCAGGGAATGTAAATAGGTGTGGTATCACACCAGTTGTTCACGGCGTGATACCACGGTATGTTGTTGTTGTTGTATTGTTGTTGTTGTTGTTGTTGTATTGGGGTTTACCGTCGCTGCGATAGTATTTCAATCATATAGCGACGTCCAGCTAATTACTGGTGGAGGAAGACCCCGAGTACACAGAGGTACCTGGGTAGAACCACCGACCTACCGCAAGCCAGCTGGAAGGCTTCCTCACATGAAAAATCCGAAGCCCCTACCGGGATTCGAACCCACAGCGGTGAGGGGCTGAGAGATTTGTAGTCCATGACTGTAACCGCTCGGCCACGGCGGCCCCGACCACGGTATGGCGACACTGTAGTTTTATTGTGAATATTTAACTGTACCATTCGATAGTGTTGTTTTTTTACGCTTTATATGAGTAGTGTGTAGCACCAACGTTCAATGAAGTTCAAGGTCATAAGGTCATTTCTAATGCCTATACATTATGTGACTTTTATGATGCAACTTAACAGAAAGCGATATGCCAAAGAAGAGATAAGCGTTCATTTTGTTTAAGAGGACATGACTTGACTATTTGAGTTTACCGTCGCTTCGACAGTAATTCAATCATATAGCGACGTCCAGCTAATCACAGGTGGAGGAAGACCCGGAATGCACGGAGGCATCCGGGTAGAACCACCGACCTACAGCAAGCCAGCTGGAAGGCTGCTTAAGAGGAATGTCTGAAGAAGCATTTGTTACGAGAATATAAAATTAAGGTTATTAACTTTGGTGTGCGTCTGCATAGTTAGCATAAATCAATTACCGGTATCTGATGGAAACTTGGTAATCTAAGAACTCATAGGAACAAATTCAATTTTCTGTCATTAAAAAAAAGAATGATATTTTTCAGAGGTCAACTTACAAAACTTGAAGATAATCGAATGTGGCAAACCAAATGTGAACTGCTGTATATGCTACCAGGGGACAGCGGAATACTTCTGATATGAGATTTATCGTGGTGAGTAATGTCCGCTCTTTGCCTTTAAACCAATAGAGACCATTGGTTTGGACAATGTATGCATCATTAAATCTCTGCTTTCAGAATAATCAGTCGTGCTTTTTATCAGCAACAGTTTACATTCATTACAATAGATATATACGTATAGATTGCATATTTTGCAAGCGGTTTTATTTAGCGAGTCTGTTCAGTATCGAGATACTGAAACTATATCCTTGTGCGGTTTGTATCAAAATACCAATATGTAGCAGTATCAGTGATAAAAGTGTAGTCCAAAGAACATAAGGAGAGGGTAAAGTCGCTGACTTCAGCACTCACTCAGCTCCTCACCGTGTGGGTTCGAATCCCGGCAGGTATTGTTTTTCATGCAAATCCAGTTGGCTTGCGATAGGTCAGTGGTTCTACCCGGATTCCTCCGCGCATTCGGGGTTTTCCTCCACCTGCAATTAGCTGGACGTCGCTATATGACTGAAATACTGTCGAAGCGACGGTTAATTCAAATAGACAAGTCAAGTCAAAGCACATGATTTCGTTATCATTTAATCATTTTCAAAATGGATGGCGTTTACGGTTGCACTCTCACTGCATTCCTGCTTTACGAACTATTCAAGTGCTTGACTAAGTTGAAACAAATTATTAATTATTAATTAAATTATTAAAAAGTTACAATATATGCTTAAATAAAAAAATGAAATTGTATAACGAAGAGATACAGGAGATATAAAATTCTCAAATAAGTACTCACTTAGCGCAAAGTATGGTTGGTTAAATGCGTGTCAATTCTTAATCTTCAGACACAAGTCTTTAATTTAGTCTTGAAACACGTGCACCATGTTATCTAGCTACCACTGCCAATATTACAACATATTACAACAGTTTCCATGTCGGGGTCCGTGGTCAAGTGGTTATGCTTACTTCGGAGGGAGTCCCAATCTGGTTACCTGGAATTTCCTTTCCACAATTTTGTGGTAGGTCAGTGTCTCAATACTCTCGGGGGTATCCTCAACATGAAATTAGCTTGACGTCAGTATATGGCGGCGACGGTAAACTCAAGCACAACAACGGTAGTTCCGATAGAGACTCGTCCCGCGAGTATACGTCCTTGGAAAGACGCCTTGAAATAGTTTCATGTACATGTATTTCATTCTCAAAATGATACTAAATCTTTTTCTTCATTCATCCTTGGACAACTTTCTTCAGATATATGGTGATTGAAAAACATTAACATTCATTTTCTTATTTTTTTTATCTATTTCTTTAGAAAATTTAAATAAAAAAACGTGCTTTTCTTCCTCACAAATCGTTTCTATTAAAACCGACAAACCGTTTGATTGCATTCCTAGATATGCTACGATTGCAATTAATTTGCCTCCGTATTTTTGTCTGGAATGTCAATTATAAAAAATCGGAAATATTACAAAACGCAGATGCGATGATAACGCTACAAAAATACAGACATTGGAAGTGAAAAATGTTCTTTTTATCTTTAACTGTTCATAAATCCACTCCTTTAATAACCTCGTAATGAAATAGATAATGCTTAAGATATAAAAATAACGGCCATTTTTGTCAGATTCCATGGATTTTAGAAAGCGCCTGAGAAGTTTTGCTATAGCAACGTTAACTTGGAAGGGAGATTTCAATTCCTGTCGACAATTGAAACTGACATGCCGCAATTTAGATATATAAGGTTTCTTGATTAAAATGCAAAAACATAAGGCTTGAGAACTTTAAACAAATTAAAAATACATTGCCATCTTATCAATAAGTAGGTTACTTCAAGGAAACTTTAACTCCACTGTCACGTTCTACTTCTGGGGTTGACATGGATGTTAGATGATCATTGTACCATGTAAATTTAACATGTAAACATAGACTTAAGTATTTGTTCATTTCTAGTCTTACTATCAAGTGACAGTAAAATTATATAAAGAAAATGTACATTAAATCTTACGGTAGAACTACTCGTATGGGCACTTTTCAAGATCTTAATAAACTATTTATATTCTGCCTCTTTTTTTTTTTTTTTTTTTTTCTTTTTTTTTCACTAATAAAAATATAACATTTCAAGAAAGTTTACCGACATACAAGTTACATGTTAGTTATTGACATTTACATAATCAAATCCTCATTTCGGCTTTGATGATAAGTATGAAAATACCTTGTAAGCAGAACAAAAATGAATTATATTCAATATACTGTCAATATTTTGTACAAATTCGTTACGTAAGTAACCAAACCATTGACATAAAATATTTTGCTAAAAAGTCATACGGTATGGAAAAGCGCTGACCATTTTCGCACGACATGAATTTCTATGACATAGTTTTTCCACCCAAGTATGTATTCTCTATACCTTTGGCAACATTCTTCGTTTATAAAAATTATCTTTGACCTCTAAACAACATTTAAGCAAGGTATAAACACATTTCACCGTTCAGATATAAAATAATTAGAATTTTTAATGACTCACAAGCAAATAACACTCTGGACTAATTGATAATTGGCCTCTTTTTATTGTAAAAAAATAAATGTTTTGTTTTCTCTAACAATATTGTCTTACTAATTAGAACAGATATGCAAGATAAGCACCATAAGAAACAAACAGTAGTTCCTGCAGTTTTTCAATTTCTGAGTTTTCTAGAGGAAAGTCAAATGCTGGCATTTCAGACCGGAAGTGATATATATTAACATTTACTGTGATTAGTTTTCTAATTTTTCCATAAATACTGGAATAATAGACATATTAAATTTTCTTATACGTGGAAATAAATAATACACTGCGATTTGAACCGAACACAGAATATTTGCGATGTCGGTCTTTTACGTACAACAAACCGTCGTATGGAATACATCGACATCGGACGGTGTGTACATAATCGGCATTACAGTAGTTCACCTTAACTTAAATTAATGTGTAATTTAAAATTGTATATAATACCATTGCC
>CM037780.1:49164061-49214061 GCA_021229015.1 Solen grandis | reverse complement strand
TAATAGATAGTTTGTACAATGTTCCACCACATGTTATTTCAAATGAATTATTATAGCAATCTTGAGTGTCTTTTTTCCATCCTTGTTATGCAAACGAATCTCCCTCCTGTGAAAAATAACGTATAAGCTATCCATCAATCCTAATTGAATAAGATGTCATCGAGACGTGCGTGTGGAAGATTATTCTGAGCGTTATCCAGCTAAATCTGTTACCATTTGCCGATATTATACCAGAGCCAGAGAATCATTGCTAGCAGAGTTAACATATTGTCATAATGCATGAACATTCAGAACAACATAACTGTTAATACATCAGTTGACAATTGTTGGTGTTGTTAATGTTGTCTCTGAAATACCGTTACGGCGACAGTGTTTCATTATAATGTGACGTGCAGATATTTACGTGCGGCAATAGACTACTCAAAGTGCAGCCTGGTATAACCACCGACCTACCTCAAGCCAGATGGAGGCGTCATCACACGAAATTCTGAGTGACCGGATCAGTATCGAACCCACATTGATTAACCAGTCGTAAATAATAAAGCACCAAAATACGCATTGGTTACATTCAATGTTAGGGCATTCGGACGAAATACCATAACAACTCGACATCAAGCATATTTTAACAATAAACTGTAGGGTATATTCAGTTATTTTTTCTTTATTTGACTGATGCTTTAGAAAATTTTATTTCCGAAGAGCAGGGTAGTTTCTTATGTTATTGTCTATAGTAAAAAGAATCAAAATGTCAACTGCCAAGTAAATATAGATTTAGTGACAATCTAAGCAGATTGTAAAAGCTAATCCTACGCATTTTGATACAAAGGGGATCCTGATGAAATATTCGGAAGTCATCTGCTTGACCCGGCGCCATAGTTGGCCCGATTGATACGTTTCCTTTGGTTGGATAAGTGAAATGGGAGACACTTAATTATACAGTACTGGTGTTTGGATTACTGAAAGAACAAAAGAAAGCCCGAGAGATATTTGTCTTTATTTTGTCATTTATATATTCCAATATCCAGACAAAAGTATATATATTTCAAAGGACATAAGTTTATGTTCAGAAGAAAAATATTTATGTTTATATTTCACAGAAAAGACAAATAAGTGGCAGCTATTTCGATAAACGTCCAAAACATCAAAAAAAATGAATCTTTCGATCAACATAACTCTTCTCAGTGTTTTCCTTTGTTTCAAAAACTTCATTTTTTATAATTTGAACTTCGGTGTGGATATTTTATATATTCCGTGGCTTCAGTTAATTGTTTAACTTCGTCACAAAATAATGGGCCTACAAGAACCACGCGCTTTGTCACGTCCCGTCGCTTCTCGTTATTTATGCCGCCGTTGGGTCAATGCGTGTAGCCTGTATTTTTCTTCATTGGTTGCTCTAGATACGTCTTGTCATCCACTGAATTCCCTTTAAGACAATCATTTTTAAAAAAAAGATATATCATGTAGCTACTGTGTCCTTTGCCAGTGCACAATTTTCAACCTATAACCTGTGACCAATGTGACACTTTAATGTATATAATGATCGTAGATATTAATTAAAAAGAAGAGAACATTTTTCGATCAAAGTGATACACGGATATTTTAATGAATGTATCCTTTATTCTCCAATCGCATTTCCAATGCCTGTCTGTATGTATGGTTTGAACGGAAGTTTTAAATACAAAGCAAAGTTTAATGTGTAGATGTGTAGTTTAGTAGGATTCAAAATACATTTCGTTTAAAAAAAAGATGAAAACATAATTTGAGTTATAGATGCTATTTTTATCTTTTCGTTGCCATTTTCTTAAAATTTCGTGAAAATATGTTTTTCTCTAATTTGTTTTAAGTCCCATCAGGTGAGTCCAATCTGACACAATTATATAGCCTATAAGAGAACTTGCAAGTCCATGGTTTTGGATAAACAAATCACTAATCAGATCCATTGAAAACACAACCTTCAAATATTTCTGCAGTAAATAAAAAAACGGAAACATTTCTACTGAAAAAGGTAGGTGGTATTACATATAAAGATTTTATATCTTTTAAGGGTTACCTATATGTATTATTGGAAGAAACAGTGGCATTTTAAAAGAATCCATTTCATTCAGACGACATTTAATAATGTGTTTACAAGTTATTTATGTACCTACTGCTATTTTTGTGCTTTCTTTGATCCAAATCAATGTACTTATTGTACTGGAGCACGAATATTGCGAAGTGGTCGTAAGATAGTGTTAAGTTTTTTGTTGTTGTTGTTGTTGTTGTTGTTTTTTGTTGTTGTTTTTTGTTATGTTTTTGATTTTTTTGATTTTTTTTTGAAGTTTTTTTCTGTTCTGTTCTGTTCTGTTAATTAAGTGTGGATCAGAAGGAAGCGAGTTCGTTCTCTTTTGATGTGTCTTTTAAGACATTCACTGGCGCAAAAGAACTGGTACAACTTACAAGTCTCGGATATTTATTTGAATTCGTTGTGAAAACTTGTTTCCCGATCGACTGAATTTTTATTTTACGAGTTAGAGCTTATATAGAGTGTAAAAATATCTTGGGGAAATGTGGCTCATATACATCAGAAATTCAAAACTGTATATAAAATGTGTACAATGGTAGATCCCGATCCAAAGAAAAAGATGTCTAATAATTTATGACTTTGGTAAAAACGTTTTATATCTTTATGGTATTAGACAATTTCGTGATGTTTCTTAAAATCTTTATCTGCTATCTTTGTTTTCATCATTTATAATATTATAACATTACATTTTTACAAGTGTACAGTACAAAAACACAATGTCCATGTAAACATAACAGTTATGATTTTATTTGTACCGTATACTCTCCCCTTATTTATAATCTATATGTTTATAATTGTTATCGAGTCTTTTCCCTCTCATATCAAATTACTAAACTGTTAATATATCATATATTCAGTAAATGTGAGGTTTAAAGAATTTCCTTTTCCTTTTCTTTATCTGCTATCCTGCCTTTAATGCTGAATATAAACATTTCAATTTCAAAACTGGGAGTTTAACTTTCAATGGACACAAACTCGATCTTTTATGATGAAGATGAATGCTCTTATAGGAGAAAATATCACCTTGTAGTTATTGTCATCCTTTCTATGCACATCTTCCTCTGGTGCACTGTCTTTCAAATCAAACCGTACAGATAAGCTTTCAAAGAAAGATTAAGGGACAGACGGACGGGTACCCCAAACTTACTTTTAATGAATATTTTAAGTTTAAACTACAGTAATTCCTAACAAGAACCGAAGATGAAAGTGGAAGTCGACTCGCTTTCATTCCATTTCTGTCTGAACGAGGAGACATCTAGGCAAATTAGAATGTATCTTTAGATATCCTCACTTCCGTGGCTCTGAGACTGAGCCAAGGATAAACTTTATATGGCTGGAGACATGCAATTACGCAGTAATAAAGTCCGGATTAAGTGTAATGTTAAAACAAAGCCCAAAAGACCTAATGGGCACCTTTATATTAATCTATTCTTACAACGGAATACCATGGGCAAGTGTTGAATAAATTGGTAGATCTAATCTAAACCATCGGTAGATAAGATTTCACTTGTAAATACTTGGACAGTGGCTCCATACTGAGCCGTATTTAAACGGTTCTCGGCAGAGGAAGCGAGATAAAGTACGTAAATAATAAATTTAAATGAAAAGCAACGTGTTTTCTTTCTCAATTAGAATATATGACTCCAGTAATGCAAAAACATTGAAATAAACGTTTCACGTTGTTTTTTTAACATTTCTCAGTCTTTCTCTCATACATATTTTGTTTAGCGTAACTTTTATAGCAAACTGTTTACAATAGTTACGGTGAAAACATAATAGGGGTGTTAGAAATGTATCTGGAAAATTTTAAAAACTTATTTAAAAACATGGTTAACAGAATTTAATTTTCAAAAGAGATACTTTAATAAATAATATATATTATACTTAATCCTAAAGAAAAAATATATACTTTGGGCATAGAGACACGTCCGGTCATTTTTAATTTGAATGAGATTAATGGTTGCCTACTGTATTTTCACGACACCATGACTGGGAAACAATCTTAAAACATTTTTCTTCAATGATCATTATAATAAACGGCACTGACAACTTCAAGTACGTAGACAAACATGTAAGCAAATCATTTTATATATGATAATGCCTAATCTGTCTAACATTTAATGGTAACAGTGGTGTTTAGATATGATTCATAGTCCATATATTTCAATTTTTAAATCTGTTTCTATCAGAAATGCATTGAAGTTATTTTGACAATACTTCACTATAAGAACTGGATTGAAATCCCAATTAGTCAGGATTGCTTCAAGGGCCGAGGCCGAAAAATTCCATTGCCTTCTACTCTTTAGCGGTCAGTATATACTATTATATTGTTTCAAATATCCATTTTTCTGCATCTTGTTTTATATTTTCTTTTTAAATTGGGGCGCATTAAATTATAACATGACACTCACGAAAGCGCAACTAATGTTTGAAACGTGCTGAATGCATTCCGCAAAATATTTTGTAATTTCTGTTTCTACTTTTCCTAAAATTAGAATAACGGTATGCATTTAGAGCCAACTGTTTTTATATCTTTAAATTTAACTTGAAGAGTGTTTCCAATAATACTTGATCTGCCTCCGAGTAGGATTATCGGATGTAATTGGTATGTCAGAGTTACAATTATTCTGCGATAAAGCCATCTCTATAATTTGTTTCAAATTCAGATAATTACTAAGTCTATTGATTATTCTCTCTGAGTTTTTCTAATTACTGTTTCTTCACCGAACGCTGTAATCATACATATAGAACACTTGTCCTGAAATGTATACAAAACTTTTATCCGTTAACAAATTAAAATTGGTTCCTATGTTTATTTCAAAATGTTAAATTACACTACAAAAAGCATTCACATTTGTATTATTGTCAATATCAAAGTATGGTTAAGAATATCAATGTCTTATTCAAATATAGCTTGTGTCCGATTCATTTTTGCATTATGTCCTGATTATAAAACTGTTGCTGCTATAGTGGCAGTACCTAGTTGTCTATTTTGTTTTTACCACTAGCTGTTTTCTTATTCATTTCTACATAGCTACCGATTTCTATGTAAAGGTCAGGCAAATATAGATATTGACCTTAGTGATTTCTCTCGCCAGATACCATGAATAATGAATCTAACTGTTCTAAGCGATCATCGTCTTGACTTATGCGGACACAATACTACACTGTCTATAGTTTGTATGTCTATTCATATCAAACCTAATGTCAAAGCTTCTTATTCGTGCGTCTCAGCATAGCACACGTCCAAATCTCGGAACTCTTAATAACGGATATCCAAGTTCAATGTCATATGTCGGGCAAACTAAAGCAGAACCTGTTTGCTCGTTATAAAATAGATCGCTATATTTGCATAACTATATCGTAAATGAATAATATGCGCAGCCATCTTCTTTATATCATATATTTTACATTTAATCATAGAATTTGTCAAAAACACACAACGAAAAATAACTCTGCAACTACTACTGGAAAATTTATCAATGAAAATATTATGAATTAAATTGCTGAATGCGATATACATGAAGTTCACGCACCTCAATCATGTGATGTGTCCTTTATTAATCTTATTGGTATATGGCAAATAAACTTATATTAGCTACAAGATCCGTTTGATGAGAAAAAATCAATAAAAAATAAATCAAACATTTCCAAAAACAAGCCACTTGTTTTCTCCTATTCTGTTTCAGTTTATGCTTAACGCATAAATAGGACTACCAGATATATAAGAATTTAACAAAGCATTTCCTTTGAGTGCAATTGAGTGGGTGATAAATATATTAATCTATTTAAGACGTACTAATGCATTAATTTAAATAAAATTTTAAATCAAAGAAAGGATATCATTTTTTTATTTATTGTATTGTTTTGACAAGGAAGACGCAGGTATTCCATTAACGAAATTATGTGTCTAAATATCATTTAAATTTTAACATGATAACTTTCTATTTTGCTTTTTTGTATAAGTTTGATAAACTGTGCTCTAATTTACAATTATCAGTGTAGATCTTCTAACATTAAAAGGATACTGATTAAGAAGCCATTTAAAGACACAATTTTAGCGACAATTGCTTTGCACAAAGAAATTTTACATCTTTTAGCCATTTCAAATGTGTTATTCTGGGTGCAAATTACAATTCGCAAGTGAAAAAAAAAAGCTTTTTTATTTTTTTCTTTCTCTTCAAAATGCGATATATTTCTTTAGTGACGTGTGAAAGTGGGTCTTAATTCCTTCCAATAAATAAATGAACAACCAATTGTCGTCATAATTAGAGAAGTTAAATAAAGTCACGCAATTTAATTGCTACGATCAAAAATTAAGCTTGGTGTTTCCTTGACGTAAGCAACCTTGATAATGAAGATGGGCAGTAATGATTGACTTTCTGCGAAAGTTTAATATATTTAGAAATCAAGCTGTGCTCTGTAAAACAATTTACCAATAAAATAAAACTTTAACGCAGTCGAAGTCAGGTAATACTTTCCAACGAAATAATTGCAATCAAGACATTGCATTACTGATGTCAGGAAATTGTAGAAATTTGTTTCTCCTTTAAATCAATGTTTTATGCAATTTCCGTTTATCATTGTTCACTTTTTCATTTTATTTAGTTTCTGTTTTGATTTTATTGTAACATGTTTGTTGTTGTTTCCGTATCAAATTATCTCAATACACAGTTTTTATCATTTAAACTTATAGACGTCCAACATTACAAAGGAATAGCGTGCAAATGCTATGGTCATGATTTCGAAACACAATTGTACATTACAGGCAACTGACCAACTGCAAATGTTTCTGATAGACATAACGTTAGACGAGCGAGAAAGATATTCAAAACAAAGACATAACATGTTCACGAGAGGTCTGCGAACTCGTTGCGAACTAAATGAATTAAATTCCTTAAAAGATATAGCAGGTTTGAAAATTTTCTTGAAGCATTGATATGGTTGAATGAGCCAGTTTTAAAATTGAAAATGGCATTTTCGGAAAACCACAAAGTTCAAACGCCACACAATGGAACTGATAGGTCATAAATAGATAGGGGTGGGGGTATCTTTGAAAATGTGGATCAGACTTTGTCGGATATGGTTTATTTATAGTATGTCAAGAAGCCAACCATTAATTAAAACAAAAGAAAAGTCGCAAAGGATTTTACAACAACTTGTAATCAATTGTCAGATTATTTATTTAGAATTCAGTGGTCATCTGTAGTTTCATTAAACTTATTTGCACCACAAATTTTCGGCTGCGGAATCAGCTCAGTTGGTAAGAGCGTCGTTCAGTATTTTGCTCTTGCATGGGATCGTGAGCTCTAGTCCAGCTGACATCGTTTTTTCTTTTTTTGAACTTATTTTTTATATTCTTGGGTTATATATTTAGATTTTTTATACTCCCTGATATTTAGTAAAAAGAAATTGATCTTTCTATATACAAATTATTTACAGAGAGGTCGACTTTTCTAATATGAGGGTCCTGCGCATAGAGAGGTTCGGTTATAAGGTCAAAACAGTTGAAATGAGAGAGGACAGTATGTTTTATGTACGCCGCCAATTGAAACATTTTGTTTTTAATATTTTCTTGTTAGAGTCTCAAATGACTGTAGTGTCTCTAGACTCAGAAAGTACTTTAGGGATTGAGTTTATACTTTATACAATGGTCAAACTTTACTTACCAAGAAAATTAATTCTACCTTGCTTCATCTCTATTACTTACTTATATGGTGAAATTATGTTTTTCTGGAACATTTAAAAAAAAAACTATTGAAGGCAAAGAAATCATTCTTCACACATGGGAAGGATGTGTAGTGACAAAGAAAAATAACTTTATTTTGTCCCATTTTCTTGCTTTTTTATTACAATTAGTTCTATCTGCAACAAATTCATGAAGTATTAAAGGTACTGAGAAGACCAATACTAAGAACCACTATTCCTTATCCATTTTGTTTAATTTTACAGAAACCAATAAATAAAATAATCTATCTTACCTGCTGTTTTAATAAGATTTAACTTCCCTGATTTTTACATGCATAAAAACAAAATAAAAATCAAGGGATTGACTTTATAATTCACACATTTTAACTTTCGCTTCTGACAGTGCTCTCAGTGCTTTGATTAAGTAAGACTTGACTTTTTGAGTTTACCGTCGCTTTGACAGCATTTCAGTCATATAGCGACGTCCAGCTAATCAAAGACCCCGAATGCACGGAGGCATCCGGGTAGAATCACCGACCTACCGCAAGCCAGCTGGAAGGCTTCCTCACATGAAAATCGGAATGACCATGTCGGGATTCGAACCCACGAGGTGAGGGGTTGAGTGAGTGTTAAAGTCAGCGACTTTACCCTCTCGGCCACGGAGGCCCCCGATTAAGTAAGAAAAAGAAAACTGTCATGAAAAGTCGAAAACAATGTTGATCTACGAATAGTGTTTAATTGTGTTGAAACACTGCAATGTGACCAAACACAGCTCTATTGGTCATATGATCGACGTGTTACCATTACAAATGGACAGGAGTGAAAAAGACCTAAATAATCTACGCTTGCTATCTAGTTTACACATATTTCTTAAACATAACAAACACACAGGAAAAACATTGCAGTCAGCATTATTCCTTATAATTTAAATAGATAACCCTTGTGTTTACAAAGTTTTCACATGTATGTCCTCCTAATTTGAAATTAAGAGGTAATGCTCTCTCAAGTTTAGAATAGTCGGTTTCATTCTTCGATATATATAACCATGCCGTTTGATAATTTCTCTTTTTCAATAACAAGTGAATTCAAAATAATGAATATTGATAACAAATACATTATTAATTTGCTTCTGTCCGTTGATTCATTTCAGTTGAATAGTCGATTTTAGCATTTCATTTCCCTACAAATGAGAACAGAGTAACTTACAGATTGTTTGCAATTGAATTTCAATATCTTTCTCAACCGCGAACAAAAAAGCAACGTATTGTAAAATATATAGCATAAAAACATCCTTTCAATTCATTCAGTTAAACCCCAAAAAAGGGGAAAAACAAGAATCATATACAAATAAATCAAACAATGATAATACACGCTTCTAAACTTTCTCTGGTAAGCTAATGACACCTTTGTGACCAGATAAGCCACTTGTACATAAATGAATATAAAGTATTATTATGTATTAACTTATTGCTCAAAAAAATTAACACATTCCGGATTAATAAAGTGGGTTTTGAAATAGAATATTGAATCAAAGACACCCAAACAGTCGAAATACGTCATATGGTGGCTAAACAATTATACAATAAAACAAAAAATAGCATCTATTACAATTCAAAAATGATTCCCGCACAGCAGGATGTAAACAGGTAAATATGTACAAATCAAAGTTTGTTATATACACCGATTTCTTTAATAAAATCGATCAAATTATCAACAGAAACGGTATGGAAAAGCTCTAACATAGTTGTTACATTAAAATAATATGTCCTGATAAGACTCAAATCTACACAGTCAATTAAAATATGTTTAATAGTATAATACGTATACGGTTCCTGACAAGGAATACGGAAAGGTTGAACCTCACGATTTAAAAGATAAGAATGTGTCAAACGACTGCGTCCATTTCGACAATGATTAATAACACATTCTTCCCTATGCACAGCGCGGGAAGCTGGATTCCAGAGTCCTAAAAATGGTTGAATTGTTTTTAATTTATTATACTGAGCATTATCGCAAACAGTTTGCTTTTATTTAATAAAAAGGAAACATATTGAAAAAATAAATGTGTTAAACGTATTTCTATACATCGACAAAAATATTGTCAGAAATATCAAAAGCTGCTTAGGATTACACTTGTCTCTTGACAGAATTATTCTACATGTCGAGAGTTTAAAATCTATGTATGTGTGGTAGAGATATAAAAAATATCATGTCTTCGTGTTGGACTGACATACTGGAGGTGTCGATGCTCGGATCAGTACGATTACTCTGGGTTTCATTTGGTGCACAGCGTTAATAACTCAACAGTGTAGGAGTAAATGAATCTCATAAAAATCGGAATCATTATATCCGCTTAAATTTCGCTAACTGACTTTAACCACATCGTTTAGAAGGTCGTCTCAGATTGACCTATGTGCAAGCCAGTCAAATCGACGCCTACAAAATCGTTAGGTATAAGAAGGGGAAGTAACCGCATCAATACGTATGAACAAATTAACAGATGGTATCCTGTTTGGAGAACTACAGCACTGTCCAGAGAGTGCCAAATCAACCTCTTTTTGTTCAGGCTTTAATTCTGGTATCCTAATGTAGTAAGAACTTTCCTTACAGCAGTTGTTGAGGCATCCCTTTTTAATGTTTTACTGATGTCAGTTTGAAACGGAATTGGTTTAAAATGGAGCACTTGTTTTCAGCTCCTACACGCGGTTAATATAGGAGTGTAAATTAGAATGTGATTTTAATGAGATTGGGAGTAAATCTTCTTGGATACAGGGATGTATGTAGTAAATATGAATAAAGATAGGGGGTCACTCTGCTTGTTTAAGAGATTGAGCTAATGGTAGAACATCACTATTTGCTAAAATTTGTTGAAAAACATGACATTAAAAATAAGAAAGATTTCGTTTCTAAATACTATAACAGCATATTTAAATGATATTTTTTAAATATTTTTATCAACATTTGTAACTTACAATGTATTCTATAAGTTACAGATAAAACACTGCTGAATATACATTGAAAGTACACAACGGTCATAAAATCTCATTTGTGCCCTGACCAAAATGTATACAAAAACTATCCCAAACTTATGAATTTTTATACATATTTTTCTATATACAACACACACGTACATTTTTTTTTCAGTTTTCAGTTTTCTTATATAAATGCTTTATGAAAATGTAAAAAAAACATACCTCACCAGATTTGTTTTTTATTTAAAACTGCATCTTTATTGAAAATTTAGTCAAATTTGCATAAAAAAATTAAAATGTGATTGTTTGTACCTTCAAAATTTGGCAAATATACTTTTGATGATATTCTTAACACATGAATCTTAAGATTTTGGCTTTCTTCTATAATTCTACTTTAAATAAAAGAGAAATTAAAATATATATATATATATATATATATATATATATATATATATATATATATATCAAAATCAGCTGTAACCCGCCGAAACGTCTATAAGAAGTTCAGTATTACTTAGCGATAAGTATTGTTGGTGGATTTCGAGCCAGATTTAGTAGAGGTCAAAATTTATACTATATTTAGTCAAACGTTTTTATTTGATGATTTAGTTCTTTTGTGAGCAGCTTTATAAAGATTCAAGTCAAGCCCACGATCAGCTGCTGAGATATAAGGGCATGATAGTTTATTGCATGCAAAATTTCAAAAATCTTATAAAAGCTATATTTGAATTTAATTTGGTCATAATTTATCTGAATTTTGTTTGTTTAATGTCCCCGAAGACCTTAGTGAAGTATTACATTAACGTTTTAAGTATGTATGCAACTCAGAACTTAAATATATTTGAATACATTCAAACATTGTTTTCTTAATTCAAGTAGGAGATAAAAAGGAACAGAGCTGGGAACACTTACGAGTATATAAAGATACACTCAAATATGCCGAAGTGCAAACACGTTATATCAAAAGAACACATAACGAACTGACAATAAATTGAAGTCATAAATATGATTTTAGAACACAATGTTATTATCATATTTTCAAGTAAATGTTGAACAGCAGTCACTGTTGCTGATTAAAGGCATATATCCCTGTACCATTTTAACGACTGCATATCTGCTAGGAAATGTTACAACATCTATTGAATCCTTTTCGGTGGGCAAGAGTTGCCAAATCCATTCTGTGTCAGTTTCGTGAATGCCTCGTCTATATAATTAGACGATAAGCATGCGATACTGCAATTTGATAATTAGTTACTTTAAGTACATGTATTGCAGGAGATTTAAATCACAATCGTAGATATTTAAGTTACAATTATATCTTTCTTCTGAATATATCTAAATGTATAAGAATATCTTTTATACTTTCCCGATATTAAGAAGAAATAAATACACAGAATTAAAGCAAAATGCATACATAGCTAGACTGTTATTGTCGCTTAATTTTAATTTATTTCGTTTGCTCTATGTTTCCGATAAGACTTGAGATGACTTTAAGTAAGATTACGGTATGTAATTGATATGCCAGAACAATCCTTATTCCGCGGTGAAATATCTACATAGTGTTCGAAATTGAAAAAAAAATTAAGCGTTTTAAATATATATAGTAATTGCAGTCGTATTCAAGGGAGAAATTTGACATAATGAGGTTCTTCAAAAAGGCGTACCGATTGTGAGATCTATGTCAAATTCTGGTTTTATCTCAAATCTTTCCTTCAATATTCTAAAATTTGCCAAATACGGCATCATTGTCAATTTCTAATAGGTGGTCAATATAGGATACATGTTCTCTATAACCTTAAGATGACACACTTCATAAATAGCCTCAAAACATTACAAAAGTCCATATGGCACACCTTTTTTGACTATTGCAGTTCTGTTCCATATCAAAAGGTATCCCACTGTAACTCATAAAGACTCATTTTTAGGAAAATTGTTTAATTTTCATTCATGAACCATTTTAAGTTCAGTTAATTAATATTCATTAAGTCATAAATGTTTCCATGAGTATTCATGAGGTAAAGGGTTAAATATCTATTTAACATATCAATCATTGCTTCCATAATGATCAAAGGATTTGTTTAAGTTGATGTATTGACAATTTATTGGTAGCATTTATCAAATTATAACATATAGGTAATTAAACAACAGCCATAGGTTGCAATTTTATTACGACGACCCGCCATTGCTTGAAAATAAGTAAAACTGTTAATACTGTGTTGGCAGTCATTAACGCTTAAATACATATGAGAGGAGCAAACCCCGTTTCCTGAATATGGGAAACAGAAATGAAAACGTCTCTACAATCATCTCAGACGTGTTATGCTGGTGCATGTTCAAGGCCTTAAAAAATAGCACCATTGTTAAAGAAAATGTCATGTACGCAGATATGTCCGATTCCAGATGACATTAGTCCTTTTTAATTGTTTGATATTTTGATATGCACAATGCAAGTTGTAAAGTTGTATTGCCAACTGGAATTTGAAGGAGGCAACTGTGTGTCATGAATATTTATTTTGTTTTATTTATACATTGTCATAATTTGTACAATGAGGTGTACAAGTCATCAAGTTACGACACTTTTAAGAATAATTAAGGTACTAATGGTTGAATTGAATAAAAATACAAATATTTTATGGAACGAACTTCTGAATAATCAATCTTCTATTCTGAGTGATGCCAGCGCCAGATTCTCTCACAGGAACACGTAGAAGGCCAAGTCACGAAATATATTCGGCATTTGAGAAATTGCAATGAACTAGACTCATATATCACTACATGGCTCAGATGGAATGATGGGAAACGGTTGAATACTGGTGACAAATTGACAATTACTTGATAAACGTTTCTGGATATATATATATAAGCTTCTCTTTTTTCATTTTCTGTATAATGAAATAGGAAATGTACAGCGTGAAGTGTAGAGTTTCCAGCTTGTTTTTTCTATAATACACTAAATCATTCTGAGCACCAAGTAATATCTAAAAATTCGCATGCAAAGACCACGTAGATATCTCCTTCAATGTCAACGACATAGCATGTTTGTCTCAGGTTGTATAAAAAATATTTGTACCATACTAATAGGTTGGTATGTTATTTTGCTTTTAGCTGTAAAGTGCAATTATTATTTTATCTATTAAATTTTAAAAATACATTGTCTCTAATTTCAATATTCATTATATTTCGATTTTCAGCATGAAAGTTAAGATTTAAATGAGGTTTACTTCTTGAATATGTCGTTAACAGTCTGTGGTCATTTCAATATAAAAATAATAAACTCTGTAAAATATGATATATATTAGTATGTGATGTATAACTTTAAAAAAACATTATCGAATTTAGTGAATTCTATGCGGTTTAATTATATACTGCTATAGCATTTTCTACACAATAACAAAAGATACAATCCACTGCTTTCCGAGTGAAATCAATTATAAAATGTCAAATCGTGTTTATCTCTTAGTTTGGTAAAGATAACTATTACTTTCTTGCTATAATAATTACTGATACAGCAACGCATTATTCAATATCCATTTTATGTTTATCTGGTTGTTTTCCAAGGCTATATCAGATTATTCAACTCAATCTGAATATTTTTGAAGTATAAATGTGTTTCAAATGCGTATGTGAAATCTCTCAGAATTATAGAAATGGAAATCCTTACATATAATTGTTACAAATACTAGTCAAACATTCCTATTAGAGCCTTTTTCTTCAAAGTACAACTCAACCAGTGCGATGAATTCATGACTAAGTTAAGATAAATACCATAGAGCAGTTATCTTTTAGATATTAAATAACATTTGTATGTTATATATTGTTATTTCTTTAACTTCACGTACATCTATTTTAATTCAGACAATCAATCTTGCGGAAGAGAGACACTTTAATTTTGAAAATGTGTTTATCTTCTGTAATATAGAAAACATTGGATTGGGATAATACAACATTTGTCTTTAAAAACCTATGACAATATAGAAAGTTGAAGATAAACACAATATAAGTGAGAATCCTTTCTTAAGTTTTCTTAAACTCATCTCATAAGTTACAGTAAGTTAAGAATTGATATGAAGTTATCAGCAAAAAAAACATACCAACCATTATCATATCATTTATAAAATGATGTTTCACAATGAAAAAAAAATGCTTCCTTCAATGCAATGATGAAGAAGAAAATAATAGATAGACAAAAAAATATGTATCATCTATTTTTACTATAAAACAATTAAAAATTATATATAAAAAGACATTATGCATTATGTAAGAAAAAATAGAATAGTATATAAGATGCTTTTATTTTTTATAACCCATATGTTAGAACTATAACTTTTTTTGTTAGAAAATAAAATACATGAGGAAGTAAAACTTAAAAATAACCATTATTGGTCCATTGAATAAGCAAATATTGAAGACAATGATATACTGAAACATAAGCTATTCAACATTTACCAAGTTGTGTAATCATGAAATTCATCTTGATCTTTGCAGTATGGGGATGCTTGAAAATCAATATATTCCATTAAATTTACACATTAATCTATCACTATCATTAAGTAAAGCGCAAAAAGAAGAGTCAATTAATGTTCTGAAATAAATAGTTGCCTTTATCTGATAATCTGTCAGGACCTCACATTTTACGGATAGCAAAGGAGGATTTTCTTAGTTATAAGGAAAATAAGAATTGTTCTAATACTTTAAGAACCTACCAAGCATTTGGGGTCTAAGGAAAGCTAGTGCGAGTTGTTTGTTCAATATTGTTAAAGCGGTTCATGATTCCTTGTATAAATGTTAAAGACTATGTAAAGAGAATGATGTTTCTAGGCAAAGGATATAATATCTTTAGCTTACATAGTAATATTTAAGGACTTGAATTCATCTCGGGAGCATATAAGAGATCTTGCTTGCAACTTCTGGGCTATGACTCTAGACATTCAAGAACGCTAAAATACACCCGTGCTTTCGCGCCTCATTGAATTGCCAGTTTCATTTAAGAACGCTAAAATACACCCGTGCTTTCGCGCCTCATTGAATTGCCAGTTTCATTTAAAAATGCTAAAATACACCCGTGCTTTCGCGCCTAATTGAATTGCCAGTTTCATTTAAGATGAGTGAGTGTGGCTATGATGAATTTCAATCATAATATCTTTGGCATTTTTTAAAAATATATTTTATCCAAAACTACCAGACATATTAGGGGATATTTGACATAAATGTTCTTTGGTTAACTTTCTTCCGAGGTCATTCAAATTATCCGTAAATATCGTAAAAAGACTTAGTTTTACCATACGTATGTATGTATGTATAAAGTGTTGTATGTTTTTAATATGAGCCGGTTTTTAAAGTATTTCAACAAAGATGTTCCTACAGTCACCATGATATTCATTAAATATATGACCCTTAGGGGAATAGGTCAGTTTTCAAGAAATGTAATTCGCGCAAACGTTTAATATCGTCTTGTCCACAATCACTTTTCGTATTTGAAAATATTCGAAACAGATATTCATTTGCTCAGTACCACCAAACATTATTCAAACAATTGCCTCCATAAATGCTTGGCTGCCTTTGGTAACTTGTTATCAGGTAAGCAATCCATGGCCTTCATGACCCTCGTTTTTTTTCTTTCTTTTTTTTATTAAATCAAACAAAAAAGATGTAGTTTCCGAAAACAAGAAGAAAAAGTTTGAACAAATAATGCTTTTATAACTATGTGTTATTATCTATGTTACTTTGTTTTCCTATATGAAGTAGGATCATCGGATGTAATTGCATGTCAGAGTGATAATTACTTGCTGAATACCGCCTCCCTAAATTGTATCAAATTCCAACAATTACTGTACCTACTGATTATCCTATCTGTATTTGATTCAAATGACTGTTGTTATATAGAAAGCAGTGTTAATACATCACAGAGAGTCCTACGTAATAATACACCGGTATCGATCCCACTAACTTCTCAAATTTTCTATATGTTACAATGAACATCGCATTATACCATTTTTGTAATTTCTTTTTTTTTTCTGAAATTGTGCTAGAACCATTCAGTTTGTGATATGGCAACACATAGATTGTGATGAAATATATAGAATATTGTGATATAAAATGTAAGAATGAAAATATGTGATGCTGTGATATCAAAGTAACTGATTAAATATAGAATATTTGTATTGAGTTATAAATTTTAGCACTGTTATTACAAAATATGTATTTGTTTTGTTGTATACCATATAAAACAAACATTAAAATATTTAGTTAGATTCATAGTTAAATGTTGAATAAAGTAGGTTTTGCCTCTCTTTGTCATGCCAAGACATAAAAAACCACAATGGAAATAAGAGAATACTCTGTTTTGTGCTATCCTTGGTGCTAGAATGCAGGTCAAAGCAGCTATCATTTTTATGTATTTGAATATTTAATGTATTTTGTATCTAAATGTTTGTTATTTTATGTTTATCATATGTAGCTTTGTATACATACACTAATCCGAAATAAATCTTTATATCTAAAAGTACTAAAGTACTGTCGTCTTTGTCTTAGTAGAAGTATTTCCTGCCATTGTTTCGTGTTTTTTTGTTGTTTTTTTCAGTATTGTGTTAAACATTTCAAGGAAATTTATATGACTTTTGTTTTTTTATTTCTTTTATTTAGTTTTCTTATATCACCAGACACTTTTTAAGTGTTTCATGAAAGAATAATAACAAAACACGTAAGAAGAGAATTCCAATTATCTAACATAAATTTATTTCAAAGACATTGTGTTTGTTATAAGAAAGTATATCCCTCTTGAAACTAGTATACTGGAAACAGAATATTGATATTTCCATTTTACTAGTTCAATCTTGTCGTCTTTACTTTATTATTTGTAGAAATAAATGCATATCGGATACTGCTGACATGCAAAATTGTTTTGAAAAAAAAATTCGTAAAGCTATGATCACAATATTTAAAGTAGCTTATCCTTTGCCAGAATGGAATAATTTATTTATTACTTGTATCATAACAAACCTTATTAAACAAAATAACAGATTCCAGCTAGGCACTTCTTCCGGTGATCGAGTCAAACCAAAGACGTATAGAATTGGTACCAGATGCACCCTTGCATGGCATTCGGCAAAATGGGGTTGCTAATGGAACTCGAAGTACTCAGTACTGGTTCTTCCCAGGAACTTGTTTCCCGTGTATCAGTGCTATACCCCGGTCTCGTAAAAGAAGTAAGGGGTTTATTTGCAAAATGAGCTAGTGTATCGCACCCGGACTCCCTTGTATCCATCTTCTGTCTATTCGATGCTGTCTCTTCAGCAAAACACAGGACCCGCACGTGGGAAATCCTGGACCGTAAGGTCTAAAATAGGGCTATAGTAATCAGAAAAGCATTGCTAGTCATTACAATAAAAGAAGGAGAAAGATCTATTACATTTTTCACATTTAAGCAAAATCATATAAATTTATCACATTACCCAGCTTACCTACGATCCATGTAATATTTTTTTAACTTACATATGTGTTATATCAACAAAAAGTACCACGCGCCGCAAGTCGAATGTGTTCCTACGCACATTTGTATATACAAACATGGCCTAACCATAAGATAATGTACGCCGGATGTTTTCAGTAAATGCTACGCATGTTGTTATTGAGAAAATATTATGTTTTATTTACACGATTATAAAAATGTTAAAAGTTTAAACGGAACTACTTCTTTAACTCGCATAAATTATGCTATGAGTGTAAATAAGTCATGGGTTTTCCCCACATATAGATGATAAATAAATGTGCGTTTTAGGGCATGTGATAAATAAAAAATCGTAAACTCGTATTTAGTTGATAATATGAATCTCGTTATGATTTCATATTTTGGCCGCCAGAGGCTCGCAAAAAATAAATCATGTAATTAAATATGTAGGTTTTACTGGAGAAAATAATTCAATAAAAAATTAAACTCACTCTTTACCAATATGTCGGAGGAAAAAAACATGGATGTTTGACATCAGGTCACCTGTCAAATAATTGATGTCAAATGAAAGTAATTCATGAGTGGAGTAAGTTTGTCAAATATATAAACTTAATGTAGTAAAAGAGTAATGCTTAATGAAAAAAAAATCATAAAAAGATAAAGGGAGATAATTAAAAAAATAAAAAACGAGGGAGTTCTGCTCATTGCACTCTGCTACTCACAATATTTTAATATCTAACTTTCAAACATAGTTATGGTTCTTGGTCACTGCATTGCTCCTATGTGTTTTGTTCCCAACAAAGTACTAAAAAAGGGGAGACTTGGTAGAGTTTTGGTTCGGTTCCTGACCTCTGCACATTTCTTAGTTGTTATCTACTTATATATGAAGTTTGAAGTCAATATCTTGAAAAGTATCAAGTATACATTAAATTAGTTATTCCCTGGACAGATATTCATTATAAAATAAATAAAGGGAGACATTTCAAAAATTGGTTCAGGTAGAGTTACGTTTCTTGGTTACTACACTTTCAAACTTTGCCATCTTTTTAAATTTAAAGTTTCAAGTCAATGACTTAAATAATTTATAAGTTATGCTCCCGACAAAAATGAAAAAAAGAGATAATTAGAAGTTGGGTCAGGTAGGGTTATAGTTCTTGGTAGTGCGTTTGTCCTTATCGAATTATTTTCAAATATGAAAGTTCAAGTCAATACCTTGTATAGTTTTCAAGTTATGGCCAATGTTAAAATTGCTGACAAACAATTAAACAAACCAACAGTTAGGGCAAAACAATATGCCCCCGATCACAGGTCTCGGGGGCATAATATATGATTGCTGAATTCAACTATACATTGAATATGATTAGTAATATTTTTTGTTTCATGAGAAAACTGAATGCAATTAGATATCAGTTTGAAAAGAAACTGCAATTTTGGAATTGTATTGTACTGCATTTACTTGATTATTTTTAACTGTACTTGAACGAATACTGCCGAGTTATATACTTTTTAGGCGAATTCGTGGCAGAGTTCCTCACAATAGCTTTCCAAATAGATAAATATGCTAGACCATATATTACGAATTCCATGTGGGAAGCATAAAAGCTCATACATATATATTCGAAATTGACAATTGATGAAATAAATGTGTGTGGTATAGGAAGGTTCAAACAGTGTATGACACATTTTACATGGGTTATAGAAAATTCAGACATAAAAAATGATACATATAAGAAAATGATATCGTTTTAGAATTGTCCAAAGTATATTTATATTATATCTTTCTTTTTTATTATTTGGTGCTACGAATACATGCAGTTGCTTCCTTGTAAGGCTGTTATGGTTACATACTTTGAATTGATAAACCGTAGGGCGAAAATAGTTATTTGTTTAAGAAAAAGGCCTTATATAATTTATTTCAGTTTTCCCTTCTAATGGTCCGGAGTTCACTTTTCTTTTTCCAATTTCTATATACTTATGTGATTGCATTTTTAAAGTTTAAATGCTTTATTTAGCTTAAATGTTCAATTATTAAAAAAGATATGAACATTTCACCTACATCACAGATAATTTCAATGTAGTTCCCCTAGACTAATTGCACATCATGTCCTGCTTGCCTACTTAGTTTCTTTATAGATATAACATGTACAATGTATATAGTGAGAATTGCAAGTTCGATTTTCTGACTGAAATTAGAAATGTAATGAAAATAGCCGCTGCATATGGAAGAAAATAATTTATAAGTGGCAGATTGTTCTTTAAAACCACCTTATGAGATCGGACGTCTTGGAATTGCTGTAGTAAGTCATTCTGCATCATGGGATCCATTGTCTGAGAATTTCGCAGAACAGCATTCATAAATTTTACCACTCTTCTTAACTATTCAGCCGATGCCAATTACAGAGTTGGAGTTCTCATACAAATTAATGAGCTAATGAAGGTTAAAAAATCAACAGCTGCCGTATTGGATATGTTAGAATAAGAGAAATAATTAATTAATGTCGATCAAAAATAAAATATTACCCATGTATGAGTGAAGAGCATATAGAGACACGATGAGCGATGCGGATATGCAGCGTGGTTTTACTTGTAGTAACACAGGTCAAAATAAAGTAGAATTGGAGTTAAGCTATAGTAAAGTTGTTGATTTTTTTCTGAATTTTGTGTCAACATATTGTGATGGAAACCACGCAAACATTCATACTTATACATATATATATGTATAATTACAGTAAATGTTTATCATTCACTATTCTAAAAAATAATCCATTTTAATAGAGACAGACAGCTCTGCTGTTCCTGATACAGTGAAGATAACAATTGTATAGCTGCTCTATATTCTTATATAAATAAATATATGTTTTGTGAAAAGAAAAATGTTTAAATTTCTAAAAGAAGAAAAGTGATTTTTATCATATAGTAACAATAAATAACACATATTTCATATTATTTACCATACTCTTCATTCATAATTTAATTATATACTACGATAATACATCCATATATATGTGTGAATATATATTTAAAAGAGAAAATAGAGAATAACACATCATACAATATTACAATTTATTTGTATTTGACTAAAATAATTATTGCTGTACGCAAGTTGAATAAAACGCAATGTAGATGCAAGAATTAACTCTTGATTGATTTTCCCGAACTTTAACCATTTAAATAAAGTGGTGTAATCTCTTTGTAACGAGTTGAAACTTTTTCTAGCAAAAGCTTTGATGATGCTTTTTATTACTAGGGAAGAGGTAAATAAACACCAATAAACAAGAAGGAACCTAACCATATCTAGAAAGTAAGCCGTTATCACTGAGTAAATTCAATATAATACATCGCTCTCATTAATAGACAGAATGTATTATTCTGTTGTACAAAGGATGCTTCATTTCCTTGATGTAATAATCGTGTTTCTTATCTTCATCTTTGTAATATGGTAATGTTGGTAAAGCAGTCTTTCATTTTATTTTCTCTTTCATCTCCAGATATCATTAAGTAAAGCGCAAGAAGATTTAATTAAAGCTGCTTTTTAAATAAATATTTGCTTTACCCAAAATAATCAATCAAAGATTCACAATTTTCACAGAGCAATACACAAGACGTTGGGATGATCTACTTAGACAAACTTCAAGTTAATGTATTTAGTAGTTCAATGAAACTACACCCTATATTATTTATTTGTTTTAACGCCTCATGATAAGATATACTGGATATCATGAATCTTGACATTCAGCACTGTTGATTTCAACAATTATGAAAAATAACTTAGGTAAAGTGAGATCAGGACTGTAATGAATGTCATAAGAAGAAAAAGTTATAATTATTGGAATTTGACACCAAAAGACTCTTTCTGTCAAAACGGTTTCGTCATTTATGAACAAGAAAGTACAATAAGAGACATATTTAGTTTTCAGTAACAGCATTTACCTTTTTTCATGGCAGATATAAAAACTGATAGCTAAACCGTTTAGTAAAAACAAATATTAATATTACAGATTCGTTTACATGTACAATCGATATACATTTTAATATGATTAAATAGGATTCGCTTTTAAGAAGAATTATTATGAATCTTAATTGTATAATTAAGGTAATAAATATGTCACGCACCATTCATGTTAACTAAAAAGACATTTAATTTTGGTTGGAACTCAAAATTAAAATCATTTTATGGCTGGCCGGACAATGTCTTCGTTATATTTGCACCTACCATGTAATCAGAATATTGTACAGGCGAATTTAGTCTTCATTTTGTATAACGGAAATGTAAGTGTTGAAATTGGGTTTATAAATGTTTGTATTAAAATATGTTTTAACTTTCAAGGCACTTTCAATACCCTAATTTATTATATAGCAGATGAAGTCCGTTACGAGTGAGTCATTCGCGATAAATATACTTGGTAAGCATATACCTTATATATATAAATTCTCTTGAATAGTTTGTCAAAGTTGATATCTATTTTAAGATATAACATTAATATTTCCGGAGGTTCTAAGCGGTCATAAGTGTGACTAATAAATATTTATACCAGATCTGCTTCTCTATTTTAAATCTATTACAAGATAACTAGAATATAATTAGACTTTGCTGTCAGAACCTATAAAATGGAGATTTATGAATGTATCAAAATAGAAAAAGCAAAGATAATGGAAATAGTTAGAAATTAAAGTTTATTATCCGGTGTGTCATCGGAATGATATTTTCACAATATCCAAACATAGTACTAAGCATTACGGGACATTAAAATCAGATTCGAATATATAGTTTATCGGTAAGATAACATATCTGAAATATTCATGACATTTTCTATACATAATTATAAAGTCTATGTTTTTAATCTCTAGTCTTTCTGAACGGAATTACGTCTGGTTCCTTTTGATATGTATGTTTAAATTTCTAAGGATATTATTACTATCTTTATTTTGCCTCGATATTATATATCTAATAATTTAAATTAATGAGAGATTAATGGCTCCTCGTTAAGAAATTTACTAAATTGCCTGATTTCGCTTATGATTTTATATCAGATTCATGCACTTTAATGAAACCAACTAACGGCTTCTTATCGGCTGATGCATACGGTCATATAAACCACGATATCGATCAAATTCAAAGTTCTAGTTTTACATTCACCCCAATCTACAATTTAATGAACGAAAAAAAGAGAAAAGAAATATTATTCAGTACCTATATAATTTAAGTATTAGTCAGGTGTGTGTACATGTGTACCAATGAATAGTGCTTTATTAGAAGGAGTAAAGCAAAATTAAGCTATAATCCGCCATAATACATTTCCTAAAGTACATGCAGTAGCTTTAATCTAGAGGAACACTCTTTTTCCAACTTGTCAATGATAATTCGCCATTATTATGCATTCCTTGTTTGTTTGAGTGTAATGCCAAATCAATATCTATAAGGAATATAAGGGACAGGCAAAAATGTCGCTGTAGATAAGTGAATTAATTCCACTCTCTCACTCACATTACCTTGACATTGGCCCACTATCAAAATCTTTTCATATTAGAATGTAGAAACTTTACAATTCAAAGTTATTTTTACAACAGTTTCATCCGTAGATTGAATACGTCAGGTATGTATTCACATTAAGAAAAATCGGATGCACTGTCAAAAGATACCTTTGTGCTATGAATAGCAATGTGTCGGGGTTTTCAATCATAACGAACCTTTACATGCTTTATATAATAAATAAAAAATAAGGTTTATCAAAAATTAACCCGTGTCCAGATTTACAAGATACAATTCAGGGTTAGTAACAAATAACAAATAATGGTATTACTTCAATTTTTTGTCTTCACAGCAACTAATTTTTAACTTATGATTATTTTATATTGAGTATATTCTTAGACGCGCAAAAAGACAATGTACTAGTGACATTTACACGACGAAACGTTAGCATGTATGTACCGTAATATATCATATGTTTTACAGCTTAGTATAGTTAATATCGCAACGAGTATTTCTTCTGACGATGCTAAAACTGTAATAAATCGTAACGGAATAAGTTTGTGAGGAAGGTTAACGCTATATCAGCTATATTTGAATCACTTTGAGATTACTATAGTGCTGCCATGTGACTGCGGAAACACGCCGCAGACATGTGAGAATACCATTGGAGGCACAAAGAGACACGAAAAAGAAGGGACAGAAAATGTTGCAAACAAAATTTTGATTCTTCTTCTAAGGTCGCAGTGACAATAATGTGTAACTAAATATTTATGTTCATGGACAGTGTTTCGGTAATATTCGAATTAAATTATTTTCCATGTGTTTAATCAGCTGCCAAGCTGTTAATAATTTTGTCATTTGGATACTATTATTGCAGAAAAACGCGTCTCCTTACTTCTTTGGTTCGAGTCCCGTCATGGCCACTTGAATTACAGTTCACTGGCTGTAAGTCGGGGATTTTATCTGAGTGCACTTGAAGTCTTAACCCATCCTGTGCTGTGAGATGAAAAAACTGTCGCAGTGATGGTAAACGCAAACACAAACACAACAACAAAGCAAAATCACGCCTCATGAATTGAATCATACAATCCTGAACAATAGCCAATGGACTTAAAATATGTACTTCAGTAAACCTGATATAAATACAATTTACAAATATATTACAAGATATTGATTCTTAGACCAATTTCTCCTGAAAAATATAATATTGCTCTAGACAACCACGCAGCATACTGCAGTAAATATATTTTTAGAGAATTTAGCCAATATTAGACTTAAATCGTTGTGGTTCAGGATTATAAAAATGCCATCATAATGTGGCTGACGTTATTAAAAAGAATAAAAATTAAGGACGTTACAGCGGGTTACACCTGATTTTAATTTTTTTTAAATTTCTCATTTATTTTAAGTATAATGATAGAACACAGGCCAAATTTTAAGATTCATGTGTTAAGAATATAATCAAAAGTATATTTGCCAAATTTTGTAGGTACAAAATTTCACATTTTAAAAAATTAATAAAAAATCAGTTTTAGTAAAAACACAAATCTGGTGAGGTATGTATTTTTTTTACATTTTCAGAAAGCATCTTTACCAGAGAACTGACTCTGAAAAATAAAGGAAATTTGTCTGTTGAATTTTTTTTTATTTAGAAAAATATATATACAAATTCATAGTTTTTGGATAGTTTTTGTATACATTTTGGTCCGGGCACAAATGAGATTTTATGCCCGTTTTGTATTTTCAATGCATATTTGACATTTTTTTATCTGCAACTTATAGAATACCTTATAAGTTATAAATGATGATGAAAATATTTTAAAAATATCATTTTAATATGCTGTTACAGTATTTAGAAACGAAATAGTTCTTATCTTTTAATGCTATGTTTTTTCAGCAAATTTTACCAAATAGTGATGTTCTACCATAAGCTTGATTTCTAAAACAAGCATGGTGACCCCCTATTTTTCATTCATATATCTTTTAGTTAAAGTCTAAAGTACTTTTATGCAAATTTTTAGAAAATCTGTCCGTTAGAAAAAAAAACGCTGAAACGCCTTTAAGTTCTTCTCTATATAAATGCATATGTTTAGTTCAATTCCTTTAAGTACAGTATGATAGGGGATGTCTATAAAAACTTACTTTCGATATTAAAACAAGTTCAATTTTATTTGTTTCTCATTAACCGTTAATGAAATAAATTGGGACATATTACCATATATTTTCTCTAAAGTTTATCTAGTAGAAGCGTAGAGAAATTACTGATCGTCTTGGTACATAAAACTTGAAACGTAAACGACCTACAATGTATTACTTTCTACACTCTACTTTATAAAGCTTGTAACGTAAACCACCTACAATGTATTACTTTCTACACTCTACTTTATAAAGCTTGTAACGTAAACCACCTACAATGTATTACTTTCTACACTCTACTTTATAAAGCTTGTAACGTAAACCACCTACAATGTATTACTTTCTACACTCTACTTTATAAAGCTTGTAACGTAAACCACCTACAATGTATTACTTTCTACACTCTACTTTATAAAGCTAGTAACGTAAACCACCTACAATGTATTACTTTCCACACACTAGTAGATAAAGCTTGTAACGTAAACCACCTACAATGTATTACTTTCTACACTCTACTTTATAAAGCTTGTAACGTAAACCACCTACAATGTATTACTTTCTACACTCTACTTTATAAAGCTAGTAACGTAAACCACCTACAATGTATTACTTTCCACACACTAGTAGATAAAGCTTGTAACGTAAACCACCTACAATGTATTACTTTCTACACTCTACTTTATAAAGCTAGTAACGTAAACCACCTACAATGTATTACTTTCCACACACTAGTAGATAAAGCTTGTAACGTAAAACACCTACAATGTATTACTTTCCACACACTAGTAGATAAAGCTTGTAACGTAAACCACCTACAATGTATTACTTTCCACACTCTAGTAGATAAAGCTTGTAACGTAAAACACCTACAATTAATTACTTTCCACACTCTAGTAGATAAAGCTTGTAACGTAAAACACCTACAATTAATTACTTTCCAAACTATCGTAGATAAAGCTTGTAACGTAAAACACCTACAATTAATTATTTACGACACTTTAGTAGAGGAAGCTTGTAACGTAAACCACCTACAATGTATTATTTTCAACACCCTAGTAGGTAAAGCTTGTAACGTAAACCACCTACAATGTATTATTTTCAACACCCTAGTAGATAAAGCTTGTAACGTAAACCACCTACAATGTATTATTTTCAACACCCTAGTAGATAAAGCTTGTAACGTAAACCACCTACAATGTATTATTTTCAACACCCTAGTAGGTAAAGCTTGTAACGTAAACCACCTACAATGTATTATTTTCAACACCCTAGTAGGTAAAGCTTGTAACGTAAACCACCTACAATGTATTATTTTCAACACCCTAGTAGATAAAGCTTGTAACGTAAACCACCTACAATGAATTACTTTCGACACTTTAGTAGATAAAGCTTGTAACGTAAACCACCTACAGGTATTACTTTCGACACTTTAGTAGATAAAGCTTGTAACGTAAACCACCTACAATGTATTACTTTCGACACTTTAGTAGATAAAGCTTGTAACGTCAACAACCTACAGCGTATTACTTTCCACACTGTAGTAGATAAAGCTTGTAACGTCAACAACCTACAGCGTATTACTTTCGACACTTTAGTAGATAAAGCTTGTAACGTAAACCACCAACAATGAATTACTTTCAACACTCTAGTAGATAAAGCTTAAAACGTCAACCACCTACAATGTATTACTTTCCACACCCTAGTAAATAAAGCTTGTAACGTAAACCACATGCAAAGAATTACATTTTTTTCCTATTTGCAGTTCAATGAAATTACATTCAAAGTTTGCTAAAACAACATTGTTCCTGACAAGCAGTGATACCGTCAGTATCTGACGCGTCGCAAATGTCAAACATCGATGCACGTCCAAGTTGCCTATTCTCATTATCATAGGTGTACTTTCATGTTATTTACAATGCAGGTTTTATTGTCAGTTCTAATAAGAAGACGGCAACTGATTATCATAAATGCAAAGTATTGATCAAGAAAATGTTTAATTATGCATTTCGGGGTGTAAACGCAATAAATGTCGAGTCAACTTAAATTACATAAATACCAATGGATGAAATGACAAAATGACCGTCTTGTGAATAATTACTCTTCTATTCTAAGTGATTCCAGCGCCTAATTCTCTCTCACATACGTAGGAAGACAAAGTCACAAAGGATTGAAAAAAATGGCAATGATCCGATATCATATATCAAATACTTGTGACATTTTGACAATAACATTACTTGATGATCGCTTTTAGGATAATGTTTTCAAATAAGTTTTTGCCTCTCTTTTTCATGTTTATGTCATGAAATGGAGAAGGTTTTTCGTTTGCTATTGGGATGTTCCGTTTACCGACATAAGTCAATTTATTGAATTGTAGCTATATGACACCACTGTTTTAGATGTGAGAACCCTGCACATCAGAGTAATTTTATTTCAACTTTGTGAAAAATACAACATCGTTCGACCTATCCGGATTGAGCCTCATCAAATTGGCAACGTTTGGTAAATTCCTTAAGCGCTATCTCCATTAAATAATCTTTCTCACCAGCCCCCTTTTTATCATTTCAGGAGAAGATTATTTTAAGAAATGTGTACTTGTGGGTTTGCCATAGTTTCCTTCTCCTTTCAGATGTTCTTTCAGTATTTGCCAACTGTTTTATCACTAAACCCAAGACACTTCATCATGGCTCAAGAGGTTGTTCAGCATTCGGTAGAGTCTTTCGCCCATTACACTGTAACATTCTTTTCGTTAACACCTTACGTCTCTTTCCAGGGTTCATAAATTTTGTTGACATATATATTTGCCTGGTTTTGTCAATAAATGTCAAAATATAAATTTGAAGCCATGTTCAATAAAGCCATTAAAGATAATAATTATATACAATTGAGTGTATATATATATATATATATATATATATATATATATATATATATATGATTCATCCTATCTGTAATAATAATGTTTTTTTCATTCTCAGTATCAGATACTATCTAAGAAAGTATTAAAGGTGCACGCAAATATCTCATTTAATTTCTTTTATGGCTTCTTATCAAATTGCTTTTGACTATGGAAGGTAATGTGATATTTGTTCAATATGTATTATGTTTTAAACCTACGTGTGACAATACAATGAAGTTTGTCTAAACTTTTTTTAAACTTTTTTTATCGGGACATTTGTGAGACATTTGACATTTGTTTTTTTTATGTTTTTAAATTGCTGATGATAAAATACCAGCTTTTAAGCAAAGACTGGCGGTTCATAGCAAAACTTATTACTCAATTGTTGCTCTCACATGAACTATTCATCATGATACATAAAAATAAAAAAAAATTATGAAAACGAGACAATAGTGTTCTTTGAAACACGTGTGTCACCTACTGAAGCGTGAGGGAACAAGTGTGACGTATAGACAGACGAACGGACAGACAGACAGACAGACGACGGAAAAGTGATCCCTATGAGTCACCTCTGCTTACAGATGGTGACACAAAAAGGATTGCTTTGACACTTTACTCATTCCAAGTGATTGCCATGTACGTAAATTTCAAAATGAGAAAAAAAATGTATATACAATACATTGTAACCTTTTTTTACATTAAACTAATGCTTGTGTGTATTTAACAATCAATCATTGTTTACAAGCCATCTTCAGCAGTTTTTCGTGAAAGACTCAAGCTTACAGACAAATAAAATAAGTAATTTAAATGAATAAAAATCTTCTGTAGATTGTTAAACAAAGAGATAATTATTAAAAGCAGCTTGCTCACAGATGGTCGGTAGAAATCGAAAAGGAAATGCTCACCAGAGCCAGTAGGAGCTATTAATTGAGTATTACGCCCTGAACGTGATGCATCTAAAGCACGTGGGATACAAATCATTGGAATTGAAATAATATCAATGGAGGTGTAACGTTTTTATGCTTAGGAAAGTAATCAGTTAACTTCAGGACGTCTTAAAATATAGCAAAGTAATAAAACCACAGGCAAGTGGAGTAAAAGTTTTCGTATATCATCGTAATGCGTTACTATAATCGAATTTCTATATAAGGCTACGTTCTAGGTAACACAATCCCAAATACCAAGCATGTTTTATCTTGCTGGCACGCAAAATCGAATGAATTTATATAGTGATTTCCGAGTGAAATTATTATGAAATGTCAATCCATGTTTTCACTCAATTTGTTACTTATAACTAACATCTTTAACGCAGTATTACTATTTTATAATATTGCTATTCATCACTCATTCCAATTTTATTTTTTGATTAATTACCTTATTACCTAATTCAACTGATTGCGAAAATATTCAGTTTTGTTTCGATATTATTCAATTATGAATATCAATTTTGCGTCTAAATTTTACATAGAAATGTAAATCAGTATCCAATTTCAATATAAACTTATAGCGCATTTAACATTTGTACGTATATAAAAAAATGCCTACAGTATTGTTCCTGTCTTTTTTTCAAATGTAAGTGTATATATTTTCATTAGAGCATTCATCTTGGGATAATTTAACCTAAATCCGAATGCTTCAATTATAATTCCGTTTTAATTTCATCACTGAAAATCCTTGAGTAATGCCTAATTTACAGGAAAGATTCTATTAGAAAAAATGCAAATTGTGGCTGTCTCGTTCTATATTTAGCTCAAAACAATGACAGCATAAAATTAACATACAAGGGTTTTCTTTCAGAAGTTCGTAGATTTATCAAGATTTATTCAGTCCATAGCAAAAGCCCATGTACTTCTGAAACACTCCATGTACACCGAGACATCCGTGATTTTACTGAACAGTGTGTTTCAGAACAAGCTCTGTCCATTTTTCTCACTATTTGGCCCTGTCTGAACAACTAAGGCTTCAGGGTGAATATTTCATTATGTATATATATATTTTTTTTTTTCTAAATCTTACTTAATCGGAGGCAAGATATAAAAACATATTTTTTATTCAGTCATGTAGAAAAAGAAAGTGAAAAAAATGCAAGACGTGACTACCTAGGTGAATATTTCATAGCAATCTGAAAAATTGGAAACACACTAAGAGGCAAAACAAGACAATATAACAACATTTGTTTATCATTAAGCAAAGTAAGACAATACAAAATAACTTCAAGTAATTATATGAAAGGAGATTTCAATTCCTCCGTTTTTTAAGTAAACCATATTTAGTAATATTGGAACGTTTGGAAATCAGTCTTGTATTTTATGTTCACATTAATTTCCCGACATTAATAACGCAAAAACACATCCTAAATTGTGGAGCGAACTTTGACTTTTACCTGATTTAATATGAAACCTCCAATTGATAATATATGGAAATTTCAAATGAATAAGGATTAAATCTAATATTGAACTTCACAATCTTAATTTTATCATATGAAACACCTTTACACTTTTTCACAAAATGAATTCATTCTGTAAAAAAAGACAATAACAATAATAAGAGAATACATTAATTCGCTTTGAAAAGGTGTAAACTAAAGTAATATGGCGTGATTGTTAATCATGACGTTACATACAATGTCATATAGGAAGTATACGTTTTTCAGCTTCCGGGGTATATTCAACAATTTTATTTTTCCTGCCTAATATGTGTGTGATGCAATTAGGATTGAATCACTGCAAATATTAGTCAAAATACACCTCCTTTCAGGCATTTATGGTACAATTTTTATTATAAATATATTCCTCTCGAAAGTAAATGGCCTGATTTGTAATTATTTCTGCATAGATAATAAATATCAGGTGAGCAATACAGTGTTATGTTGGCCCTGTTATTTCTGCTTATATATTTACTGAAAACACAGATATTGTGGGAAGGAAATAATATATTAAGTAATTTGTTGTCATCTCTGTTGCTTTTGCCCACGACTCGTTTCCAATAAATATTGTACTGCTTCGAAGAAGGATTATCTAATATAATTGGTATGTCAGAGTTATTAATCTACAGTAAACGTCTCTGTAAATTGTTTCAAATTCAGACAATTACTGTACCTACTGATTATCCTTTTCGTATTACATTCAAATAATTGTTAATATGTATAAAACAGTGATAAAACATTGCGGACAAGCTCTTGTAATTGTGTGCCACTATCGATCACTTAAGAAATCTAGGTTGTTTCTGATTTTTAATCCAATATATTAGAATGTATCACATAGTGTTTGTTATAATATTCACCCTGTATTTACGTCTCCCGCACGGAGGCGCGGCCGCCATTTTTTGGGACCGGCACAGAATGTGTCCAACGACAATGGACCGCGAGGGTAGGGGTCCACCTGGTATACGATGGTATCGCCGGGTATACTGGCGAGGGACATCAACGGAAAAACAGCTATTGCATGTCCCGCGGCTATTCCATGTAGTGGGGGCCTCCTGGTTTCGTGTTTTCCTGCGCGGCGTGCGGTAGGCCGAAAAATGGCTAGTTTGGGGCCTTGGCTCTAGCCCAATTTTTCGCAGAGGTCTTCTCCAGCAATCCCTCGGAATATACATATGTTTTTGCCGCACGGGCACATTTGTGCCAAACACTGCACGAGAAACATGTGCCGCAGCGACCAACCAAAGAAATCGTCGTCGTGTAGGTTTTCTATATTGCAAACTATCTCGTCGACTTTCTCTGGAATTTCTAGTGGTACCCGGTTTTCTACTTTTGTTGTTTGAAGGTCTTTGTTGCTCCAAAAAACACATTTTTTTGCTGGCGATGCACAAACTCCGCGCACCGGTTACGACACGCTACGCTACTTTAACCACTGCCACCACACAAGTCACGTGATGATAGTTGAAACCATGTGACCAGCATTTATAATTTTATAAATTAATTTTATATGATTTTATTTTTTACTTTTCTCGAAAGCATGATGTTATTTTCGTGAAACATAACGAAACTGATATGATATATTCAAAACTAGTCATAAGTGATTAAAGTAAATCCGGCCTCTATCAGCCGAAATCTACATCTGGTGGCAGTGGTTGTCGTAAGGGGAGGCAACTACTGCGGCGGAGTTTGGGCGATGCAGTGGTCTATTGCGCCACATCTACATGTAGAGTTGTCTCCCCAACATACTTCTGGGGATTGGGGATAGCAGCAATGCAGTCGACAAATTTTCCTGTATGCCTTGTTTTTGGGTTCTGGCGTATTCTGTACAACTATTCGAAGCCGTCCAGAAGATGGGCGAAAGTCGTTTGGCTAGTATACGTAGACAAAGTCCCTGCCTTTTCGTATGTGGGCTAGAGAAGACAAGTGTGTATATTTCGAGAAACTGTCTAGTGATTTTGTGCCGCTCGTAGAATATGTACCCCGCCTGTTCTAGTACTTGTTTTTCTGCATTGGAGAAGAGTATATATGGAAAATTGTCCACAAGGTAGCTCCATACGGCTTCTGTTTCTTTTGTAGTGTCTTCTTGAACACTATGGTCTTCCTCCTTTGTTTCTTTTGCAGTATCTTCTTGGGCGTCTTCCTCTGCAGCCTGGCCCGCGCTGCCGCGAATTCGATAGTATCTCCTTTGGGCGATGTGGTACTTCTCCTTTGCCACCTCCCGTACAGACAGCCTCCCGGACCGTATTTCGGCGTAGGCTTCTCGCGAGAGGATTGCACATGGCATTTTTTCTGTATCTACTCTTCGAGGTGTGTGGGTATATATTTCTAACTGTATCCGTGTTTCTCAAGATGGAAATTCGGCGGGTGCTGCTCCAGGTTGGGAGGAACAAATTGGGGAAAAAAGTGCTACAGATCGGGTTGGTACACTATCGCGGGTGCTGCTCCAGGTTGGGAGGCACAAAATGGGGAAAAAGGTCTCCAGATATGCGACTTGTGCCAATGGGCCTGATTCGACAGATGCTACATAGGTTGGGAGGCGCAAACTGGGAAAAAAAGGGGCTCCAGATAGGGTTAGATACATTCGGCTACAGATGGGTGGGTACACTTTCTACCCTTTTACCCCAACATGTATACTACTACGTCACACACAACTAATAATTGTTTAAAAATGTATGCAAATTTATATGCATTCAGGGCTATTCATGCTTAATTATAAATCGTAACAAATCTTATTTTAAATTGGTTTTAGAAAATGATATTATTTTGGTACACACATTTAAAGAAATAAAACTTAGAATCGAGTCCAAGATTAATTTTCTAACTTTGGAAACAATTTTTTCCTCTTCCCATGCAGTGTAACACGTTGAAACGCATCATCCATTTACTACCTTAATTTTAAAATGGAATGTAGAGGTGAATTAACTCTAGCAAAAACGTAAATAGTTCAGTAATAATAATGTGGGTTTGGAACAATTTGTAACACTGCCTTTAATTCAAATTAAAACCATAACGTACATGTGTTTCAATTATATCCGATTCTCTTTGTTAGGGAAACAGAAAGCAATATTGTAAACACACAACACACGTCATTGAATGGGAAATATATATATTTCAGATAAACAATTTGTGTTGTTTCAATTTTCAATTATCTGTAAGATTTGAGAATTACTCTACGCACTGGTATCTTCTTCAGAATTATGGATAATACACTTAAACAACGAACATAACGCTATTTTCATAATCATAGTTCACACGAATCTGTTTTATGCAAACTTTGTCATTGAATTAGATAAACTGGTTTCATTTCCATATAAGTTTAAATAAGATGTGTAAAAATGAATTAGTATAGCATGATTGTGAAAAGATTTCCGCTTCCGGTTTGTGAATATGGTCGCCATTTTTAATAGGAGTTAATATTTTTGTCTTTCTGCTATTTTTTTGGAGGAGGAATGATACTATGAAAGTGTGAATAAATGTCTATTTGATCTTTGGATATGGATGTAAACAACGGCAGTGCACACGAGTCAGTTAAACCATAAAAATCGCCACAAAAGCAAAGTAAGTTCTCGCAGACAATCAAAGCGCAAAGAGATCTCTCCTCTTATATCCTCACGCCAAGAAGAAAAAAAGGCTCACATATACCGCATATACTCATTGTCCGATAAAGAATCCGAAAACTATCAGAAGGGACTTTTCCAGAGTCATAATCAGATTCAGAAATATTCAATATGGACCAGAAAGTGGGTGGGATAACTTGAACTTCTCATGGTATTGAACATGGTACCGGAAATGTGAACGATCAGACACTGTTAGCCAGCCAAATTCATAACAATGGCGCATTGTGCTCAACCCCTATCAACCCACACAACATGATCTCTGTTCCAATACCAACCCTTTAACCAGTTACACATCGCTACCCGATTGTGAAAATGAAAGAATTGCTTCAAAAATGAAAGACATTCTACATGCTGAAATTTGCAGTGTCATAGAATGCAAGGTTAATGGGGAAAAACGGCGGATTTACAAGAAAAGTAAAATATCTTCAATATGATAATAAATATCTCCATTCTAAAATAGAGGACCTTTATTTCAAAGTCGATTAAACTCGAGCAATATAGCCGGCGTAGCTGTGTCCGAATTTCAGACAGTAAGATCATCAGGAAATACTGATGAGACTATGGTAGATGGTGCAAGCAGAGCGGGTGTTTTCCTAAATAAAGAATATATTGACATCTCGCACCGAGTAGGAAACCCCACCAGCTCACGACCTAGAGACATCATCGTCAAATTTAAGACCAGAAATTCCTATGACGCTTTCATTAAAGGCAAGAAATCTCTCAGGGAAATGAAAGCGGACGTTTACATCCGAGAAGACCTCACAAAAGCTAGGAATGAGCCATTGCAAGAGTGTCGTCTTTTTTCAAAAAAACCCAAAACAATAATTTAATATCAGCTTGGTCTTACAACGGTAAGATCTTTGAACAAGACAAAAACAGTAAGATGTGTAGGCGCATATAAATACCAGAGCACTGACCTTGACCCCTAGCAGCCACCCGGGTCTGACTCAAACCCCTAAACCCTTAATGTGATGGTGTCTGACTGTACTGCATTCGGGTTTTTCATGTGAGGAAGCCTTCCGGCTGGCTTGCGGTAGGTCGGTGGTTCTACCCAGATGCCTCCGTGCATTCGGAGTCTTCCTCCACCTGTAATTAGCTGGACATCGCTATATGACTGAAATTCTGTCGAAGCGACGGTAACCTCAAATAGTCTAGTCTAGTCTAGTCTAGTCTAGTCTGTACTGACAGTTCTGTGCCCAGCGACGCTACCCATACGGTGCACACTGATCTCCTGAATACAATTCAATTTACACACGATGGACTACATGTCGATTTACTCATGTTACAATGTGTACACGAAATTACTATAAATCCATTTCATCTTTAAGCTAAATAGCATAATAAAAATGCATTCGAAATATTTGCCTAAAGCCCGAAATGTCTTATTTACCTCAAAATATTATTATGCTTAAAGCATATCATAAGTTAAAATACGAATACAGATGATGATGATTGATATGTAAAAAAATAGATAATATTGATTTATGAATGATGATATTTTTTTCCAAATTGATCAAGTTTTCTACTTTATGAAAGCCAGTGAAACATAATACACTAATTCTGATGATGATGACCATATAATTTGATAAATTGAAGTATTTTTCCACACTAGCAATAATTTTATTGTATGTCAATTTTTTCACACATATCTACATGTATATTTCGCAAAAAAAGACAAAGAAAACATTAATTAACAAATTCAGGCTATAAAACGTATGTGTGAGTGTGTGTGTGTGAGAGAGAGTATGTACAATGTATATAGTAAAACACTGCTTATCTGTATCTTTATATTCATCTATTCCAAATATATTCCAATTGTGTTACCATCACTTAATATATCACACAGAAATTTATAATCCTCACTCTTTTCTCCTTGTACAGTTGACTGTCAAATGCCCCAGTTTATATTTTAAATTCATTACTTTTTTCACAACGAAAACTGGACATGTTTAGCTTGCAATGCTTGCATAAATCATCTGTCTCCCTAAGTTTCGTTTCGCTAAGGTTGACAGATGCTTCTTCTTATATCATTTTCGTATCCTTTGTTCTTAATACATATCTAAATAAGTCCAAACTGTAATCTCTGCTTTTTTCCTAACCCGTTTATGGAAAATATTGTTGGGATTGTGCAATTAAAATCATGTAAAATGTTTATGTAAGTGATGTGTGAGATTGTATTGTACAAATTGTATTATTACTGAATGTTTTATTGTCTTGTATTAGTTTTGATTTCTCACGATGTAGATTACATGGCTGAAGATAATAAAACAATAAAAAAAAAAACAATATAACTAAATAACTTTTTTATCGTTCTAGTCAATTTTGTACATTTATCATGTCAAATATTTTATCAGAACATGATTGCAAACATGAAACATTTAAAATGTAATCTAGGTTTGAAATTTACAGACATACAACTGTTTCGCGCAACAGTTAAATCAAGACTTTCGGATCTTGCAAGACTAACCTCTGTTTATTATATAAGTAGTATGATGACCTCGTGGTCTATATTGTGTCGGTAAGTGAAAATTATAGGACGGGATAAATTGATTCAATGATTATATGGAAAACATTATTATAAGCTGTACTGTTAATTTCCATTATCATGTTTTGCAAAAGAATTGTATGAACAGTTCGATGTACGTTTCCAGTGACATATTTTAATATAAAAACTCCGTTTAATATTGATATCAAATACAAGCAGAATTTTAATTTACTTATTTAAAACAATTAATAATCAAAGAGATAAGTTTGATATTTCTAACATTTTTATTGAGTTTTCTATAAACTATAGTAAAGGTCCGGCGAAATCGTGGGAAAGCTTTTGACTGTTGGGATTCGTCTGATCAGATATGAATGTGACCCCATGTCTCAGTGCCCAGCCACAGGATAGGGACCACGGGTTTTCACATAAATAAACCGGCCTTGGTGGCGCTTGGCTGTGATGTCGAGGGTTGTGGGTTCAATACCCATACATTGGGGTCGGGCACGGTCTCCATGATGAATGACATTTTCTTCCTGATGGTAATTCGTATTCCACCTCTGTACTTAGTTAACTACAGAGGTACGTGCTACAGTTTAAGTACTGTCAGAATCCCGGGGAAAAGCTGTTAGGTTAACTGGTCATCGGTTAGCAGTTGATGATATAAAATGGCGTTCAATAATTCAAATAAAATCAAATAAACCAAATTCAACTCACAAAATGAAGAACATAAAAATTAAAAAGGACTCACTGCCGTCACATGTTTAAAGGTGTGTGCGGAGGACGGATAATAGTTGCAACATTCGAATATAGTGCAGACTAATGGACTAATTAATGAAAACTTTCAGTTGCTGTGAACAATTATAGATTTATTGCGACCTGCACGGCAGAATTTAACAAATTCTACAGGACTGGCAAACGAATTGAAACAAAAGGTTCACACATCTAAGACTTATGGTGCTAGCAAAATGCACAGGTTAAACTTGGGCTGTATAATCCGTTGCCCGATACTGGTGTGGCAATATTAACATTGAATAGGGTATCAATGACGCATAGATCCCCACCTAATACTGCACATAGCTTTGACACAATAATTTCTTGTTTAAATATCAAAACGTACAATAATTTCTAGTTAAAATATCAAAACTGGACATGCAGAGCATAGTTTGTATCAGTTAAAGGAAACATTCATTAATTTCCTTGATATGTTTGATATGTACTTAGATATCAAAGCATCTCCTCCATAGATGATGAAAGAGGTTCAATATCGATACGGTATCCCTGAAGCATGTGCCTGTAGTTCCACGTGCATGGCGTCGTCAACAGTTTATTACATCATACATTCTTGGACGAGATCAGTTCATCTTTATTTCCTATCGATAATATAGTATATTTCTCATACTGAGTGGCAGAAAAAAGTGAAATGTCTGTGATAAGCCAGCAATTCGATGTTAAACGCTCTGTGAGAAAATTTATTTAAAGACCATTTGAACTTCGCCACCTGGTGAAATACAAAATTTAAAAAAAAGCAACTTTCTTGGGTTAAACAATACATTGAATATTGTAAGGCTGTCTAGAATTGTAATGCATATTAAATTGGATTCAGCAAATTTCAGGAGTAACCAATTTCTTGAAATGAATGGTAGTTTATGTTCAATACGCATGCAATTGTCTCTTTGCACTTTCGAACATATTAGCAATATCTTTTTTATTTTTCTCTGTATATCGAAAGCATCTCAATTGTAAATTAAGTATATAAGGTCCAGGATATAAATTTTATTCAATAACGATTGCATCATATGGCGTGTTGAGTGACGGAAAATTCTATAAAAAATATTTGTTCAATAAAAATTAATTACGCAATAAATAAAAATAATGGTCATAAAATATATTTATATCTTAAAAAATATTTATGTGGTTAAAAATATATATTATGAACAATAAAAAAAACATGGACAGTCTATCTGCAACGTGAAATTTAAACATAGCACAACCAGAGGCGAAAATATCTATACCTTGTTTTTTCTCCTTCTTTCTTTCATATGTTTCTTTTGCTTCTATGATAAAAATAGCGGTTTAAATTATTTATTTGAGTTCTGACCTACATTTTCCTACTGATTTAATAAGTTTGCTCAGTTCTGCCAGTGGTTATATTTTATGACAAGGACGTCCTCAATATACTTATATATGCAGTTATCTTCCGTGGGTAGGTAGAGGGATATGTGTCGAAGGAGTCATGTAATAAAATCAGCATAACCTAAACAGTAAACACCACAGACTAAGTACAATAAAGAGTGGGTTTTACATAGGTTTTGACTGTTAGTAACATCCAAAGAAAAAAGGAAGAGGAGGTGAGGTGAAAAGAATAAAAACATTAACGATGAGAATATTTGTTAATACAGACCCAACTGAGCTGCAGGACAATGTCATTAAGTGATACAGTTGGAAATACCCAAATATTTGATGTAAGATTATTAAATAACAACACAATTCTACATGTTAGATATACAGCAAAAAAAACAAATCTTCAATATATACCTACCTACACATGCCGGTACCTAGAACATATACCGGTACATACAGGCCCGGATCAAGAATTTTTTCCGCTCTGGGAGCAAAATCTGAATGTGATATGAGTGCTAGAGTGGGGGAGGGGTCCAGAATTTTTTCGGCGTAGCTGTATAATTTCGATTTCAACTCGCATCTTAAACCAATCAAATGTACGCTAACAGCGGTAAATAATTCTAAGCTGAATAAAAGGACTCCTGTTATTGGTTAACGCATCGTTATGGACTATAAAATTACTGTAAATAAGGGGTGCAGCTTGTATATATCATTCAGCTTGGTGTTATTACTTTTCTTTTTGATGTAAACATGAAAGTGATTTCAGTAAGTTAAATACAATCCTTTTCCATCAATTGAGGAATAATACTTTGTGAAAATGATTTAAAACAACAAAAAAGAATCCACCGTGTTATGACATGAAACCCCTTAATTACTATGTATATTGAATTCTTCCAGCCTGCCGAGATGCTCTCATTGAAAATTAATTCGCCAAAACCAAAACAACTAATAACGCTTTTATATCATAATTGTCATATGCAATAATGATATGAACAAATATCAAACAAGCCTATTTACAGATATAATTTTTTGTATTACCGTCTATAAATAAGTATATTTCATAGAAAAAATACTGAACTATTTCTAGAGCGTACTAAATTTGTTGTGCGTCGGTCTTTCGCGCGCTTTTCCCCGGAATGTTCTAGAAGACTGGAAGAATAATATTTACGATGGAACATATCGAAAGATAAACGGCCACAACCCAGGGGACAGTTATTTTACATAGACATATATTGGATAAACATTCACATTCTTCTTTTTTGAAACTATGTCGTCTAGATCTTGGGTATTTAGTTCATTGATGAAACCATGTACTTCAGGTGATAAAATTTCGCACCACTGCATCAGGGGTAAAATATTTTTAAGTTATACTAGAATTATTGTCTATTTTTTATATTAAAAAAAAATGAAAATAAAATTGTAGCCGTGATACCCAGGCGAGTCATTCAGGGCCATCATGGCTATTTTGTTTATTGTAACTTCCTTTATCAATGAATCTATGCTTTAAGGTGCTGATCATTAATGTATATGCCTGTATAAACTATTTTGATACAGTTTACAACTGATAAAATCAGACCTGAACAAGCTTTTGTCAGTAAGAAATAAAATAAAGGTGAAGAAAAAATTGTATGTCCTAACTACAACGAGCAGATAACTGCTCATTACATGATCAGCCTGGAACTAAATTAGGTTTTATGCAGCGGATTATCATAGATTTGTTTATAGTTCATAGGATAATTTATAACATTACACTGCTTTTAAATAAGAACATTTGGAGGTACTCTGAAATATTTGTTATATCAAATCATTTCATATTCTGATTTTAATCATTTTACAATTTTTTATGGTGCAGGTAAGTCTGTTTACGATAATGGTCAGTCGTGTCTTTTGTATAATAGTCTAGTCATTCTTTACTGTACATTTTGTTTTGAATATATATAGACATTATTTTAAAATTGTATTTTTTTTTATTTTTTTTGCTACATTCCTGTTGTTGTACACATCTCGTGGACTATTTTCTTATTTGCAAAATAAACCTTGTTAAAAACATTGCCATTCATCATTGTTCACTACCAAAATTAGACATGTTTTTTACAATTATTTACAACAATGCTTTTATAACCTATCATAACATTAGAGTCTTTGAAATGTGTTTTGCACATATTTCCATTTATAAGTTTCTTAATTAAAGTATATTTATGCATGAATGAAAATCTCGTTTTTCTTTCATCCTACGCCGAATATCTTTTTTAAAGATATTTCTTGTTTATTATGTTTCGTCTATGGTCACAAAGCTTCTTGGAATCCCCCGCCCCAAAACAATGGTCTTGAAATATCGGGGATGTCTCCAGGGGACCTTCTTCGGTGATCGGCAAAGTTGTCCCGGAGCTTCTCCGACTTTGAACCATCATCGGGGGAATATCCCCGTCGATTAGGCAACGTATCACCGAAGCTTCGGGGAATAGTAACAAGTCTATTTATTTTCGCTTTTTGTTATGCTATTTTTATATTTTCGTCATGGCGATAAGCAACCTTATCGGCACGACGGTCGTGCGAATAAAAAAACAATTATCCGCACAACGGTTGTGCCGATAAGGTTGCTTATCAGCACGACCGTCATACCGATAGCCTCAGCCGTGTTCTGATGCGAGCTGCCATATTGGAATATACGAACCAATGAGATTCGTTGTTACAAACTTAATTTGGCTATCCTACAATTCTAATTATTGTCCAAATACATTTTTAGTCCATATATATTTTAGTAGTCCGTATATATTTTTAGTAGTCCATATATATTTTTAGTCCATATATATTTTTAGTAGTCCATATATATTTTTAGTCCATCCATATATATTATTTAACTTAATAAATATGTTTAGACCATAATTATTTTTTTAAGGACAATTATTTTTTCTAATTATTGACCATATATATAATTTTATTTTCCGTATATATATATTTTACCTCATAAATATTTTTATAGAACATAAATAAATTTTATTGAACAAATATTTTATACAACTTTTTAATCATATTAATACAAATATGTGTACTGTATACCATTCTGATTTTATAAAGGTAAAATCTTTATTACTTTGTCAGTGCTCCACTTAAATACTTGTATTAACATAGGTATAAAGTTTATGTTTTTATGCTCCAGTGGTAAAATCGCTCGTACTCTCTCTAATAGTAGAGTGTATAAAACATGTCTTGAATGGCTTAACTTGAACAGAACAGAACAGAAAAAAAAAACAAAATATATACATTTCTTCCGGTTGGGGATAACGTGTGCATCGCGTTAACACTTGAAAAAAGAATATGGCATTATTAAGGGTATATATCCAAATATTTAATAGAGAAAGGAGAGACTGACCTACTAAAATATGGGAGAAGACAAATTTTGCATTTATGAAATATAGATATTTATATATATTTATATATCTATTATATCATAATAATATCTTTAATAATAGTGTCAATGAGCATTTCGCTATATAGGCGAATAAATAGTATCAATTTACAAGGTAAATGAATATATCAGAATAACCAGTGTTTTCGTGAGAGAGAGAGAGAGAGAGAGAGAGTAAACACACAGCAAAATTTGTTATCAAAATAAATTTTAGCTATTAATAAATAACCATAGGAATTTTCTTAAATCGTTTTTGTTGGTCTTCATTTTAATAATAAGTAGAATACACCAATAGAGAGAGATAGAGAGAGAAGAGAAACAGAGAGAGAGAGAGAGAAAGTATATTGCGATATACATGTTTCAAGATAGCGCCTCAGTCCTTAACAGATACCGAAAGCGAAACACAGTTAAGGACAGATGCACATATACATTTACTTACATAGAATTTCCAATTAACTTTCATTATACTAGGCTATCGTGACTTTGTTTCCTTGCCTAAGTCGAAAGCGAAAGATGGCAAGGTATTTTATATACGTACAAATATAAATGGTGTAGACATCATGATAGCCTAGTATGTAAATGAAAAGGAATAAAAAATATAATATGGAAAAAAGAAACAATAATAATCATGTTGAACGTTAAACAATGGGGGGGGGGGGGAGAGAGAGATTTCGTAATAATAATAATGATGTCAGTGCAAACACTTACTGTCATATATAAAATAACTAATGTATAGCATTTTACAGTTATGCCGATAAAGTATGAGACAAATATAGGTCACTTGCAACAACGTGGAGAGAAATAAATCGTGGAGTAATTAATCAAGCATGATTTCGTAGCGGCAGTAAGGTTATCACGTGAATCAATTGCTAATCATGTGGTGTCGGCTAGACATAGACAGAGGTATCATGGAACGAAATTTTACAAGGCAAAATTTCGAGCTGACCTACGGTAAGTAAATATCGATATATATTTAACAATGAGAAATGAATGATAATAATTTTGAATATGTACATATACATACATGATGATTAAAATTGAGATAAGGGAAAGGATTTAGAAACAACAAAATTTGCATGAGGAGGTATTGGCATATTTACATATTATGTTAGTTTAATTTTGACTGAACCGTTGCATTATCTCTCGAATGAATTTGGTTAGATTTCTTAAAGTACACGGATCTTTACTTGACAGTAGAGAGTTTGAGTCTGTTGCGTTATGTATGAATTGACAAAGGAATTTATTTCTTGCACCGTTAAAATAGTTGCAATAAAGAAGATAGTGACTTTCATCCCCGACGCTGTCCAAGTTTAAAGTTTATATTTCTTAAATGTCTAGCTCCAAATACTATAACCTTGGTTTTATTTATATTTACTTTCAGGTGCCATTTACAGCAATATTCATGGAAGATGTCTAGGCTATTCTGGAAGTCATCGGCAGAATCAGAAATGATAATAGTGTCATCCGCATAAAGCAAGACCAACAGTTTAAGCCACTGTGATAAATCTTCATTGTCGTCAAGCTTTATACCGATTGCACCACGTTCATGTAAGTACATTTGCAAGTCGTTCAAAAACAATGAAAATAGTACTGGTGACAAATTTTCACCTTGTCTTACACCAATTTGAGACTCGAAAGTATTAGAAAATGTACCGTTTTGTGAAACGCAAGACTTGATATGTTTATACATATTATAGATCACATTAAAGAATTTGCCATCGACTGAGTATTGTAAGATTTTATGCCAAAGTCCCGCCCTCCATACCTTATCGAAAGCTTGCGAAAAATCTACGAAAGCACAAAATAATTTCTTTTTCTGTTTTTTCATTATTTCTATTAAAGAGTATAAAGAGAAAATATGATCTGAACACGAGAAGCTCTTCCTGAAACCAGCTTGATTTTCATTAAGTATGTTATTATCTTCCAGAAAAGTACATAGCCTGATATTAAGTATAGATGTAAAAACTTTACCAAGACAGCTTAGTATTGTTATAGGGCGGTAATTATTAACATCTGTAGGGTCACCTTTGTTTTTATAAATGGGGACAATGTAACCTTCCAACCACGAATTCGGGAGGTATCCAGTATCAAATACAGAGTTAAATAGCCTAACATAGAGAGGGAGCATTATATTTTTCGTTGCTTTGATATACTCATTTAGTATGTTATCATAGGGACTTGATGATTTTGCATTTTTTAGATTCTGTATACACTTTATTATCTCGAATTCAGTTATTGGGAAATTCAGATAGTCGTTCGATGATATGAATGGGTCATTTTAAAATTAAAAATTCCTTAAAGAGGGAGTTTCAAGTTCATTATTTTTCAATTAATTTTTAAGATTTTCCAATATTGTTTTGGGTTTTTGTCATTTAGGCGCCTTAGTTTATCTTGAGTTTGTTTTTGGTATTTTTTAATATGGAAATTCATCGTTCTTTTATACTGTTTACTAGCGTTACGTAAATTTACCTTATTGTCATTAGTCGGGTGCCTTCGGTATAGATCTTTAGCCTTATGATAATGTGTTCTAGCTCTATTACACTGTACTCCAAACCATGGTTTGTTGTTATTTTTGGAGTTGCTAAAAGATTTAGTATTACTCTTGGTAGGGAAAGTAGTGTTTGCAGCCTCGCTGAATATTGACGATATCTCATCTGTAACATGATTTATTAAGGTAGGCGTAGGATCTTCGTTAATAAAAGTACTTGTAAGTGAGGCTATTTTGTTTTCATCTAAATTGTTTATAAACATGTTAGATAGCTCTGGTTTCCATGCTGGTTTCGATGTCCTGTTATTATTAGTACTTTCTCTTTTGCGATCAGCGAAAAAGTGAATATTAAGACGAATTAAATTATGCCCATCGGAGTGAATTGCGTCCGTTTCAGTTACTTCGAAATTAGTTACGAAAGGGAAAAGATCAGGGGTAGCTATCGCATAATCTATTACAGACTTATCTCTGAATGTGTAAGCGCCAATGTTTTTGTCCTTGTGCATTCTGCCATTTAAAATGAATAGATTATTTACTCTACATATTTCAATTAATCGTATACCATTTGTATTAGATCTGTGATCTTTGGAACACCTCTCCAGAGGAATTTCTAAATTTTCCAGGACAGTGTATTTATTCAAGAAACTCTATGCTTTCATTATCTATATCAAATATATCGTCAAATGTTGGATCGGAGGGTAAAAAAATCGGACAGACATGCAGTTCTGCAGTTTGTATCTCCTATTATGAGTACATGTTTAAATGTCGAGCATTTTTCATTTATTTCATTTTCAAATTTAAATAGATGATCATTATTAAGGAATCTTGAACCCTCAGGTGGAATATATACTGCACCCACAATGATCGGGTCTTCTGAAAAGGATTGATGATTATTTATTTGTATCCACAAAATGTATTCACAGTCGGAATCAATAACTTTGATGTAAGGACTTAAACATTTTCGTATATATATGCCAATACCTCCGGACTTACGTTTGTACAATTGGGACCTGTGCTTTGCTATAAAATCGTATCCATCTATATCTACAATATCAGAGTCATCAATATGCGTTTCAGAAATACAAAAAATGTCGAATTGGTTAATGTAATCAATAAAATCAGGATATTGTAATTTTCCATTAAGTCCAACTTTTGATTTTATTAATTGTAAAATCAGAGTACCATAATCAATCAAGCTGTTAGCGACGTTTTTCATTATCAACCTGAAATTCCTAGAATAAGAAAAGAGTAAGTTATTAACACATTAAATAAAATTCATCTAATTAAAGTATTGCGTAAAGCGGTTATATAAGCTAATTTTCTCACTTTCATCAGGAAGTTATCGAGAATTTAAACAATAAGTCCATTTACAATGATACACTTTTTGTCGACATTTACGGTTATTTTGATAAAGAATATTGTAATGATCAAATTTAGCAAAATAATGCATGAAATCTGTAACTGTGTGTAGATTACATTTCGCAGGTAACTATTCCCTTGTATATTTTTAAGATTTTTCGTGCCCTTGAAATTGCTATTTGTATTTGAATTAACGTGGGAAAATAGTCTAAGTGTCTTTCAATGAATAAATAAGCAGGCAATTTTATTAATAATTAGGGAAGTAAAACAAAGTCAGTCAGTTTAATGCAGCGATCGATAATCAAGATTGGCATTTACGGAGACGTAATCAACACTAATAATGAAAATGAGCAAGAATTATTTATTTCTTGTGAAAATTCGATACCGTCAGTGATCAAGCTGTTTACAATATACAACCAATTTTCTAAAAGTAATGTTACGTGACCGAAAATTAGCATTTTTTTCTTATTTCGCAAAGAACTACAGTCGTGTTTGTGCATTTTTCTGACAAAGATATATCTTAGAAAGTATTTTTTCAAGAAGAATCTTCGATGACATGACCAGTGACAAGTTCAACGTATAGGGCCTGGCGTGAAAACACGTACAATGAAATTGCATAACTAATCAAGTCAAATAATCATAAAATTGCGAAAGAATCATAAAGTTGGAGTGAAACTGAGGAGCTCAAAATCAAATTAATATTACTTTCATTGCATTTTTAGTCATTTAGAATAAAAGCATTATCGAAATTTAATCAAAATCTTTACTCATGTTTGGTATAAATGAGAATAATTGAAGGTGGTTATATTATCACGATGAATATAAATGTTTACCGTTTTGTATTATTTATCGAAATACTTTTTTTAAGGGATTTTATTTTTCAATTCAATTTTGAGCTAATCATGTATCCAAACAAAGACTCGGGATACAACTTGAATTATGCAAGATGCTCGTAAAATAAGCGTTTCCACTGAGTTTAAATGCAAAAGACACACCTTTCATGAGATGATTCAACTAGTATCATTTTAAAAATGTTTATTGAGGTAGCACCCCACTCATATAACATGTGTTATTTCATTTCAAGGTTAGCCTTAAATATACAAGATCTGTTAATATATGTAATTTGGGAAGGGAAGAGGCTTCAAAATTTCAGAATTTATCCTTTTGTATTTGCATGTATTCAAAGTCAATCAATTTGTAGTCTTATATACTATGTGAAAAACAGAATTATTCTATCTTAATTGTCCGCATTGATCCAGTTTGTCTCATACGATTAAATGAATACATTTTCTCCGTTACTCTGTGCTTGTATGTATGGAAAGTATATATCATGATCGAACCAGTTTTATTTGATAATATTGAATTATCTATATCATTACATAATTTATATAGAAAATATGCATCCTCGGTAATTTCAATTTTTAATGTGTATAGTGCCCTACATAAACATGACTGTAAATAATTGAATTAAGAAGGTGGGTTTCCATTCCTACATATATATCCAAATTTAATTAAGATGAATAAGATTTTTATGCCGCCGCCCCCACCCACCCCCCACCGAAAATGGGGTGGGGGTATATAGATTTGCCTTTCTCCGTGCGTCTGTCTGTCTGTCTGTTCATCGAACCGCCGTTGACGTTGACAAAGTTATGGGCCTTTGTTTTTGAAAACTATGGAATGTTATGCATGTGACGCACGTAACTGTGAAAGTATTTGTGCTACAGACTTTAAACTTCATGGATATATTACCCAAGACATGACTTGCGCACCTGGGTGTTGGCCTTTTATTTTGGAAAATGCGACGAGAAACGGATGCAAAATGCTGAAACTTAATATCGAATATTTTTACTTTACTTTTGCTTTTTATGCTTTGGAGGGGTAAAATAGGTAGGGAAATAATTAAATTATATAAAAAAAAAAAAAAAAAAATTTAGTCACCGGGCTCCTATGGTTTTTATTGCTAAACTATTGAATAATTAAAATATTAATCACAACCTTTTTATAATTAACTCTTGTAAAAGTGTTTTAGATTGCTCCTGCTACTGGAAGTGTGCCTCGTGTTTTAATTAACTCGTGCACGTTTCTTCATTTCTTGCAATGAATAAGTAGCCAAATTAAGTCTAACTGAAGGAAACTTAATTACTAGTATCAAACTTTAAGCTTGATGCCTTCCAGTGAGTTCCTAATGTAATCAAACCCATCTAAAGGATAGTCAAGTATTTGTTTCCGATTCATGTTAAACACAACTGTTACTTGCCACGTGAACGAATATATCAGCTTGAAAATCAATTACATAGGAGGGTCCATTTCAGGATCTCATATCTATTTGATGGTATGAAAAGTAAAAGATAAGGATTAGAGTAGGATAATATTTAGTATAGCTTAGGAAAAGATATGGGATGGGGTTAAGGTTAGGTTTATACTTCTTTGGTCCAATATTCTTAACAACAGAAATGACACACACTATGCTGGTAAGTTTGAGACTACGAGTATTATTTATAAATGCATATATATTTGGAAAAAGAAAGAAATACGCCACATTGATGACGATTGTTATATTCCTGTCAGCTTTTTATTCAGATTTTTCAAAATTGTGACTTAACAATAAAGGTACTTAATTTTATGGTATTTCCTCCAACTTTACTTCAAATTAATCAGTTAATTGAAGAACTTTTTGAATCTGTATGTTCTAGTTATAAGAAACATTGAATCGTGACAAGTTCTCATTTGAAGCTTAGATACGTTTATTTAATAGCATTTTTACATTAATTTAATAGCTGCAATTTATGCTCGTATGAATTATGAAAACAATATATAAGTTAATTTTGATTTGTTGGAATTATTACAAAGCACGAACAATATATAAACCTTTTGATATAATTTATAATATAAATCTCGATTATTTTTTTCTTTTAATACTTATCGGCAAAAATCAAGACATAGCAAAAATCCAATAAACAATTAAAGTCACTCTTATTCAATATTTCGGCAAAAATTTGCCTTTCTCAAGAAAAAATACATGAATTTTTAGCAAGTTCTACATTATAGACGTTTGAATAGTCGCCATATTGTTATTGCTTTTAACGACGTCAACGTCATACACAACAACGTCAAAAGATGACATTACGTTTGGCGCTCTTTTCTCTAGGACGTCAATTGATAAAGAATGGCAAAAAGGGCAATTTTTGCGTGTTGCAGCCAAGCGGCTTGATAGTATGCTGTCTCTTTCTCCAAATTGTCTCATGTATGACACGTTAGTATTGAGCTGATTCTTTTTCAAACCAAAACGTTATAAAGGAGAAGATGGATAAATTCAAGAAACAAAAATAAACAAAAGGTGTAGCCATATACAAATATTAAGCCGGTTACCACAGATAAAATTCAATAGAAAATATCTCATTAATAGACAGAAAATACCATTCTTTAGGACA
>CM037780.1:49113961-49163961 GCA_021229015.1 Solen grandis | reverse complement strand
CTTTCTTCTTATTAACATTTGCGGTTCAATTTAAGCAGAAACATATAGGACAATTGGGTATTGATTATTATCAGCGCACTCGAAGTGCGTGAGTTTAGGGTTTTCGTGCTTTCCTTTCCCTAGACTTTACCGCCCAATTTGTAGGAAGAAAAATGTCTCTAATGATGCAAGTTTTATCAGAGAATCAGGCTTGCAGGTGGCAAATAGGCTCAGGCTGTCTAGTCAGCTATGGATAAGTGTCAACAAATTGAACGAATAAAATACTGAGCCCTTCGAAAGACAAAACTGGCTTTGCAAAAAAAACAAAAACAAAACAAAAACTTAACTCAGACAATGAATAATTATCTTTTTGAAAGCTGCATTTTTTTTTTAAAACTATTTTCATGACTTTGTTATTGAGCTTTCACACTCTTCCAATATTCTACGCATACTGTTGATAATTTTCTGTTTATACGTTGTAATCAAATTACTTGTGTTGTTTTAGATTACATTATTTAGTTTTCATAGTATACTTATTTCTGATGGAAGAAGACAGCAGGCACACAAACAGCTGGGTAGTACGTACCAGTACCATACCAGGCCAGGACAATAACCCACAATAGTTAGGGTGTTTGTGTTAAACATTCCACGTCTGGAACAACTATCAGAGCGATCCCTTAATTGTATTACCAGTATGTACCCCGATGACATTCAATTTTGTGAAATAGCAAAATATTATTTGTGATGAACTTTTGATAAGATTCCCTATCTAATGAGTCTGTAAGCGTAATTATGTTGATGGGATCAATCTTTAAACAGCAACTATAAGGATCTTACTGTTACAGCAATGAAGCTATACGGAGGAAAACAATGTGGGTGGACCATTATTGAAAATATGGCAACATACCATTACCAATCTGACGCGCCATATACTGTCTCACAGCTTTGAAGGATTGGCCTCGACATTTGATAGATCGACAGTTGATAGATCGACAGTTGTCTGAAAAAATATCGATAATTCCTGGAATGGCGAGGATGCTGTAAAAGGCGGTGACTGACAACAAAGAAGTTAGTAAGAAGGCCTACTACTTGTACATATATGGCATATACGAAAACAACTCAGTTTTATGACAATTCTTAAAGTTAGATGCAAGGGGCAATTCTGTGATCAGGTGATATTTATGGATTTCTATTACTACGTGTAGTTTCTCCTACGAAATGTTTTGTGAGTTCAGTTATCATAGGTTTAGACGTTTCAGCAGAGAATGTCCTTGGTATGGCCTTGAATATCTGAAAAATGCCACTTCCGATTTCTTTTAGATATTCTATCAGTCTGGAAAAGAGAGGAAAAATCAAAAGGACTGAACCTTGGGAGTAAGATGGATAAATAATTTGCCACCTCTTCACATTCTAAGTAAACTTTGAACTTTAACATTTATAGCTTGTAGCGGTTTTATGGATCTAATGGGGACCGTGTCGTGTAGATCAGTCATTGTGCTTCTTGATTAACGAATGAGTCACCAATGTATTGCAGATCGTTTTTAATTCCGAACACTAGGTAAGAACTCGTCCTGATTGCATACCAAGACAGGATGAAAATTAGATATGATGTACCTATCGTCTTTTTTATAAGACGTCATTCAACTAAACATTTTCCTTCAGCAATGTTCGTATGCTTTACAGGAAACCCACTGAGAAGCTGCTTTGCTCGCCATTAAAGAACAGCGCAACTTAATGTGCACTCTAATTTCAGATTTGCTTTCATTTTGCACAGCTGCATATAATTAGGCTAGTTTATTTGACAACACTTAATACCAAACTAAATATCTTCAAAGTAGTTCGTTGAATGTTAATAACATATTAAAGATGCATGCTTATTGGAAATAATTGATTCCCCCCTCCCCATAAGACTGACGAGTATTTGCCTTCCAAATGTGTACGGCGGCGCTATATTTCCAAAGCCTTCCTAAAGGGGTCGAAAACATTAACTTCTTGCAATATAATATACAAAATGCCAACCTTTTACCATTCACAATCGTCTTTGACCATTACAAACAGATCGTTGCAAATATTTTGTGACATTGCATTATCAAATTTATTAAATGTACTGGATTATGATTTTAATGCTTACTAAATGTGTGTCCTCTGGACTTGAATTGCCCAACTGTGTGTCATTCACACGATGTCAGGGGCTTTAACTCTGCTGTGACCCGATATCTTTCGAAACGAACCCCTAGGTGTTAAACTATCCATTTTAGTAAACAGAACTGTTGAATAAGCTGCCATGAATTGTCATAATGTAGCCGATATATCTTAAGGTAATCTGTCCATCATTAAATTATGATCATGATCATTCAAATGCTTAAAAAGGTATCAGTGCAGATGCAAGCATACACTGACTTGGATTCATAGGCTCTTTTGGTCTAAATCCATAAAGGTTTGCATTTATTATAAAATTCCACAGAGGACTTGATTGAACATGTTCGCAATCTAATGAAATGTTCCTTATCTTAAGTTTAAAGTTTCGTTTTAACATGCGAAATCAAGCAACATACAAAACGCATTAGTTTAACCAATGTATCCCAAGTTCAATATTTGTATTTACAAGCTCATGACAATAATAATAATGCTATATTTTTTTTTCATTTCTTTTGATAATCATGTATTCAATACTTATCTCATTCTGTGTTCTCTATAACTCATTAGGACTCAGTTTCTTCATTTTCTTACATTAGAGTCTTTTCAGTTCACTTGTATGCTTAAGTTATAGTATGTTTTATTAAATATACATACTCCTAAACATTGTAAGTTGGTTTTCTTACGTTTCTTTGATCGTTTAAATCTGCTTCCATTTATTTTTCTTTTCAGTTTAGTCATCAACTGCCGAAATTATAACATTCTTAGAATGATATTAAACTTGTTGATGTAAAATTATCTAATTCAACACGCTCTGTGTTTCAAATACAGTTGTAGATGTTAATTTGCTTTGGTGGTGTATGATAATTCCAGTGCCATTAAAATGATTACAAGCTACGCGAGTTTACGTATATAAACCCAATTAAGAATCGCTGAGGAGAAATTTAGACTGAGTCTAGAGGGAACAACGATAACTATAAGAGTCTGAAAAAACTAATTATATATCAGCATGGTGTTTATTACATAGTTTTTATCCCATCTCTGTTGCCAAGGGAGTTACGCTGAGTCAAATGTCAAAAGGAAACAATTATTGATTTAAACATAATATTTTAAGGATGAAATGTTGATTAAAATTATGATTTTTATTCATTGTCAGTTTTTAACGTTACATGAATGGATTTATACTCGTAGGTATTCAGTCATTTGTTTTGTTCATATTTTAAGCCATTGATTGAAACAAATAAATCATAACATTGGTACCGGATGCACCTTGCATGGCATTCGGCAAAATGGGGTGCCTATTTGAACTCGGAGTACTCAGTATTGGTTCTACCCAAAAGTTTATTTCCCGTGTATTTGAGCTATACACCGGACATGTAAAATAATCAAGGAGTCTATTCGCAGTATAAGCTAAGGTATCACACCCGAACTCCCTTGTTTTCTTGTAAAAAAAAGGACCCTACCCGTCGATTTTACTTGACCGTAATGTCTTAAGATATTGTCAAAATAAACAGTAAATGATTGCGATCTATAGCTATATAAAAAAGAGGAGAAAAATGTTTTATGTATATGTTTTAATATTACTATTCAAGTATCTTATATGATCATTAATGTCATATTATTACGCCGCTTACACTTTGCCAAAAAAATATTCCCCTGAGCAGAGTTGCGTATGCATTGAAATAATACCTAAGTCACATTTGCCATGGCGGCCCGTAGCAATTCGACGCTGTTGAATTTCCTCGTTCACATTCAATTGTTATAGCAGTCACATAATTATGTCAGGTTAACCGCTCGCCGTATTTTGAATTTGTGGTGGTGACACAGCAAGCACGGTCGCGATACGGTGTCCCTGCGGTGGTCGTACATGTATTAAAGTTCTAGGCCTCTAATGCACGATGTTAAGAATCACAAAGAGAATACCATCTTCTGAAAGTAAAATATACTAGGCAATGAATTGTAAAGTTTTAATGTATTTAACCTTCTTTAACTTGAGTACGATACTTTTTTTTCTTATTTTGAACCCCCATGTCCGGCTTGGCGGCGAAAAGAAAAGAATATAAGTACAAAAAACCCACATAATTATTTGTTATGAAATAGTTTACCAAAACTTTGCTAACCATTTATATAAGGAGTTGTATACAGAAACTACAGACTTTTTGTTTTTTACATTCTCATAGCTAAAATGTGTTTTTTATAACAATGTTTATTAACTTACTAAATCTTTTAAATGCATTCGATGTATGTTTGTAACATTATACATGTAAGTGAAATCTTTGGTTTTGCTTAAAAATATACAATATTTTATTATTTACTTTTCCGCCGGCGTTTACAATTTAATTACCTGTAAGTGAAGCAATTACCTAAATTCAAAGGTCATTTCACCTTGGTACACGAACCTAAAATACATAAATAGAACATTAACAATGCTTGATATATAATTGATATTTTGTTACATACTGCCTATATCGATTTATAAAAGGTCCAATTAAATGACTGACACATATGAAAGAAAAACATATTGTACATATGAAAACAAACTGGTATCATATACAGCACCATATCACAGGGGACGTGTGGATAATGCACGGCAGGCGTGCGGGGCCTTAAGTTTTTGGGGGTCCAAAAAGGTCAAATGAAATTCATAAGGACTTGGGGTAGTGACACGCTAAACACAAGGCCAACGTACTCTCGACGTATAGTCACCTTAAAATGTCTACGGCTTGACGACGGCGAGTCGAATTGCTACGCCGACCGTAGAGTTGATAAGAACTTATGGGAGGTTCAGTTCTGTTAGTTACGTGTTTTCTTTTACCCTTTTTGATACTCAGTACTACTAATGCTTAAAGTCAATATAAACCACTCAAATGTTTAAGGATTTCCCTTTCAAATAGAGATCTTCAGTAGATCTGGTTACTTGCTGTAACATGGTTGTACTATAGGTACTGTATTATGTGCCTGTTTCTGAATTGAGTAAAACGAATAAATGTAGCAATGGAAAAAATCCTTTCTATGGAACCTTATAGTTATGAAGGCAAAGGGTTAACTTTGTGAAAAGTGAGTTTAGTTTTAATTCATTTCATGTCATGTCGATTAGGAACTTGCATTTATATCTCCTGACAGTGGTCCCTGGACCAGGAATGCTGGTAGTAAAATTAAATATTTGGGCTTAGGAAGATCATGACAGAATTTTGTCTCCTACTATGTCTAAATTCACAACATTCAGATCTGCATACGTCCCCATATGTAGTAAATATAGGATTTATGCAAGTTTTCTTATTTCATAATAAGCCACCGATGAAATTAAACATTTAAATCTTAATAATTATTTAGTATTATGAATCAAATGTTTGTATACTACTGGTCACCTTATCTTAAAGATAAAGACGGTATTCAAAATTTGTTTGTCAGGTGCACAGAGGCTATCGCTAAATTTCATTTATGACTGTATGCTCGTAGGAATAGTTAATGTAAAATGAGGGATAATTAACATCCAGTCAATATAATCGTTAAGACATCAGATGTAGTTACTGAGTGAGGAGAAAATACGTATAACAATATAAACCCTACAAATATTACTGAAAAAGAATCTGCTTGCTTGAAATAATAAGGATCAGAAATTGCACAGGTCGGTTCAAAAGTATTATACAACTGGAGGAAACTAGAGCTTGCTATAGTGTAATGACATTTGCATTTATCTAATTAAGTACAATCATTCGACGAAGAACTCTGACACGGACATGGGTTTATAGCTACGGTAATACGGACTACTTTGTTTAAGTGAGACACAATGCGTCCAATGTCAACTCTCTTAGACTGGTGTTTTAGAGACAGACAACACAAATCTTTCTCCGTGTTTTTTTACACTTAACAAGGTCAGGTCAGTAATCGCGTTTGCATGCCTTTCTACCATGGAAACCTTCCTACCACGAGGTTCTAATGGGTGCTATTGAGTTTTATGTAAAAGCTGCAAACGGAGAAGCAATTCTTTCTTAAGATGTGTTTGGCAGTTTTCTTCTTTGTTATCATTGATATAGGAGGACCAGAAGGTGGTATGCGATATGATTTAGCACGTATACCAGTTTCTATAACTTTGTTGTATTGGGGTTTACCGTCGCTGCGATAGTATTTCAATCATATAGCAACATCCACCAATTACAGGTGGAGGAAGACCTCGAGTACACAGAGATATCCGGGTAGAACCACCGACCTACCGCAAGCCAGCTGGAAGGCTTCCTCACATGAAAAATCCGAAGTCCCTACCTTGATTCGAACCGACAGCGGTGAGGGGCTGAGAGATTTGTAGTCCACGACTGTAACCTCTCGGCCACGGCGGCCCCCTATAACTTTGTACCGGAGGTAATTTTTCCTTATTTACAGTAATAATAATAACTTTTTCCGTATTGAATTCCATACCATACTACCTGTTCAAAATATCATAAAAATGTGGAATTATATAGAAAATACAAGTAAAAGAAAATGAGCACTTGTTTGCTGGATCAATGGTTATAATTTTAAAATGGGACATACACTAGTCATAATTCAGTCAAGTAGTACAGCGGTTATAAGTGCATGACTCCGCTCCATCAAACATGTTCTGCATTTAGAACCGTGAAAAATGGCCGTGAATCCTTACATGTGTACATTTGAGATGCTGATTGGAAATTATAATCCTATGTCAGGAAAATATTGGTTCTGCTATAGAAAGTAACTCTGATAGACTTTCTATCAAACATTTGGAACTTTTAGGGGATCATTCTCTTCTTGAAGTCGGTGTGCATATCGGTGATTGGCACACTATTGTATCTCAGGAAATCATAAAAAGGTTTCCCAACGATTTCTATACCAAGCTTATACTTACGTTGTATCGACCCTCTTAACAGTTTTAGCACCTGGATAAGTAAAGATTCAGATTATTCACTGTGTGCAAATTTAGTGATCTTAAGTCCCCTCTTATTTTCTTTTTAAACAACATCAAGTTAAAAAGCAATTCATTGTCATTACATTTTTATAGTATGGTATATACTATGCTTATACATGTAAGTGCCTTTTTTTATTAAAATGTTGAAAATACTGATGATACCAATATAATGAAAATTTATTTCCTGGATTTGAATACATATTACAAAAGCAGTGCTGATAGATAAGTGTCCAATACTGGTTTTGCTTTGAAAGGCATGCTGGCGTAATATCATTTTCTACAATTTGTACAAAGTGATTTAGTTATATACATGAAAAGCATTTTCTGATATTCATTGCTATATTGTTTTACTTGAAATATATCAAGTCAGCAACGAGATTTAAACCATGATAATCATAAAAACAAAAACAAAAACAAAAAAAGCTACAAAACACACGATAAATCAGTAACAGTTAATGTAATAAAAATAAAACATTTTGAAACACTTGCACAATCACATATAGTACTGACTTCAAAGTATTCTGTTAGTTTTCCGACACGTGAGCGTTACCTCAACTTGGAATACAGTTTAATTTGGTATCTCTCCTTAAACAAATACAGAGGAAGACTTGTCAAATAGTTCAGTAAGCCTCGGCGACATTGTTGATTTGTCTCTTGAACTTGAAGATACTGATAAGCAGCACCTTATGGTTATGATCGGATGCAGTTCAAATCCATAAGCAAATAAAATTAATTTAATGTCAGCATGATTTCTTTTCTTGCAATTTATGTAATATACTTTCTGAACATAAACACTGTGTTTATCATAACACATTTACAATTCATACTTATGCAAAATTGCAACTCATCAGTTATACATCCTTGAAAACTAGACTTCATGATAATGTTTCGACACAGATGGAAATAAATATCTGCTTCGATTGTAATATCTACAAGTGGTAATAGATTACGGCGGAGAATGTCCAGTATTACATTCAGCACAGTCTCACGTCCCGATGACTTCTTATCCAGTTAGGTTTGATGGATAGCTTTAATGCTATTATTCTTTTACAGGAGAGAGAGATTCGTTTACATAACAGGGGCGGAAGGAATGCACTTGAGATTAATGCTATGATTTATTTTAAATAAAATGTAATTGAACAGACTAATGCATTACTTTATTCTCAGTGAACTTTCAGTTTCGTTTAATCAAAACAGAAAATAATTGCATATTGATTATTTATAGTGTATTCAACATGCATGCATTTTTCTTTCATAGCACATTCTTTCAAATCTTAAAGTAACACTACTGGATCAAATGATGTAGGTGTACTATACTGAGGTTCTTTCTTTAACACCCCACCCCCCCCACCCCCCAAAAAACGACGACAACAACAACAACAACAAAACAATAACTTAGCAACAGCAACACCCACAAAACACTTTTTTCTTAAAATGCAACAAAAATCGTAAGAGGTCGTTTCTTATGACATATACATGAAAAGAAAATGTGTCATTGTCTTGATTATCCCACATTTTTCTTGTACAGCAAGTAATTGACTGTATTATCTTCGGGAGCGAGTATAATGCGGGCCCTAATTGGATATTAGGCAACATATCAATATCAAATGTGACGCATATAGATGCAAGACAGGTAAGTTTATATGATTATCCGGCGGCTCAATCAGGCAGTAATGAATAAAAAGTATATGAAAAGTACCGGTATTTTCCGGACTATTTCTTTTCAGTGTTGTGAATGCAGACACGGTGATTTTAGATACGAGATACATGATAAAGTGTGGTGCTTTTACGTGTTAAGATACTACGATAAGTCTGCTGCTTTGAGAATCGTTTAGATAACTATTGCATCCACGATCAAAATGAGTGGCTTATTTTCATTTTTACTAATACATTAAAACGGCATTTTTTTTATATCTTAAAGACAGACATTAATTTGATTTGTATAAAATAAAGGTAATGTAAACGAGTGTGTCTCTTAATTTTATGAACGAACTAGAAAAAGTCCGGCGAAATCGCGGGAATGGTTTTTAATGTTAGCATTCGTCTGCAAAGATATGAGTAATATCTTGTCCCAGTGTCCAACCACAGGATAGGGATAATGGGTTTCACATAAATACTCCAGCCTTGGCTGTGAAGCCAAGGGTTGTTGGTTCGATCCCGGAGTCGGGCACGGTCCCTTAAATGAGTGACTTACAATTTCTTTCTGATGGTCATTCGTCTTCCACGGCCGTACTTAGTTAACAACAGAGATGCGTACCTAACAACAAATAAAAGATAATGTTCTTTTTGTTGAATCTAATGATCATGTACGATAGTTCCAATCGTTGAAGTACCTTTAATTAACACAAACTATCTTTTATATTCCAAAGTCGAATTGCATGTAAAAAGTTTCCGGTTGATTGACTGTCATGATTAATTTTGATTAAAAAGGTTCACTGACTGAAAGCTTTCGGTAATTAATTCAACCTCGTGCTCGATCTTATGCCGTTCCATTTGTGTTAATCTGAAAAAGCGTTTCTTTCTTTTACATAGTTAAGTCTTTAAAACGAAACAGTTCTTTTATGGGGCTACCATTTATCCTAAAAGATGATCCTATATCATGGAGTTTTCCTATTACGATAGAATGCATCATCTTCCCTTTAGATAAGTGTTGTGTGATAACTTCACATCTAACCTAAATCGCTAACGAGCTGCATGCAGCTTTAATTGGCATTTGTACATAACACCTCACGAGGGAACAGCCAAGAGAATTTGAAATATCACACAAACACGTTATCTAGCAGCATGTGGTTGATTAGCCATAAAAATGTTTCCCCTCTTCTGTGCCATGGGCATTAAGAACCGATGAATGTTAATCGGATCCAATTACAAGATTTGACCTTACTTAATCATTAATGTATTCAAAGTCAATTGCATTTCAATTATAAAAAAAACTATCTCGGTACCTGTTATAGGAGCTGTTAAATGGATATGAATATTTAATAATTTTAGTAATATGCTGAGTGAAATTTCAATTAGTATGTTAAGCACATTTTGAATATGATACACATTCTTTTTTTTTCATGCGTTGATGGAATATATGCATCATTTTCCACCCTTCTCCATATTAATTTCAAGTTTTAAACCCGAAACTAAATAAAACCCATAATAACTATATAGTATATTTGTGAATATTCTTCCTTTATTGTATACTTCAAATATTTATGTTTGTTCTGCTAACATTTCGTGATATATACACACTCTGACGGAAATAGAAAAATAACCTGTACGGTAGAACGCAGATAAAGTAGGATTTAATACTTTTTATACAAAAATAAAATGATTTTCATACTTTGTCTAATTCTATGTAAATATTGTTGGTCAGTCATAAATATACAGGGTATCATTGGTGTTTGTCATCTTTTTACACCGAGCAACTATTTAAGGCACACTATCATAGCATGTAATTATAAATGATTGAAAGAAAATACTATAATTTCTATTTTTGTAACTTAAATAGTTTTTTGTAAGTCAAGAACAAAAAAGTTTGAAAGGCATCGGTATAAAAGAGTTAACATTCCGTGACATAACAATAAAACAACCCAAAGAAACATGGGAACCATGAACATTTATAAAAAAAGGTCCATATTTCATTATTTCATAAAGCCAGAAAATAAGTTACATCAACGATCGAATAAAACATCTCATGGTGGCTAAATTTCGATAGATTTTAAAGCCGCATGTTATATATACTGATACCACTTCAACAATGAGTTTAAGACTCAAAGCATGCCTGTCCTTTGATATGAACGTCATACGCTAAGTAATTTATATGATAAATAAACATAACATTCAGAATTATGATCTGAAAGCAATCAAGCCAAATACGATAATATATAATTGCATTGGGGAACGTTAACATTTTAAATCAAAGAGGTAAAAAGCCAGCCGTATAATATTAATTTTACAATGCATCAAACAATGTTAAGATATAAATAAAAAAGTTTATCAAATTTGATGTTTCATATTAAACATTTTGAATATTGTAAGGCCAACGTGGCGTGCATTTATACTTAGAAAGTACTGGTATTTTAAGACCGTATTTGAAGTCCATTATGATAGAACCCCACAAGAATCGATTCATTTAAATTAGTTGAAAACCCGAGTGCACACTCAGTCAACTCATCCAATATTTACAGTATAATCGTAAGCGAATTGTTTTCAACAGCACCGTGTTTCCACACTGATGCAACTTTGTGATGTCACATTGTGCTGATGTCAATGAATTGAGCCTTCAAGTCTGTCTAAGAATTGGCGTGAACGCTTCTAGTCATATCCTATATGATTGATGGATACTTGATCTACAAGACAAGATAGGGGAGTTCCGTTATATCAGAAAGTACAAGACCAGTAACACGACTGGTATTCTATCCTGTCAAATATCAGCGATGATATTTTAATGAGAAGATGAGTAAAATAAAATGTTATAGTTTGGAAAAGGAATGACAGAATTTCCAATTTCATTGACAAAGGCAATGCTGCTGTAAAAGGATAAGTTGGAAGTATATACATATACATGTACATAGAGAGGTACCCTAGAGCAAAAACCATTCTAATGTGTAAACCCTTTCACTTATTGGTGGAAAGCAATCCAGAAAAGAGTGAAATAATTCAATAAACGATAATAAAATATTTATATAGTTAATATATGGTCAAGCAACTTTTTCAGGAACGATATTTAAAACATTCTAGATTTTGATTATGTGGTTTACATGTGATTAAATAATTTTTCCAGAACGATATTTGAAACATTTTATATTGTTGTTTGTGCGGTTTACATGTAGTTAAATGGTCTTTCCAAAACGATATTTGAACCATTTTATATTGTTGTTTGTGGTTAACATGTGGTTAAATGAATTTTTTCCAGGAACGATATTTGAAACATTTTTGATTGTTGTTTATGTGGTTTACATGTGGTTAAATGATTTTTTCCAGAACGATATTTGAAACATTTTTTTTATTGTTGTTTGTGTGGTTTACATGTGGTTAAATGATTTTTCCAGAACGATATTTGAAACATTTTATATTGTTGTTTATGTGGTTTACATGTGGTTAAATGATTTTTCCAGAACGATATTTGAAACATTTTATAGTGTTGTTTGTGTGGTTTACATGTGGTTAAATGATTTTTCCAGAAAGATATTTGAAACATTTTATATTGTTGTTTGTGTGGTTTACATGTGGTTAAATGATTTTTCCAGAACGATATTTGAAACATTTTATATTGTTGTTTATGTGGTTTACATGTGGTTAAATGAATTTTTCCAGAACGATATTTGAACCATAATATATAGTAATATAATTATATGAATACCCATTTAAATGGGTCACTAATTGAGAAAAAATCGATATATGTATTTAGCAATTTAGTGTGCCCCAAAGTTTTTGAATAACTCGCATCATGATTAATGCAGATTATCTCCCTTTGAATGATTATATGTGATCACTAATTGAGAAAAAAAATCGAAATACGAGCACGTATCTAGCGTATCGTAAGTTATATTTGAAAAGACAATACTATGTTAAACCTAGTGTTTATAAATTTATTAATATTATGAAATCTAAGAATAAAACAATTTTGCTAAATTTAGGTAAATTTATTAAACATGCTTTTACTTTACGTAATACCATTTTATCTGTTAATGAAACATAGATTATGTATTTTTGTTCTGCACATCTCTCTCTCTCTTTGTATTTTATTTAGACAGTAGCATTATGTAAGTCGTGCGTTCATACCGAATACTTGAATTGATTAAAAAGATCTTATTTACGATACTATAATTTTTTCTGTAATTATTTTGTTCTGTGATAGCTATGTTGACTGTATTGTGTTTTGTATAGCATTTTGTTCATCCTCACATTATTATTGTATTAAGTAATCTACATACAAATGTATATTTTTTTTGAACTTGAATATTTTTTGCTTAGTTGTTTGATACATGTACTCTCTCTCTCTTTCTCTCTCTCTCTCTCTCTTTATAGTTGCCATCGTAGACCATGGCATGTGACTTTTGTTGTTTTGTTATTAAAATCATTGGATCATGTAACAAAACACATGTATATGTTTACGTTACTAAATAAAATATTTGAATCTTGAATCTTATCTAGCAATTAAATGTGCTCAAATGTTTTTTTTTAATAACTCGCATCATTGTTGCAAATTATCTCCATTTAAATTGGAATGATTATATGTGAAATTAATTTTCAAAATGTGTAAATTCTCGTATTGGTAATTATTGAATTGAAGTTAAAAAAATGATTTCGAACTGATCACTTAAAATGCTATATAAATGGTTTTCATACGTACGACTGTGAGAAACTCACAAATTGGATCACGAAGAACTGTAGTTCTGCGTGAAGGCAAACAACTGAGTGTGAAGGACTAGTTTTAGTTAATCTTTCATTAGTTTAGAAACCTTTCATATACTGAACATCCAGTTAAATCACACCGGTCTAGGTGTCCGTGTGAAAAAACAATCAACAACTTCGGATTGGATGGTGTTCTACCGCGACAACAAAATACCACTACATTCAAAACGGTACTTGCTAAAACTTCACCTAAAAAGGTCAGTTGCAGGATTGTCGGATTTGATGTCACTTGACATGATAAAGTAGCTTGGTGTGGTATTATGCTACTTTTCAACAATGAGGCAGCACTGCACGTAAAATCTAATGGAACAAAGTGCTGCAATTAAGGGACAGCATCGGTATCGTGCCATCTGTATTACATTCTACATAAATGGCACAGCAATACATAAAATGAAACTAAGACTGTTTTGATTCATTGAAATTGATATTTGATCTAGCACAATGCATATGTTTTGACTCTGCTCTTATTCTCTTTTGTTGCTCTTTTTGAGCGGGAACGTGTATGGCATTGGGCCGCATATTATATCCAATATTCAATATTAAAATATTCTAGCACCTAATCTGTAGCATTAACTTTGTCCTGATTATGCAAACGTCTATCAGATAATTATAATTTCATGTTACGCATATTCCCGAAATATCTGGTCGGTTACAATCAAACTGGCGGCAAAATAAGCCATACAGGTATATCCAAGTCATAGTCAAGTATTTCTTTTTTCCCCTAATGTTTACATTTTCTTGTACTTTTATTTTTGTTATATAATGTTTCTTCCTGACAACAAACAAACAAATGAATACAACATCAAAACTATCAATGGTCAGTGTTATTTTTACATAAAACTATTCACACATGTGATTAAAATAATGACTTCAGCTGAAAATATGTAATTATAATTTAAATTAAACATTGTATTAAAGCCTATCGTACGTTGCCTTGCAATTTTTTGTGATATCAGCTTCCTTTTATTATCGTGTACCAGTTTATCTGTTACTGTTTCATTGCAAAACCATATGGTGCCCTGAAAAATTATTATCTAATGACCCAGGGAAAAAAGCAAAATACTGATGAAACATTGATTAGTCTCCACAATATAATGTGTCTGTAAGTACCTTTGTCTTGATTAAATCATATTTGCCGAAACAGCAGTTCATAATGATATTTTAATTTGGTGTATCATCTTTACGAGGGAATATAATGTGGGCCTTAATTGGATATACGGCAACATATCAATATCAAATGTGACGCACATATGGTTTCATTGCTGTAGGGAAGTTAGTTTTACATGATTATCCGGCGGCTCGATCTTCAGACAGTTAATAAATCGGAACTGTAAGAAAAATACCGATATTTTCTGGAATATGTTTCGGAAATGTTGACGATGTTGCAGTCTAGGTGAGTTGCAAATCAGGGGAAATAATTTTACTTGCATGTGTCTGAAATAGGTGAGTCAGCATCCTCCCAATACGATATTTCGTAAGGCAGATACATATTTTGTATTTAGGTGGTGTACTCTTACATGATTAAATTGTTCTTCTAAATACTTTAAGATATTTTTGCCAGCGACTGCGTACTTCACGGGCTTATATATGTAATAGAAATACAACAGACCCCTTGTAACATGGTGTTAATGGACAGAATAGTCTTTTTTTCCCAGCTGCTTGATGTGGATAAAAAATAAAGCCAACTATAGTATGTGTTGATGTATTCAAATCCACTCGGAGTTTTAATTGCATCTCATTTGCTGCATTTTTTTAATATTTTGTATTTTAATTAGGATTCAAATAACTATATCCGAACAGCTTGACACTGTAACGGGAATATGCTCGGAAAATGATCAAAGTTCCGCTCGGCTTTTCCGAACTCTTCGGTTGTTAAACCAAGATTAGATTGGTTCAAGGAATAGGTCAAAATCCTATTTAGACAGCTTACGTCGAAAAAAAAAAAAAAAAAAAAAAAAAAAAAAAAAACGTTTATGGTATGCAGCTTGTTTAAGATGTTTGGCTTGAGAGTCTGATACCGATTGACTGATAACAGTACCAAACCCATGCTGCTATCATCATTTTACGCAAGTTAAAGAAAGCTTGGTTATTGATACTGAGAATGCCACTTGGTCAATTAACGTAAAATTGATCTGCCAAACGTCCTTTGGAGTGACTGTATTCGAGGCGACATAGCATAAATGACTATGCTGGTATTTCTTCCAATTATAGAGTAAAGTTGTACAAAGGCAGAGGTTATGGTGGTACACTTATTGGTCCTGTTAAGTTTACGTTATTTAAGCAACCTTTTTAATCCCGCGTAAGGTTTCTTTTTTTTCTTTCTGTTGAATATATACTGAACAGTCATTTTGAAAATTACTTAAAGTAAATTGGACTAATTCAATGTTAAATACACATGATTTTCAAATTGTCAATAGCTTCTGTTATAGCTTCAAGTATTTAATATTTAATACAGTGTATTAATAAGACACAACGACTTGACTAGACTTGACTTGACTTGACTATTTGGGTTTACCGTCGTCTCGACAGTATTTCAGTCATATAGCGACGTCCAGCTAATTACAGGTGGAGGAAGACCCCGAATGCACGGAGGCATCCGGGTAGAACTTAACCCTCTCGGCCACGGAGGCCCCCACAACATTGAACCGATTACAAGGGCTGTTTAGTTAACCCTTTCCTTCATATAAACACATTTAACCCTTTCCCTAATATAAACTCATTTTGACGCCCTCAATAAGTACCACATAAAGCCTGATCTGCAGAAAACCACAGTTAAACTTTACCAAATTTAATTACAAAATCCTCATTTCCAGACCACTGAGGAGCAGCGAACAGCATAAAACCTGATCAGCCTGCGAGTTACTCGCAAGCTGATCTGGTTTTATGCTGTTATCATAGGTCTTTTCATGGTGTCCTGTATGAGGAAAAGGGTTAAGATATATGGCTTGGTCTTGTAAAGTCGTGGGTTTCTTTAAAGTCGTGGTTATAGAAATCGCGTGTTTTCTTCCATTAGAACGTTCGTTCATGCCGAGATTCCTTCCGATCGAAGTTGTTTTAGACAAGCTGAGCAAATATTTCGCAAAATGCGATGGAAACAGGTAAGAAAAACTAATTTCACATTAAATATATAAAAAAGTATAACATATTACATCAAAATATTGTTATAGCAACGAAATATCGCATATGTTGACCTTTATATAGAGAAAAGTTGGTCTGTTAAAACTGAAACGAAAAGTTAACAACTGCGCATGCGCAGAGAACTATGAGCTGTAAACATCATAAAAGTTGATACATTCACTTCTGACAGGTGCTTGTCAAGTAGAAAAAAGAAATAATGTAAAGGTAAGTGTCATTTAATTTTTGAAAGTAATTTTTATGTTTTATAAATGGTTCTTTTCAGACAAATCCAACCAAGGTTACCAAGAAACTGAGGCAGTATGATCAAGAATCCTTGTCTTCTGCTTACAAAGCTGTAAAAGATAAGTCTATGAGTGTGGCCAAAGCAGCTACATTATTCAACATTCCTGAACAAACTCTTAGGGATAGGGTTTTGAAAAAAGTAAAGATTGCTCCTCAATTGGGCGAGAGACCTTATTCTCACATGAAGAAGAAGAGATGTTTGTCCATCATCTATGTGAACTTGCAGAAGTTGGATATGGATTATGCAGGTCACAGTTTAATATGCTGGCAACTGATATGGCACAGAAATTGGGGAAAATTTCCATTGAGAAACGCCTCAGTAAAACATGGTACTATGCTTTTCTGTCTCGTTGGAAGGATAGAATGAAGGTTGTAAGACCAAGAGCTCTGGCTTCAACCAGGGCAGCTGATTTGACCCAGGAGTCTGTAGACAACTTCTTTGAAGAGTTGGAGACAATAATGTCTACTTATAATTTCCATGCTAAACCACATTTAGTTTACAACATTGATGAAACTGGACTGCAACCACAACACAGTCCACCCCATGTCATTACAGACAAGATGTGTTCAAAATCACAAGCTGTTGTCTCACCAAATTCAACAACTGTGACACTCATAGCTTGCATTAATGCTGCTGGTAGAGCCCTGCCTCCATACTATGTATTTAAAGGCAAAAGGACAAATGATGAGCTCATACAGGGCTCTACTGTTGGCAGTGAATATTCACTCTCTGAAAATGGTTGGTCCAATGGATCAATCTTCATGAATTATTTGAAAGAACATTTCTGCAAGTATGCTCAAACAGGAGCCAGGGGAGACAATGATGAAAAACTTTTCTTGTTGTTGGAAGGGCATGCATCTCATGTATCGTTAGATATAATCAAATGGGCAAGGGACAATGGCATAATCCTCTTAGTGCTCCCACCTCACAGTTCACATTCCCTTCAACCATTAGATGTGGGATGCTTTGGTCCTTTCAAGTCAATTTATTACAATTTGTAACAGCTATATGGCTGAAGAAAGAGGATCAGTCATCACAAAGTATGATATTGCTAAACTTTCTGGAAGAGCATATCTGAATGCAATGACACCTACAAATATAACGGCCGCCTTCAGAAAATGTGGAATATTTCCCCTTGTTAAGTCACCAGTACCACCAGAACTTTTGCACCCATCTGTCTCTTTCAAAAAGAGTATACCAGCACCTGCTACTGATACCAACCTGAAAGAGCTGCTGCAGCAAAAATTGACAGACACAGGCTCAAAACCAGCATTAATCAAACTTAAAGGAAATTAAATATGCAAAAAACAAAAAATTGAACAAGTAAACAAACAGAAAACATCAAAATCAAATGCAGAGTCAAAAAACAAAGCATCTCCAAAGCAATCAACAAGTGGTTCTACTAAACAAAAAAACAAAGAGATGTACATGTTTCTTCAGAGTCCGAAACAGAGAGTGATGATGATGAAGATGATGACAAGTGCTGCGTATGTGGAAGATTCTCACCCCCTGCTCTGAAAAGCTGCATTAATTTAGTCATTGTAAAATGGGCAGAGTGCACTAAATGTGCTCATTGGTGTCACTTTAGGTTTTGCAGTCCAGTATTGTCAGTAAGAAGGCATTCTGATTTCTTCTGCCCACATTGTACATAAAACAAAATGAAAAAACATCAGTATTTTAGCAATATTTACTTTCAGTCAACTGTTAAATTACTCATCTGTTACCATTTTTTGGTTCTTTCATGTTTATGCAGTGTTCAGAACAATATACTGTCAGTTTCCTTGACAATTTTGTAAAAGTGATAAATTTTAGCGTGTTTACAGCAGCAACAGCTGTAGCCAATCAAAATCCACGACTTTAGGTGAACCGATTTTAAAATGGCGGCTCTGTGTATTCATTCAATAAACTTTTGTTTACACTATGAAAGAGTTCAGGGGGTGAAAGGTCATCGGTGATTAAATTGGATTAAGGTATGTAATAAATTATAATGACACTTTTGTTTCCTTATTCATCACCTGTTTTTAAATAGCTTTCAATGAATGAAATTTCCCCCACGACTTTACGTGACCAAAGCATATACACACATTGTTTTCTTAATAAAATCAACGTGATTAAAAGTGTATATTTCTTCTTTATTCAATATTCACAATCAGCTGATATAAACCAGTCTAATCTAAAACCCATGACATGTTTATAACAGAAATTAATTCAAATAATTTGATTGAGTTGACAAAACAGGCACGAGAGGACTTTAATATATCCCAAGTCTTACAAACGCATTTTCTCATACATTTCAGTGCCTCAATAAGTAAGTTGTTTTGGACGATAACAACGAATCTTTAGTATCTAGATTATATGTCAGACAAACCGGCGTTCTGTTATCCCATAAGGAATATCTTGACCGAACGTATGAATATACAAATAGTTCTATTCCTATTTCCAAACAGTATATAAACATAATGAGGGTAACTATGCTTGCAATGCCTGAACATATTTGATTTTTGAGATACAAGTGGAAGTTTTCTGTAGGTTTCTGCTTCTACAGATTGCCAGCGTAAACACGTGCAATTTGTATTTGACATTTATTAAACTTAGTACGTACACGTATATGGAATACTTATCATATTAGCATTTGTAATCTGTATCTGATCCTTGGAAACTTAATTTCATACCATTTTTTTGCGTACTCATTTCTCTAAGGCACACTATTAGACACATGTGTCATATATTCGTCGAATTCTATTTAACCCTTTCCCTCACATAGACTCATTTTGACGCACTCAATAGGTACCACATAAAGCCTGATCTGCAGAAAACCACAGTTAAACCTTACCAAATTTAATTACAAAATCCTCATTTCCAGACCACTGAGGAGCAGCGAACAGCATAAAACCTAATCAGCCTGCGAGTATTGTGCGTATTGATTATTTACACTACACGAATCTACGTGAGTTTATATATCGTATTCTTTTTCATTTTCTTTACACCCTTATATTAAACAAGAAAATAATATATTTTAGTGTTTTTTTTTCAAAGATGTCCAAGCGTGACACATATATGCGTATGCACTTTTCTAGTTGGTTACAAATGACACTTTTAAGCCCTATTATAATGCGAGAAAGTCATTTAAATATATACACCATTAAGTAGGGAATGTGGCACTAAAACTGTTACTTTTCTTTTCGTGATTAATATAATATTATAAAAAATGAGAAACACCCATATTATAAAAAAAAATAGATCTATGACTTGACCTCTAGACAATTTTGTTTTTTGTATTTTGTTGGGAAACAGCCATTAAAACACGTTTATGCTATGATATTATGCATATTACTAGCAAGAAAATGGTTATTTTCTGATTAAAACATGACTAGACTCCCATGTTAAATATGTCTGTAATATAATTGTCATGATCCAATCAATCGGAACAGCAGACTGATGAATATCATTCTTTAACATATATACGCTCGAACAAATGAAACTTAAACATGTAAACGATATACGGAAACATATTAATAACAAATGTGATGCCGCGTATGACTAGCAGCTGTATGGGATTATTCGAAGACTAGATCTTAAGTCATTTGATAGATTGGAAATGTTAGAATAGTCCTTTCATTTTTTAAATGTAGATAGGAATATGCAGCAATGGAACTTGGGCCATCTCATTGCTGACGATTGTTGTGTCCATACATCTAATCAATAGATATTGTATGTGTATGCTCAAATATATCTTTCAAAGGCTCTGTAATAAACATTGTATGCGCCTAATTCAGTTGGATTCGAAGGATGTATTTTATTTCCATCTTTCAATCATAAAACATATCCCATAAATGTCATTATTGCCCCGGTCAGCTCAAACCATTTACGTCTTTGTGGTAGCTTCTCGTCGAAATAAAACCTGCTTTTGGATGCAAGTGTCTGTAAGCAGCTGAAGAAGATGCTCGACATAACTTTATCTTAAAATATATTATGCGGTTGGTTTCATTCTCTGAAGAACACAGTTGGCACGTATCGTTATTGCAAGGATGTCGCCAGTCTGAAAAATAAAAAAATCACTTCAAGGTGATTGCACACTTAACGGCTAACTTACGCTCGTTCATATGTATGTAGGCCTTGTAGTGTAAAAACGTTCAAGCTTCATAATGAAGTTGTAGAGCTGGCAAAACAGTTAGAACTGGAACTTACAGGAACGCAACGCGCTACTGTCATCTCCTCTTCAATTCAGAGACGGTGTACATATCTTGAGTAAAGTGAGAGCCAAAGTGAGGCAGTGACGATGCTTGTGTAAATTTGCATTATGACAACATGCTGTAGATTGAGCAATTATAGTCGTGTAGCTGTCGTGCTCAACAGTCCACGGTTCTTGCAATTATTTTTTCTTCAATGTCGACCTACTTCATTCGTCTAAAATGCGCTTAAATGGACGGAAAAATTCGGTTTGATTTGATCTGCACAATTAAGCTGAAACATGACGATTTTATTGGTAGATATCTAACTTAAAATGAAGGTAACGGAGTTCAATAAAAGCAAAAATATTACCTACCAGCATTTTCCTGCTTAGTATCTGAACACCTCGCCCAGAGAAATATAAAATAAAAACAGATAATCCTGTTTATCTTAAAATCTATTACATTTCTAAAATGGATGCTTGTTTGATTACTTGCTTTTAAAATGATATTAATGTATTTCAAAACGTTACCAGTTTCGGATTCTCTGTGCATATGTTTTTTCATAATCTGCCTTTAAACCATCTATACTCCGATGTTCCTATTACAGGTTATATGTTACATTAAGTGATTTTCCAGGGGAATGAAGTAATACATTCATATATAAATAACCGATGTAATTCGATTAGAGTCCTATTGTTTGCCAATTACAATAATTGATATACATAACACGCTATTGTTACCGTACATGGTGTGTTAGTTTTGCTGAGAATATTCCACATATGTTTTCCCTTTTCAATTGCCTTGACATAAAATAGAAAAACATAATAGCAAATGAATATTTACAACGCATGCTCATATAGTTATATTATGATGTTCATATTCAAATTGTTCATTCTCTATCTGATTGGATATCCCGTCGATAAGTCATAAAGCGGCGTCCATCTGAGTACATGTTGAGGAAGACTTCGACTGCACACAGGCATTCGCGCAGAACCACCGAGGTACCCCTGGAAAGTTTGCTCACCGTAACATGAAAAAAAAACAAAAAAAAACTAGTTAACCTGACATACAATAGTCAGTCTGCCATACAATAGTGTGTAAAGATGTACAAACAGTTGAAAATTATAGGCAGAGAAATGATCTATCTCAGTCTCAGAGATAAAATGGTGGTGTTACGGATGTATTTTTTTTATCAGATAACAAATATATTTTCCTACCAAGTATATCAAGTTTTCTAGGAAAACAAGTTTCACTGGTAACTAACATATATACCAACGGTGGTGAAATTCCGTCTTAATTCATCGTTTGATTAAAAACGATTAATAATGTTAAGTTTCATTATAGACTTGATTATATTCCCTGATTTACATTTCGTTATGAATATATGTAAAAAAGATAATCTTCAAGAATTCACGCGATTCCGTTGAATTATACCATTCAAAGCTGATAAGAAAATATTTCGGTTTATATTTCATTACTTTTATAATACTACCTCATCGCGATACCGTACTGAAACTGCAAATCTATTGACAGAAATACGCAACGTTTGGTTAGCATTCCTTTAAAATGGATATTGTTTATTCTGCTAGTGAACGTTAGCCCTGAAAATTCAGGATATTTACATTGACAATTTATAACTTAATGTGCTTTTAACGGGACATAGAATTAACATGCTGTTAGAGTCACGCGGAATCATTTGACTGACCTAAACGTAAATGTTTTTTATCTTCCGAAATGAATCCAATCATACATATCTGGGATGAACTATGAATATGTGATATCAACTTTTAAAGAACTGGTTGATGCCCTTTAAGGAAGATAAAATGCCAAACATTCTCTTACAAATTTCATTCGATGAGAAGGCGTATGGAATGATTCAATAGGGCGGCCTGTGGGCGGAGATAATTTGTATTAAAACAATAAGCCATGAGGAATAACAAACACCTACACTGAAAATGACAAGACTTGACTATTTGAGTTCACCGTCGCCTCGACAGTATTTCAGTAACATAGCGACGTCCAGCTAATAACAGGTAGAGGGAGAGGAGGCATCCGGGTAGAACCACCGACCTACCGCAAGCCAGCTGGAAGGTTTCCTCACATGTAAAACCGAATGACCCTGCCGAGATTCGAACCCACGCGGTGAGGGGCTGAGTGAGTGTTAAAGTCAGCGACTTTACCCTCTCGGCCACGGAGTCCCCTCTTCACTGAAAATAAACATGATCATTAGCACATTAATGTTTGATTACCCCTCCCAGCAACCCTTTCTTTGGTAAAGTTCTAAACCAGTATTCTAAGAATAATTCGAAAATGAATACGAGCACGCATATGATATATAAAGAGCGTTTCATTTGAAGAATATATAGACAGAAACAGTATATATCTTGAGTGTTGTTTAATATGTGCAATGTTGTTAATAGTCTTTTTCAGTGTAAGCTATATAAAATGGATTTTGACCTATTTCTTGAACCAATGAAATCTTGGTTAACAACCGAAGAGTTCGAAAAAGCACTCGTTTCATTGGTTTGCGTAAATTATTTGGGATATTCCACTGTAAAATGGGAGTTTCAGGGTGCATATCTCTGCCTGATTGTCAATTGGCAAATGATAATCTACAAAATTAAACATAAAAACAGCCAGTTGAAAAATTCAAACATAAAAACTAAGCAGTTGAAAAAAGCAAACAGTTGTCAATCTTTAGAAAGCGTACATGTAGTTAACCTTGGTAGTGGACTCGTCCCTCTAAGTCGCAAAACTCGCAGTGTATAAATTAGCTAACATAAGCCACATATAGAGAAACGTTTTTAGGCTTTTATATTATAATATTTTGGCTTAATTGGTGCTGGAATAACTGTTTAAATTCTTTATATGATGTATGATTCAGTTTTGTTAGTTTTGTCTACAAGGTGGTAATTATGAAATATTTATATTTTTTGAATTACCTCCTTTTAATTTATTCTTGTCCCAGTGGAAATATATAAATCTTCAACATACAGTATATAATTTTGTGCGTCTGTTCAAGATTTAAGATGATTCCGATGATGATTCAAAACACCCTCTTTCATTCTTACGCTATCTTGTGAGATGTAAGATTTAACGTGACGAACCTGCTGCAGGTAGCAGTTGAAGAAATAAGTTTAGTATTTTAGGTAAGGTTACTACTGCATCCAGAAAGCATTGCGCTATCTGTTGTGGGTTTAAAGAGATTTAAGCTCAAAGTTGAAAATAAAGAGAGAGAGAAAAAAAAAGGGGGGGGGGCTTACTTATTAAATTTCGTTTAGGCCATTGGGATAATTTTGTTTTAATATTAAGTTTGGAAGTTAAATTCAGTTTGTTTTTTATCTTTGATTCTTAAATTAATTAAACGTTAATTATTGAGACAATCGGTTATTGATACAATCATTCGTGAATAAGCTTTGTATATATTCCATAGCTTAACTTTAATTTAGTTAATCATACGACCAGGAGAGTCACAAAGAAATTTAGTTATATCTGTTGTTTTTCAGACCGTTCGGACACGTTACAATAGAATCAGCCTCCGTTTGCGCAGTTGGTTTGGTCTGCTGAACTAGGAGCCCCAAGATTGAATCTCACTGAATGAACTTTTTATGTTTCGCTTATATTACATTTTCATCACTTCTTTCATTCCTTTCTCTTCCTAGTATATTACATCTCATAAATTTAGCGACAAATATGTTTTATAGCATTATTTTAAAACTACAGACCATTTAAAACTTGCCAGCATTATTATATTAATTATATTATGTTGTGACACTTTTACTTTCTTTATTTTGTTTCTTAGGCCGAATATGATAATCTCTTAAAGTTTATAATTGAATGGCATAGTTCATTGATATTTATGTTATTACATAGTCTTGTATTTGATTTTTATGCTGTTACCATGATGAGACTTTAATAAAGATTTATATATGATAGGATTTGATCATAATGTGAGTGTTCTTTTATCATTGTATGTTCACTTAGAAAATGACAAGTAAATAATAGTTGTTCATTAGTAATAAATCTGAGTTTCCAACACAGACGCAATGGATCGTGCCGAATCATAGTATAACAGAATGATATAAAAGATTATAATTATATTTTATAATAAATTTCAATTGCGGATGTTTCCTATGATTAAAATAAGAGGGCTCACCCGATAAATCGAATATCTGTTAAGTGCGTAGCTCCAAGAGGACGCCCGATCATTACGTTCAAAAGGTCCTGTTTACATATATTTAAATTCATTTTCTTCTCTTAGTACCTTATCCTCAATATATTTACAGTTTTTTATTACATGTAAGAAAATCTTTTGAGTATATAAACTATTTCAAATTCGAATCAAGCAAAACAGTTTTACTTCACTGAGACTCCAGCAGATACCAGAATTATCACGTGACACACACACGTATGTCTAGTCCATTATTATCACTTAACTAACTTGAAGGATGACTGTTATATGGACATTTGGGATAAACAATTATCATGCTTTCTCCTGGTTTCGGCCCTTGCTCAGGTTTCGTGACCTTATACAAGATTCGAAATTCCGCATGTGCCATTCTCGGAATCGTACGGAAATGCAAGATAGTTGTGTTGTCTGTTATGGAAAAAAAAAATAATGCAAATATTTGTGATATATCAATAATTATGCAGGTTAAAAAGGAAAACAGCATGAATATAAAAAATATATCCATTTTTTGTGCATTAGGTTGTTCATTTGTTTTATTTTTCAATGATTTGACATTATTTTTCGTTTTAAATCAACTATTATCTGCACTTCCGGTTTAAATCGAAATTGTAGACAATGGCGGCTATTTTGTTTTGCATGCTACGTAGAACAGCCCAAGTAAGGTCAAGGGTAACGAATTGAGGAGAAACTGCAGAACATGCAAAAATAACATTACGTAGCCTTTAAAAGTCAGTTATAAAAAGTACTGAATGATATTTTCATGTTAATTTTCAATGTTGTTCACGTACTTTGAGTTTGTTTTTGGTTTCATTTCATGATTTGTTAAAAAGCGTCAAAATCCCAATACGCATGCGCGAAAATTCACATTTAGGGTCACGAAACTAGGACAATCCATGCTACCATACAAATTACAATACGAGTTCACATGATAATTTGTAATTAAAATTATATAGAACAATTTATTATATTTATTTTATTGAAGTCTTATACATATATTCAGACATTAAACAGACTAGTGTAACGACATATTATTATTTGAATAAATTCTTTTGCTGGCATTTCGAAGTTAAAAAATGAAAGCATAGACAATAATTATTCTCTCAATTATCTTTCATATTTCTTGCAAATGTTTTATCTATCCAATAATCATATGATCAATTCAATATTATTACAGTTGTGGTCTTCTAGATTTAATTTCCTTTATGAATTAAACAAGAGCAACTGGGAAAAATGTCTTTATTATAGAAATTTGATTAGTTTCTAGTTTTGAATATTTTTGAAAATGTGAACGGGCTGATTAAATTTTATTGGATGCATTATTGTATTTTTTCTGTATCATCTGTAGGAAAGAAAATAATTATCTCGGTAATTAGATCCACGGCAACATATCAGCATTGAATATGACTTCGCATATGGTTTCACAGCTTGGGGTCAACACTTTCACGACTTTGCTAGATTTTATTGTATATTAACGTCTCATCTATGTGTACATATCACATATAAGTATATAAAAGAGCACTTTGAAAGGTAATAGTCCATTCTTAAATGAGTTGTAAGACAAAAGAAATACTTGTTTATTTTATACAAAACATTTACCTACAGGGTGTTCCAAAGTATATATGGTTTAATCTATATGGCACCAATAATCAGCCCAATTAATTACATTGAAACTTATACAACAATAAAGCATATAATTTATCATTTATATATATAATTTGCATAAGTGTTATCTGTTGTAATGCACTTAATATTCATATCACTTTCGAGTGATTTAACATGGTAGGTGTCCATCTTCGGTGACATTCTGTTCACTTTTTGCTGTTCTTGGCCGACCCTGATTCTTATTTCATTCAATTTTACTGTCCCTGTTATTTAAACTTTTTTTTAATTATTCCATGAAATTGTAGTCTGTTAAGTTTTCCTTCATTTGGTTGCTTCCTTTTCATTTCTCTCATGATTGTTACCGTTAAGGAGTTGAAGCCATCTTTCTTTTGAAGTCAATACATTATTTTATTTCACAGTTTACACGAACAACATCAGTAAAGACATGTGAGCAAATACAATGCAATTATAACATGGTTCAAGGCGGAATCTCTCTCTTTCTCTTACATGAAATAAAATACACCAAATTCTTTCACAGTTTATATTTACAACGACAATAAAAGACTTGTACAGTTACAATGCATGTATAACATCTTGATTAGCGAAAAGCTCTCTCTTTCTCCCACATACGCAGTTTTCATCCCCCATCTCCATTTCTCTTTCACAGTCTCTCTTTATCTTACTCTCATTCACATACACATACACAGGTACACAGGTAAGCGGGCACTATTATAAATTGTGAATACAGCTATGTTTAAATTTTGGGGGAAAGTGATGTCAGGTATAGATGAATATTGAATTATTATATATATAAGTATATCTAAAGTAGTAAATATGTATTCTCCTTAAACGAATAAAGAAAAAAGGTAATATTTTATCCTAAGTTATCCACATATATATACACACATAATTAAATATATTCCAATAAAAATAGCACTGGAATGAGTATGAAATTCACTTTACACACACGAATAGACACATATACAATAGAATAATGTAAAAACAATAACCTAGGTCAAGAGAACAACATAACTTCAGTATTTTGACAGCAATAATGGACTTGTATTGCTTAGTCATTCAACATGAATTCAAGAGAGATTGAAGAATGATTTTCCCATGCACTTTATGTCTATTTTATTGATAGAGTATGTACACCGCGAGAGCGGTGTTTTGATTGGCATTGGTAGTACAACAATGATCGTGTTCCACGTGGAAATCGTAATTGAACAACTAAATTGGAGCAGCGTAGGATCGCTTCAGGTATGTCTTTTTCATAATAAATAGAAATTACAGAATAATTCCAAATTATCAATTTTAGCAGACACAGTAATGTATAGAAATCATTTAAAGTTTGTTTTATCTGTGAAAACACTGTTGTTCACCAATACCTTGATGAATTGTCCCAATTTGAATAATGCTGTATTATTTTTTGTTGACATTAAATCTTTGAACTGCATTGTGTTAGTATGCGTAGTAAACTATTTAGATATAAACTTATCTCTATATATATTGAAAAATGGGCATATGAATAAATAGTGCATTTCATCTCTTAGATTATTGGTGGAGCAAAGGCGACATTTCCTATCGTGATGCGGCAGATTATTTTGCTGCTAGCGACCAGTCTCAATAGGAAAACTGTGATTTCCAGTGCGAAATTTGAACATTGCCACATGTAGGGATAAAGGTTAGGATATTAGAAAGTTATCTTGCTCAATATTGTCTTTGAATAAAGCGTATCCTTTTCCTTTCGATGAATTTGCAAAGAGGACGTCCAATCTTGAATATATTGGTCAATTAATGTTTGTTTAACTAATTTATGTATGCTTTTACAGGTGATGTTAGCTTGCTACGTCCAGACATAGGAAAGACCACCACCATAAAGGATGTTCTTAACCCCGTTAACCCAGACAAACTGATGATTAGTTTGTATCATATGCTGGTAGCAGGTATGAGCAATTTTAGAGAGGTTTGGTATACCGAGGTGTACTCTTTCTTCTCTTATTTCAGTAGGAAAATACAATGGACTTCTTCGATACAATCAAGATTACTATAGCCCCATGTTTCACATTTATGTAAAATAGGTGTAATAGTAGCAACAAACCAATGTAGCTGTAGGTCAATCGGAAGGTCTAGATTATATATTCTGGCGAATAGTGCATACATTGCCTTGTTGGCCTGTAATATCAAATTACGTTTACATGCTAACATACTGTCTGTAGATGAAAGAGTTATACCTTGATATTTGTACTGTTTCACAACATCAATTGGTACCCCATTGATTTCGAAATTTTGATATTGTGGTTTATTGCTCCCAAAACCTATAACTTTGGTTTTTGCTAGGTTTATTATGAGCTTCCAGGACTTGCAATAATTATGGAAATCTTTTAAGCTTTGTCTAAAATCGACCTCTTAGAATCATCTGCATAGAGTAAGACCAACAATTTTAGGAGTCGTATGGAACCACCAACATTTGTTTCAATTATTACGCCGTTATTTGTTCCTGAAAGGAATGTTTCTAAATCATTAGGATACAAAGATAACAATATCGGGGAGAGGTTCTCGCCTTGTCTTACGCAGCTTAAGCTGTTAAAAAATAGCGACGTTGGCACATTGATAGAAACGCGTTTTTTTTTAATATCGGCATAAACATACATAACTTAAATGAAATAGAAGATGAGTTTCATTTTATACTTAAATGCCCATTATATAGAGATTTAAGAATACAGTTTATTCCTAAATATTATTACAATAGACCAAATATATTAAAATTTATGAATCTCATCAATACAAGAAAAAAGCGCTTTTGGTAAAACTAGCAAAGTTTTGTATAAAAAGTTTTAAAATTCGATCAGAGACGGTATTCTTTCATGTTAATTGATCCACTCTCACATATTTATATCACTTCAGTATGCTCATTATATTATAATGATAAATATATATGATATACATCGGTTCAGTAGCCGTTTTCCTGCATGTGTATGTTATTTGTATATATGTGTTTTGTATGACGATGAGCGATTGTATGCTTAAGTCAATAAAATTCTGTTCTGTTCATGTTAGTCAAAACATTAAAAATGTTACCCTGTATACCCATTTTTAAAATCTTATTCCAAAGCGCCGATCTCCAAACTAAATCAAAAGCTGGGGAAAAATCTATAAAACAACAAAATAATTTGAATTTTTTTCTTTTAGCTCGAAGTTTCTCTGTAAGAAAGTTAAATGTGAAAATATGATCATTTGTAGAATAATTTGCTCTAAATCCTGCTTGGTTTTCATTAAAAAAGTGGATATTCTATCGTTTAATACAGCCGTGAAAATCTTACCGAGACAACTAAGAATTGTAATAGGTCTATAATTCGCTGGATAAAGCACATCGCCCTTATTTTTTAAAAATAGGTTTATAGTACCCATTGTTTGTTTGTTTGTTGGGTTTAACGTCCCACCGTAGTACCAATTAGCCAGCTTTTTGGTAAACAACCTGTATCCAATATTTTATTAAAAGTGAACAGTAGATAGGGATCATTATATGTTTTGTGTACTTAGATGCTCGTTATGATATTGTGGAAAGGAGAGCTTGTTTTTCCAATTTTTCATTTTGATATGTGTTTCTCTATTTCAACAGGAGAAACTGGTTTATTAAGTGACTGAACATTAAGATTTTTTTCTAAGATTAGATTGATTAATATTTTGTTTACACGATTCGTAATTAGTTTTATTAATTTGTTAAAAAATGGTCATAGAAATGTCTGATAGCAGGACTTTCAGTACGTTTGTTTTTGTTTATATTATTTAGATGTCGCCAGTAGTCTTTGGGACGGTGAGATTTCATGTCACGCAGTTTTTTCTCGTGATTATGTCTATGTTTGTAGAAGTGTATAAACTTAGTTTATACGACCTACTAACTGTGTTAAGCTTGCGTTTGTTTAGTACAGTCTTGTTTAGATTGTATTTTTTTTCTGACTGTATTGCATAAGTTCCGTTCACGATGACATTCAGGCCAGGGTTTATTATTCCTGTTTTTAACATATTTATGTGTTGGTTTTGTTTGTTGAGAAACCATTTAGAAAAGAAGTGAGATTTTATCGTATCGTCATCGTTTTAAAGTAGTCGGCTTATTTCAAGTAAAATATTGGATCTAAGTTATTTGCGAATTCATCTCTTTTTGTATTATCCCATTTTGGTTTAAAGCCTTTATGAATTCCAGATAGTTCCTCAGATCGCCGTTCTACAGGGCTGATTTTAATATTAAGTGGGATATATAACAGGAAATGTCCATCAGAATATAGTGTATCCATGTCTAGAATAGAAAAATCTTCAATAAAGGGAATAACATGTAGGGACGACAATGAATAATTAATAAAAGACAATCCTCTATAGGTTAATGCACCAATGTTACGGTCTGAACCAATGCGCCCATTGTGAATAATCATTAAATCATTGTTTTTACATATGCCTGGTAATTTTTTACCAAGCCTATTTACCTTATTAGTACACATTGACAACCTCTCGCGATCTGTATCATAAAATTTCATTTTGGTTGCTGATGTTGTCAGAGAGTAACAACCTAACTTTGATGATAGGAAATCGTCAAATTCAGTAAAATCGGATAAAGTTGACGTATGGCCATTTGCATTCCCCATTATTAAATCATGTTTATATTGATTGCATATATACGCAATGTCATTTTCAAATTCACAATACTCGTCATCATTCAAACAACAAGATTGGTCTGATGGTACATACATAGTTCCTATGATTAAGCTTTCCTGGTGATTAACGGTACATTTCAACCAGTGAATATAATCACTTTTTGATGTTACTATATCTACGTATTTCAGGAGATTGTTGTGGACAAAAAAAACTATTTCACCTGATTTCCTCTTACATTTAACAGACCTTGGTTTAGAAAAAAAGGTGTAATCCAGGAAATTTATTATATCATGAGAATCAATCTTGGTCTCAGAAACGTACAATATCGCATGATCTTGGATCATTTGATGAATCTGGGTGCTTAAGTCGACTTTTCAGGTCACATACATTAAGTGAACCAAATTTTATCATATATGTTGACAGTTCGTCTGCATCTTTATTTATTGAAAGGGTTTCTGGGTGTGGTCTGTACCTTTCTGTGTGCAAGAGCTATAATAAAACTGGTAACCATTTGAGTGTTGATTGTTAACATAGCGCTTACGAAAAATCTTCTTTGAAGTGCCGGGCAAATCAATACATTTTTCGCAAAAGTATGTTTCGTAATTTAAGGGGGGATTATTAGAAAATCTATTTCATTTACATAATCATTATAATCACTATTTATATCAGCAGAGTCATTATTATTTTGAACCTCAGGCAGAATATTTACATAATTTAACTGTTTATTTACAAGTTGTTGGAAAGAGTCTTTTGCGGTCAGGCTTTGGGGTGTCACTTTCCCCGCGTGTCCCTACTTTTGACTGTCGTGTCGACCACTGGGGTGTCCACTATTGGTGGTCACGCTGTTCTGCTGGATTGGGGGATTGACCTTTATAAGATACCCAGTAGCAGACAAAGTGTGCATAGGAGGATTCGGGTGACTAGATGGACTCACATCTGGGTGTGTATCACCAGCATTCACTGACGACTTGGAATCAGACCTTGGCTGAGCAGTTTCGACTTCCGTCAGGTAAGCAGAACCGGTGTCTGAATAGCTGTCATCTTGGCTGAACAGTGGTGCTGATTGAGCTGCAGCTTCATTTTCCGTGTTATACGATGAAGGTGATGCCGAGTTCAGTGTGTTTTTAATGGTGCGTTTGTGTGTGTGTCCTATATACGTGCCATAACGTTTGAGTTACGTGGACCACGACGAACGGAGTGCCAGCCCTAGAAAAGGTCTCGAGTCACCTCCCCATTGATCTGGATTGCAGCTGGGAAGGGAAACTTGACGTTTTGGAAGCCATCTTGGAAAACGAGCGTACCACAAATGACGATGACGTCAGATTGTTTTCCCGTACTTCATAAAAAGACTTTGAGGCATAGCAATCATGACAATGTAACGGTTGTAAATATCTCTAGAATGTACAGTATAGCATACTTGTACATAAACTACATGATACAAATAAGAAACAGATGCTCATCATGGTAAAGTAAAAAAACCTATTTCAGAATTTGATTAAGAACAGAAACTGAATTTGACACTTATTATCGTGAAAAAGTAAAAAAAAAGGTAAAATTAGTACAGCCGTACCTATCAAAGACTAATTTGGTAATAAAAAATCGATGATGTTCCAGTTTTTCTCTCTTACTCGGCTTATAGTTTCATCCGGTAAAATAAATGACAGTTTATCTTCATCAGAAAAATGTTAAATAAAGTATCAATAGAGTATTTTTTCTATTAAATGTTTTTATATATGCATTTTTCTCTCAAATGCGTTACATGCATAAACCGGACAAAGCCGTTACTTTCAACAAAATTTACATATTGCCCCGTTTCAGATCTAGTATGAGCTGCTACATGTATATATCTATATTTGCTTAAGGTTTTAGAACCCTAATAGTCATAAATTCAATCAAAGCCTGCATATATTGTCACAAAATATTCTTTTAAAATGTCAAACAATGGAAATCTCAGGGGCAAACTGACATGTTATGACATGTGACTAAAATTATTTTATTACCCCCATAGCCCCTTGATAATTTTGCTGCCATGAGTTATATATTCCTATGAAAACTTAAGAAAATGACTTTCTCCATTTTTCAACAGAAAAGGTTTAGATTTTTTGATGAAGTTTGAAACAAACTCATATAATGCATCTTCCTACCGTGAGTTTTTCTCATAAATCAAATTCAGTTTTAATATTCACAGAAAATGTTTATTTCCCATAGGACTCAATGTTAACTTTAATACAGATTATCTCCCCCGAGTTAGATAAAAGTTGAAAAAAAGAGAAAAAAACAAACAAAAAAACTCTTGGTGAAATATTTTCACTTTTAATGTCTTCAAAGTGTCAAAGTTTCATAGAAATATTACCATCCAGTACCAAGATAGAGAATATAGCTATTATGGTGCTAATACCTTAATGCAAATCAATACTTAGGTGCCATAAAAATCACAATGAAAAATCAAAAATAAAATCGGCTACTAGTCTGTTTTATTTACAAAAAAATTAAGTTCGTTTCTCCACTACCAGATATGATTTTGGTTTTGTTTATACAATCACGCAAATTGTGTTTGATCCTTTCATTGTTCATGTGTTACCATATCTAAGATTATTTAAATCAATTTTATAATCTCAAATATACAGTTTTCTTTGGCATTGTAGAATCATTACTGGTATGATCTATTTGTACTGATGTTTTTGGTCAGCGTGCTGTGCATTAATTTATTCTAGTCGCAGGTATGTGTAGAGTTCAGCCTACGTATTGACGTCGGATATGAGGAGACGCCCATGCCATTTCCCTTGCATAGCTGGCGAGCTTACTCTGCTGATAGAAGGAAATATATATATATATAAAAAAAACGTTGTTCTTGTCTACAAACCTAAATACAATATGGTGGCCGTCTTTTTAAGTACACTTTTTTCTAGAACTAGATGTAAATTACATAAATTGTGGTAGTTTTGTATCCCTCAATACTGTGCCACGCTCATTTGTACCTTCAGCAATCCTTTTTGAATCATTCCTTTAAATTAAAAAAGTAATCATTCAATAAACCTTTGCACATGTATTTATCAAGCACAATCCTCATTCAATATAACCAGCCATAGCGAACTTGCAATATGAAGTAAATATTAATAAAAGCAATTAACGACCAAAACACAATATAAATGTAATGTATCATCACAAGTTTATAACATTGCTCTTTCATTTTATACATATTATTAACTACAGGATAAGGTATGTCATATTGCCTATATAAGATTGAGGGCTTTATGATTAATTGGTAGAGCCATGAATTAATGAGTTTTCAAACTTGTACTTTGACTTTCGCAATATACAAGTGTTATTTTCCTTTGAAAATTCAATTATACACTTTCGTGATTCTCTCTTTAAATGAAATTCCAATCTTTACTTCCTTCTCAGTTAAATTGCTAGCGGCACGTATCTTAAGTATGTTACACGACGTATGAAAGGTCCCAAAAGAGATTTTCTTAATGAGAACATAGAATATACAAAACTAAAGAGAAAGCGACGTGAATGTGAAGTTTCCCCAAGGGATTAATTCGACAGGAAATATTTTCCCAATACTGCGCACTAGGAGTTTAAATTTGATTAATTCTAACCGCGCAAATATACATGTACATGATTTGACTTAATTATAATTATCATATGCAAATTAAGATAAACAATGACAGTTTAGTGAAGAAGATTGTAAAATTCAGAATATTCGTACCGCAACAGCTGAGTAAAATATGATTGTTTTTTTTTAGAGATATGGATGCGTGATTAACATTATCCAGTAATATTTTAACGCAGTCACATAATTTCAGATCGAGTATCGCTTTCAGACTATTATTTTTCTTAGCGAATCAAGTTTAAAGGTTAGAGGTCAGTAAATACACACATCCCTTTTCGGGGTTTATGCAATTGAAAATAGCAAGAAAGTCTAAAACATAAATATATTTGAGAATCAACAAAATTCTGTTTTGTTTCATAAACCATTTCCTTCCAAAATGAAACCTAGACCTACATAAATCAACGAGTATTTCCCGATACACTAATCTATATGCTGGTGTAAAATTACACACATTATTCAATAGGAGATAAACATACATACGAAACGTGTGTTTCTCACCGATTATACCAACAGTAGGAACAATTGATGTGCAGATAAATTGAACTTAACACAGTATTACCATAACAAAGAACCTGTAAATCTCAGTGATGTGAAAGTAAAGATTAATCTATATTATCAAAGCTTGTGGTGCAATGAAGTTAAAATCTACCCAAAACTTAGAACTTACCGTCTATTTAAACACTCTTTTGACTGTGAGCCTTACCTTTTGTTAAACCTGGCCAGAAATGAAAGATCATTATTATCCCAATTTAGATGTGGTATTTTACCATTAAGAATAGAGACAGGGAGATATGTTGGAGAGGCGATCGAGCAAAGAGTCTGTAAAATGTGTGACAGTGATGTGATAGAAAATGAAATGCATTTTTTGTTAGAGTGTGAAGCTTACCAGGGTCATAGACAGTGTATGGTTAATTCATTAAACTTAGATGTATATAGTGAAGAACAAAAATTTACACATTTACTTGAAAAATATCCACAGAGAGTGTCAAAATTTTTAACAAAAGCATATTTACATCGAAAATCTATTTTGTTTACATAATTTATATTTATCATCTGTGCCGTTCATTACTATGTTATTTATTTTGTAAATATAAACGGTGACATATAGGCCCATTGGGCCGGGTGTACGTAATATATTATGTTGATCTATTTATATATCTTAATATATATGCATTGTTTGTACACATGTCACGATAATAAATAAACATTTACTTACTTACATACATTTGAGAGTTCCCGACCCCCACCGTCACTGATTGGTTAATTTAAATCAGCGAATTAAGCCGAGTATTGCCGATCTACTGACGAAAAGGTCACTCTATTGAACGTGTTGTATTTATAAGGAAAATAATTTTAAAAAATGGTGTTAATTTAAAATACCCGTCTTGTAACACCGGATATTCTAAGGACACTAAATGAATAAAATAAACACCTAAATCATACATCTGCAGAATAGTTGTATCTTCAATATCCATCATTTTATCCATTAAAAATAATTGAAATAATCATACTATACTATGAATTTGAATTTATACCTCAAAATTCTACCAACATGATAACTTACTCGTATCCACGCGATAACCACCGAAGCTATTTCGTTTGCTCGCAATACATGCGATATGGACATATATTCTTTTCCTGTTCCCTTTAATGCCAACATGAGAATCCTACCTTTCTGGAAATATCTTTTTTCCAGCGTAATATATATAGTACCAGTTAAGCACTTACCCGGTTATTATCAAGACACACACACACACACACACACACACACACACACACATATATATATATATATATATATATATATATATATATATATATATATATATATATATATATACACGAGTATTTGATCATTTTAGTCAAAGTGTGGCCAATCTTGGAAATGGAAAACTGTCCCTAGCTGTGTTTCTTTATTCGTATTATGATTTTAATTCGCTTTGTTCTAATTTCAGCAATGATACACCAAACGTCTGATTAATTCAGGGAAAAGAACATAATTTAAAAACATGATTAAATGATGTTTCGAATTCGATGCTTAAACCCCTTTTTGTTAAAAATACTTTGAATTACATGTAACTTTTAATTAATATTCTAATTGAATTTTACTCGCTCACAGTTAGGTGCTTATCTTATGATCCTTTTCAATAAATATATCTGCTACAATTGAATTAGTGAATAAGCAATGATCGGAACCTATTTAAATTAAGGAGAACATTTTATATACTGTCCGATGCAATGCCCTTTTTTTAGCGAATATCTTACATCAAAAGAAGATGGCATTGGCATGGATCAAATCTATGACCTTCATTAAGCTCCTGTCTTAAAATCTGGGAAAATAGATAGGAACGATGACAAAAATTTGTCGGGAGATGTGATAAGACTGATAAAGAGTTGTTGGATTCACACCAGTCTTCATGGCATTTACATGTGTATAATAACATACCATGAATGTAATTCATAAGATGGTGAACAATATGTATTCTACCAATACTGGTGTCTAGACTGTCTTTTATGTGTTTTTCACATGCCCGATTTAGAAGGCAATGTCTTATCAACATTTTTACTAAAGGGTTAAATGAATACGTGGGACAAGGATTTCAGCGTGATCATCATTATGTTTTCTTATTTATTGTTATACGATACATATTCTGTCTTTAAGGTTGATATTATCAATGAAATTAAGACATAAATTATGTTTATGTAAAATTAAGTAAAATTAAATTATTTCATGAAATGAAATCAATTCACATGATGGATTGTTGGAGACTTGTGTTTTGTCAAACGATATTTATTCTATTTCATTATTATCAAATACGCATCAACACCATACAGTTAAAAACCAAAACAAAACACACACACAAAAACAACATCTTGTATTTGCTGATAGAAGGATGCAAGCGTTGATGCAAGGGTTTTTATATGGACGTGGATGTTCTGTTATAAAACATTTATTTACATCTTCATTTCTGGTTCACATCATACCTTATTCTTAAAGGACTAATAGAAAGGTAAGCATAAAAATTAAAAAAACAACAAAAAAAAAAACAAAAAAAAACAGCGATACAAAAACAGATCGAAAATTGCCATTTATTATAAGAATGTCTGGAAGAATATTCAGTTTGGTTTTAGAGACAAACGAAAGTTCGTTTTCATGTCAATATTCGTGTCTTTTTTAAGATGCTCGTTGCCTTGTCTGGTTTGGGTATTCAAAAAGTGTTGCTGTTGTTGTTTTTTTGCACTAGGTAGTACTAACTGCACTCCGATCCGTTCTTTATTCGACTTAACATTAAGAGTGACTTGTTTCGTCTTTTCTGAAATACGCCCTTCTCTTGTAAGAAACGTCAAAAGCACTATCCATGACTATGAAAATATATTCAAGGGAGACCTCCTTATAGAAATGATAGAACATGACTACAAATGGTGTCCGTATTTACTTTTTCTAGTTAAATGTTTAGTTTCAGTTGTACGTATATATATATTTTGTCTTTTTCCATGTACATCAATTTCTAATTCTAACTTATATGATTTAGTATAAGTTACTAAAGAAATATTCAATGGTTTCATTATTAAAATCGACTGTAGTTATTTTTCGTTTTTTTTTCCATGTTTTGATTTGATTATATCATTAACTGATGTACTGCTTCAATTTGATATAAGATAATTCCTCTATGTCATTTCAACCAGATAACTGAATATCTCGTATTTAAATACATTTATTTCATAGTAATATACATTTATTTCATAGTAATATCTCTTTCGCAATCCTGAATTGAACTAAGAGTTAGGTGATTCCTTATCATTTCTGTTGAATGGATATTGTTTTTTTTTTTTCTGCTAGAGAATGCAGGATATGTGTAGGAACACGTTAAAACAGCTCGTTCACAGATGATAGTAGAAGGTAGAAATAAACAACAATATTTTTTTCTACTCTCTCTCGTTAATGTTGGTGAGGTCAGTGATATCTAAATACAAATAAACTCGGCAAGTGTTTGTCACTTTACACTGGAGAACTCCATTTTCGTATACGCAACTTCGGCGAAATCGGTTAAATATAGAATACGGTTTCCACGAATCAGGTGCTTGCGGTACCACGTGACACGTTCCACAACATGGAGTCTCCACTAGCTCAGGGTAGCGATTTGGTAAGTTAAGCCTATGATGTTAGCTCATGCGTGAATTAAAATTCTAAATTTAGTTTCAATACTGTTTTTGACGATATTATCAGTGATGGGAGAAAGCCCCATTTTTTTATACAATTACGGATGGTTGCATTGGGTAACCATACATCTATAGAAGGGTATTTGTAGACGTTATATATAAATATAGCTAAAATCAAATTCTTAGTCAATGACCATCTGGGAACGAGCTGGAAAACTTTCAATGCACGGTGGTTTACGGTGGAAGGAATACGTTGCATTAATATGTATCTATTTGTTTTATATGATGGGAATAAATATGTTTAAACTAAATGTAGTTCTAAAAAATCAGAAAATGTATTGTTAATTAAAAGTTAACATTAGCTAAATTGTGTGTATAACTACATAACTGCATATAGACTATTGATTAGGTACATATTTTGACCTTGAAGATTTTGTGTAGAATTAATCGATCGAGATTTCCCTTAAAAAACTATAAATGATAATTATAACTATGTTTTGCACCATGACAACGGTGCATTTATTGTATTTTTAGGGTGCCATTTCAGTTACTTTTTGTTTGATTGTTATCATTTCAATTTGTAACGTTTTCAGTTGAAAATGAGATCCATGTGATAAAACCTATGTATCAGTAATTAACTTAAACGGGACTTAAATACATGTGTATTGAACTTAAAGAGAACAAAATCATGAGAATGGTATGAAGGTATTGCATTGTTCTTCTCGTTAAATCTCAACCCATTTTGCCTAAAATGGCAATATCATCCCTAACTGTAGTCATTAAAATTGTAAAAATCATTTAAAAACATTGTTTATCCTGAACTGGTTTTACTAGTATTGTATTATTATTATCGGATTCTTACACGGATGGAAGAAAGGATTTGAAAATCCAATTAAAGGTTAATTGAAACATACTGTAATGGAACACTAGGCAACCATTGAAATATTCCTTATTAACGTTTGTAGAAAATGAACTACTTGAAATATACAGTAATGATTTACTACACATTAGAGATAATAACATCAAAGATACTTTGATTATTTTATATTATATTTCAATTCGACGAGGTTCGAAAGGGGCAAAACTCATTCAAATGCAAGCTGAACTTGAATATTTCTGTTGTGACACCATGGTTTCCTTTTGAAATACTAATACTTATCTGAAACAGTTGTATTTGCTACTAAATTTACAGAAATGTTTTGGCATCAGAAATTTACGTTGATATTTAAAGTCGAACTTAACAGTTGTAATTACAAATACATCTAAGGCAGTATTCGCTTAAAGTACAAATCAATTACTCAATTACTTAAACAGTGTTTTGACATGTTTGCGTTTTAAAATGAAAATTGTAATATTTTTTATAGAATTATCTTTCTATATTTATACTCGTACTTATATGATAAGGCATGTTTCTGAAATTCAAGTTTTGCTTCAAGTATGTTATTTTTAAATGTTTATATTATATATTCGCACCATGCCATTCCTATATGTTTATTTATTCGATATATGAGAAAGCTAGGAAACATGCATACATTATTGATTGACCTGCTTCAATGTATTGGTTGAATTAGCAATGTCCCGCCACGTCATAAGAAACAGCGGAATGACTGGTACAGTAATATTTCATTCAGAAGCTTCTGTTTCTGTGTTGTATTACTTGAAAACCTATACGTCATGCAGGACTTTAATGTAAATGCGAAACACCAATCGCAATAATCATCTTTGATAACGAAATCTGAATAAAAAAGTAGTCGGACAAGTTAAGATGTCAATGAGACAAGTGATGCAAACACTAACAATAAATCAACGATGGTTAACTTATAGATCGATCGTAAATATACAGTGACAACCTATTATCATTTTTTTTTAAAAATCACATTGTTTCAAGATTTATTCAAGAATATTAGTCTACATAGCTTCATGATGAATAAAAACATGTTTGTTTTCATTTCCGTTCACTTGCCAATTTCATGGAAGATGACATTTCATGATCACCTTACTTTAATATTCTTATATATGCACAAGGTGTCTCCTATTTCTTTATATATATATATTCATTTTTACTGAATTTGATATACGTGTATTTCTATTATCACTTTATACGCTCGCTCTTTAAACCTATTCAGTTAATACTTCAAATTAATGTATATATTAATTACCTCTGAGTCAGTATAAATTTATATTAAGTATTAAGTCAATAATTTAGTAAAAAAAACTTTAGCAGAATCGTTCAAAAAATAGACACACCACTTTCAAGAAAATATGCTCTTTTTTTCTTGGTGGTAAAAAAGGTAAATCAAAATATATATCAAAATTAAATAATGGTTTTCTAATCTGTTCTGTAAGTTTAGGTAAGAAGAATTAGGGAATCTCTTTTCATCTTTTAGACCTGAATGGTCAACATGTACTATGAAGTTTGAAAAGAAAAGAAGCAAAACATCTGAATCGAAATGAGTTAAATAAAAAGTCTTATTAAATACAATAAAGCGATAAATTTACAAAAAACTTTATGTGCATGCTTACGCTGCAGTTTGTATGGGTTGGTCTGGATTTCAGTTTCAGTGACATCAGAAAGAATTTACAATTTATGATCACCATTCAATTTATCATTCAGAATCACCTTGAATGTTGAAACTAGCTAATGTCGGAGATTTATTTTATGTAACTATTTTTATGCGCCTGATTTTGAAAGAGTAAAAAATATTATTTTTTTCGGAATTTGAAGTTACTTTTCATTTTATTAAAAACATGCGGCATGGATTTAAATTTAATACTATTCTTTTCTAATTCAGTATTTCATACGATATTTTATACACATCGAATGTATATATGTCGCAGACTTAAATGTAATGTTACTCTAACAACTGTATTCATAATCTTATATGTAATGAATGGAATGTATTGTCTCTGTGAAAGTAGGTCAGCCATATTACGACGTTGATATAATTACAGTTGGAGAGAGACCCCAAGTGCAAATGGCATATTGGTAGAACCAGCACCCCAGTACCGTAGACCATTTAGGAAGCCTTTTTACATTAGAATCCGATGGACCAGACACGGAGAACGAATTTACGGCGTTTAAGGGGTTTAGTAATCGACCAATGACATACACATACACACACAAATCACATAATTTTTTAAGAAACATGCTTATTTAGTTATTACGATTATTTTCACAGGGTTCATAAGTGTGTTTCAAAAAATAATGTAACATCAAGAAATATTCTGACTCAAATATGAAAACCTCTCATATTTTCGAAATAGGCGGCGAACTACTTGTACGTATCTGCGCAATTGTTTTCCTTTAATCCAGTTCAAATCATTCACACAAACTTTTAGGGTAAAAGTGAAAATTGTATCTTTGTTTGTATCTCCATGATTTTCTGAAATTGCGATATTATTCTTTCTGTATTGACATGGAGGTTCTGTAAATGTCCTTTCAGACACATCGATATTGCTATACCAAGTCACACCTTTATTTCTTTCTTTTAAACCACTAACAACAGCATGCAACAACAAACGATCTTGAATCTATGAAATTGTGCGAAGGAGAGGAAGCATGTTATCGATATCACCATACCACTGAGCTGTAGATATATTCACTGAATTTGACATCGAAAACAGGACCAACTGCTGTTTACGTAATTATCAGCTGTTACAAAAATCGATCGTAAAGAAACAATTATTTATAAGAAGGTCTTGAGATTATTCTTGATTAAATAAATGAGGTGGGGAAAGGCATTTTGCTACTGTTGAATAAGAGTGGAAACTTATCATTCAAGATAACAAATATTTTGGGTAAATCTTTATTTTAAAACTTCGTACATTACGATTTCGCTATTTTGACAGGAACAACTCGTGTTTTACCGTAGAATATTAGATCAATTACAGTGCCTGTTTCGATTTTTGTCTTCTTCTGTTTTTCCTAGTACCCTAGAGTCAATTGCATTGGGTTTTACATAATTCATCCTAGTCCTAGAGTGAAGGAGAACTTGTTCACCCTTCGGGCCAGTGTGCGTGACATGAAGAAAGGCTGATCGACGAACGGATGGACCCCGGAAGCCGTGGTTTATTAATCATGTGCACCGAGCCATTGTATCACTGATAAATATGAAAGTACATTTGCAGGTCTGTATTAGTCATTGAAGCATAATTGCGGATAAGCTATTTTGTATAATCGTTGGGGAAGATTGTTAAAAGTTTTATCTGGATTTGAATTTGTACGACATTTTGGAAGATTTCTCTTCTTAAAGATAAAAAGAAGATAAGATAAAAATCATAATGATATTTACATATATATGTTAAGAAGTGGGCATTTGTGTATCGTCAAAAATATCCGTCTGTATAGGTTAATACGATATGAAGTCAGTGGGTCATGTCACGTACATACACAAGGCAGAATATGTGTGTATATGAAGGTGTGAAATCACTGTGTCGCTTTATCGAGTTGTCGCGTGGACTTTTTTGACAGGAACAACTGGCGACAACGCGACAGAGCGACAATGCGTTTTTGTTTTGTTTTCGCAAAACATCACATTGTCGCGTCGACTTTTTTTTTATCAAATCCTCGCAAGGATTTGCAAAAAAAAACAAAAAAAAAAAAAACCGAGTTGATGCTCTGTCGTGAAGGTTGTTCAATACCGAATGTATACATGTATTTGAGCATGCAACAACGTGATAATTATAGTGTTGTCGCATGTTGGAGAGGCGAGGATTAGACTGCCCGATCAGGACACCGTAAGGCCTATTAACTCGCCGTAAGTTCCGACTCGTACATGGGATGGTCTTTGGAGATTTATTATTAATCTTAATGCTGTGTAAAACAATACTAATGACTTGACATCTGCCCTTTTAAGTGGATAGCATACCAGACTTTCTAAAACAATTTGGTGAGAGAATGCATATCGGTGCTTTCCTTTAAGCTAAGGGCGGATAAGAGACATATTAAACGAAACCGAAGAGCCATAAATAAATAACAAAGACCTACACTAACAAAGATTTTATTTTTCTTAAGATCTAGCCATGGTAAAACATTATCAATAGAAACACTTAGGCTGTAGACAACTGTGAATATTCATAGTTATCCTTGAACGTCAAACTACGGAAAGTCCTAACAGATGAATTCACAAACTCACGTAATGATTATTTTTCATTACGATAATAATCATTTATTTTGATAATGTCTAATTTTCAAATCAGCTTATTCAGAAGTGGGATTTCTGTTAGACATGAGTTCCTAATATACATTCGAGTAATCAAGTAAAAATGACAAAACAGGGGACTGTGCTAAATCGTAGTGTTAAAAATGTATTTTGTGAAATATATACTTCTCCATATATATATATATATATATCCTCTGATATGAAAAGGAGATATTTGACGATAAGACGAATCTGGGAGTCTAAATCCTATTATGTATTGGACGCAATGGCGCGCCTGTGTCCCTGAAGATATAGTCTGTGGAAAGTTTGAATACGTATCTAAATGTAAACACGCATGCCTTATCCCATCGATTGCAATGCTTCACCTGTGGAGTACACGGATAGTTCTAGAGGAATTATTTTTGGTGGGTGGGGGTTTAACGTCCCATCGACAGAATTACAGTCATCTGGAGACTATGCTATCTAGAGATAGATATAGTGTGACACACTTAAAGTATCACACCGTAGAAATGTTGCATGATACTACGCCTAGTAACATTATCCTGACACAGGGCCAACCAGCTGTATAACCACTCTGTGTATCGTCCATGTAAAGCCAGAAGGGGTCATTTATATACGTGCTAATGAGCTATTCTGGATATGCTGAGCACCAAGCAGAAAGCTACTAATACCAATATTTATGACTTAAATATGTCGCAGCGGGGAGCATAATTCTCGTATTTCCGGTTTAACTGCAACGAACTTTATGGTAGTATTAATACAGATAGATGTGTCGAACACAAACATTTCAAAACTGGATATATCTTCTTGATATTTTCGGTCACTAGGAAACTCAAGTATCTGTTCAAACAACTCTCCAGTCTTTCTTACCCGTGATACGTATCTGCTTCGTTATAGAATTATCTTATCTCATATGAACAAGATGTTATTCTTATTTTTAATACATTTTCATTCGATTAGCACTGAAAGATAACGTATTTAAATCACAGTGATCCGTTTGCATGATAAAAGTGGAAAAGAAGAAAAAAGACATACGTCTTTGTTCTGTTGATTAATCATAAGCTGTATTGTAAATGACGATAATTATCTTATTCTTATTATCATTTCAGGTTTGAGAGTGTACATAATTATATTTCATTGGTGTTATTATTTTAAACAGTATACAAAAACTAGTATCCATATGTAAATAATGTCAAATGTTTTCAATACTTATACGTCGTACGTTGCAAGGGGAACATAACGCTGAATTCAGTTATACCCTGTACTTGCTCCATGTACACCAGCTTAATTAACCCTTTCCCTCATATAGACTCATTTTGACGCACTCAATAGGTACCACATAAAGCCTGATCTGCAGAAAACCACAGTTAAACCTTACCAAATTTAATAACAAAATCCTCATTTCCAGACCACTGAGGAGCAGCGAACAGCATAAAACCTGATCAGCCTGCGAGTTACTCGCAGGCTGATCTGGTTTTATGCTGTTCGCATAGGTCTTTTCATGGTGTCCTCTATGAGGGAAAGGGTTAAGCGTGTTACAATAACATTACAAGTCATGTCAGGTCACTTACCATCAGTTATCAATGATTCATGTTAAGCTCTAAATTAAGGCAACCCATCATTCATTTATTGTTATCATGGTCCATCAAGTGATTGTGGGAATTTTAGAGTAAATGCAAGCCTTTATAGACTTAGAGCAAAAGAAAAAGCATGTAAGTCGAAGTCAATGGATGATTGATACTGCAATGGAGTCTATATAAGCATTTGAAAGTTCATTATTTTGATTTAATGATAGATGGATTACCTTAAAACGATGCATATATTGAACGGAATTTCCTACAAGTCTTATGTCTATAATCTTAAGTCTTCAAGATTTGATTTCCCCGATATATTATTCAATTAAGATGAAGAAAACTGTAAAATGATTTTCTGATAGAACTTTTATTAGATTACCCTATCAGTAATTTCTTCAGGCTGAAATTAATTTGTCGGATGTGTTAGTGTTTTTTTTTTTCTATGCTATTTAAAGGATTTAAAAAAAGATGCGAGCGATAATCATATAAGCGGCAACATTTCCTTATTAAATGTGACTTTACAATTTATATTTTTGCGGTTATCCAGCTGTTCAATCATCAGACAGTTGAGAATTCGAAACATTTATAAAATCTAGGTTATCCGATATATATACGGTGGCATAGAAGTGACACGCACTTCTCTTTTTCAATGTCGAGAGAACGAGATAATAAGTCGAGGGAACGAGATAATAAGTCGAAGGAACGAGTTAATTATCTCGAGGGAACGACTTATCTCGTTCCCTCGAGATAATGAACTAGTAACTAACTCGTTCCCACGACTTATTATCTCGTTCCCTCGACTTATTATCTCGTTTCCTCGAGATAATGAATTCGTTCCCTCGACTTATTATCTCGTTCCCTCAACATAAAAAATAAGAGTGCATGTCACCTTTATGGCACCGTAGATATATGCCTTTTATTATGTTGACAATCTATGACTATGTTGCACGTGCGGCGGTTAAAAATATAGAGGGAATCAAGGTATACTAAATGTACTCATTTAGACCTTTCTTTAAAATTGGTACAGATATCATAAACATGTCTAAAAGAATTCATGGCCAAATAACTTTCAGTTTACAGGTAATCTAATGTCTGTAATGCCACACAGGCGTAATAAACAATACTTTCCACATAGGAAACATTCACGGATTGCATCCAGACAAGACTATGTTTCTGCACTTTATCCACAAAGGAATTCAGGTTCTTACAAGATATCCACACAGAAATATGTCTAAACTGTACCATACAGTCTTAAGCTACATCAGTCATGAATGACATTTATTTTCATTACAGAAATATACTTGTGAGATACAAAACAATAACACATTTTGAATATCAGTTTGACTTTAACTACACAGGTGTATTGTACAAATATTAACTCTTGAATCTAGCATACATGATTATATCTTACACTTGTTTTAAGCAGGAAATTAAACATGTACGTATGAAACCAACTGCTTGCTACCCTCAAAGGTCAAACTTAATGCGTTTTCAATTACGTCTACAATCTGTAACTTGGACAAAGCTTTGATATTTTCCATCATATATTTATACACAATAGTTGAAAATCATATTAAGATATCATCATATGTTTTATAAATGGTCTCTGAGCAAACCATCTGAGTTCTCAGGTGATCTCAGTGATTGCAATTCATAGACCTTCCCTGCTGTCATTTAACATAAAGGACGCTACTTCCTAATGTGGTGTAAAGGCCCTAAGGAAGAATACCAGTCTCCAGTGACTATAGTACATGTATGTATATTGTATGAATGATTTTAAATCTTCAGATATTCTCAAAATAATATCTAAGGATGATAAAAATCATATACATCTACTAGTGTCCAGCTCAGAATGACCTCTCACATGTACTTCTATTCATGTCTACACAATAATATAATTCACTCAGTCACATGTATACAGGCAAACTCTAAACAGCACTTTAAAAGTACGGAGAGTGCTGAAATTTTTTTGTGATATATGTATAATTTGCCGTATGTCCTCTTAAATCAGAAACCTCTGTATTTGTATCGACATATCTCACCAGGCCCAACGTCGGTCAATGATTTAGTTGCAATGACAAAAACATCAGTTGTAACACTCATCACTGATAAATAATAAATAGAAATATATATCACATTTAAAAATGTCAATGCGATTGTGAAATTTGCCCCGAAAGCGACGATTAGCTCATTTAAAAACAAATCGTTTTTAGTTTTAAACTTTTATCTTAAATTTCAAATTTAAGATAAAAAAATTATTTTTAAAAACTTATCAAAAAAGAAAACAAAACAAAAAAAACCCATAAATATAACGTATGCATGTAACGGCAATCTAACTGTATGAACGATGGCATTTCATAATCACTTAACCGTAGATTTTTTGTGTGCAAGGCCACGCAGGTGTTGTTCGTCGTTCGAAATAAGTCATCCTTTCATTTCATTTGCACATGATACATGTACTTAATTTATCTATGTTTATTACATACTTTATTCTATTATCTGTTATTATCAGATAACGTCAGTCATGCTTTCACAATGATTTAGAAATGAAAAGAGTGAACTAAAATATTTAGTGAATGATTTTATTCTTAGCAAAACACTTACTTTTTATAATTACTGGCTGTTTCGACCATAACTGTGGACATCCTCGAAGCTTCTGACGTTGTGACAGGTTACAAGGGGCGGTTATGAACAGGGACCAGGAGATCTTCCTTTCCTGAATCTACGACCCTCTTTTCGCCGATCTACGTAAGATTGGTGGAAATTCCCGATGATTAGAGCAGCGAGTGATATGTTGCCACAACGTCAATAGCTCCGAGGATGTTCACAGAAAATATGGTTTCTAAATATGGTTTTACCAGCACGATGAACACATTCAAGAAAGTGAAATTAAACCTTTGATTTTAATGGTTTGCTTATTCCCCATTCAATCAATTAATAGCAAAAGAATTACTTTTATTCCATATTTGTAAGGATTTTAACACCAGTGTATGCTATTAATTTAACGTTTAAAAATTTATTGTACCTCGGTAGTAATATGATAAGACAAACAACTGAAGAAGAACAATAGATTTTTGCCCCTTAGCGGCAAAAACCTAATAAAAAGAAAATATGAGCACTCCCTAAACTCTGCATACAATGGCTACATGTCTTCATGAATTAAATCACAAAGCTAATACAATAAAATACGGTAATTTTATAGGCTATACTCTGCCTCCCTGTAACTGTTCTTTTAAAAGGAAAAAAGACAAAAGGAATGGAGATGATGCACATATTTCAATGTTTTTTCTAAACATTTCAATTCACTAAACAAAACGTAAATTAACTTGCAGCAGCGATGTTGTTTAAGACATTTGCCCATTTTGAGGAAAGGATAATCACATTTCGAAAAACCAATAAACCAAGACGTGAAGGCTAAATTTGTCTAGTCGGTATTTTATATAAAACAGGCAAAGTTTCTCGCAGTTAAGTCAATCTCTCCTGATCCGCCTGATGCGTAGCAGCACCAATTGAACTATTATTCCTGGAAATGATTAACTTGAAGACCCCCAGAACATTGCTGTAAAGACTAACTTCTATGATATATATCTCTGAAAACACCATACAAAAAGAACCATTGTTTTTTTAAATGGTTTGCAATTCGTAACAGATTTTAACGCGTTACTGTATGCCAGATTCAATCCCGAAACTTATGCTGATCATTTTTCACCAAAAGGACAAAGGAAAAAAAATAAACAGATTAAGACATTCTTCTTGGTCAGCTAACGTTTAAATGGCTTAACAGATTTGCATGTATTTTTGTTCGTTTGTTTATATTAAGATTTCGCCTTTCATAAATATGCCATATGCTCGATTATCGCCAATGCAAAAATAAAATGACTATCTGCTCAAACAATTGTAATTTATATAAAGATGATAATATCTGTCATCAGCCTAGCCATTTAGAGTGCTTCACATTTGTAAACAATATTTACACATCACAATCAGAGTAACATAAGTAAATTTT
>CM037780.1:49063861-49113861 GCA_021229015.1 Solen grandis | reverse complement strand
TTTATTTTCGAGGACACGGGGTCAGGTGTAATTATGTGATCTAGATAGTTTAGATAGGGAAGTGATGGGCTATTTTGGAAATTAAAGGGGATCCAGCCTTATGATTTTATTACAGCTTGGGACATCTCACAAATCTTAATGTCATCGTACAGGTATAGAATCAGATTGCTATAAAATTGCTATAAATTTGATACCCCCACCCAATATTGACAGAGATGACACGTATTTGGCAATGAATTAGACTGCATAATTATACTGCTTTTTGTTTAAAAAATACATACATACATACATATTGACAACACACATATTGATGTTAGTTTCTGACTAATCAACCATGATAGTGTTCATAACAAGGGAATGTGATTTGCAATATTGTGTTTTATATGTTTTTTTTACAGAAAACATAATGATGAGGTCATTTCTCTATCTTGTTGTTTTGATCGCTGAGGTAATGGTAATAAGGTTACTAATTAGTTAAGTTATTTTCTTTTAATATTCATTAATATATATACCGGTGTATATAAATAGTATTAAACCAAACTTCATATAGTTTTCAAGATTTTTTAACTATCGACCTATTATTATTAAACAACGCAACCTAATGTAATCGTTGGCGAAAATGACAATAAAGAATATCCAAATTCGATGCCCTTTAGCGTGCAAAATATACGTGCATCTGTTTGTGTAGGCGGGAAAAATTATCAATGGAAATACCAGAGATGTAAATACCTAATGTAGCTTCGTGGAAATACTATGAATGCAATTGTATGACGTAAGCCAGTGAAGTGCAGCAGTTTACGCACCTCAGCATGTAATGTGTCCGTGGTTAATCTAATACGAATATGGCATATAAAATTATGTCGTTCGGCCCTCCCAACTACAAGACCAGTTTGGTGATGGAAATCAATAAAACGGTTCCAAATTTCAAGTCACACTTGCTCATTTAATGTTTTAGATTATGCTTAACTTAACATTAGGACTTTCAGTCCTTTGATTTATCATTCCTACTTTGTTTTGTATATGTCACGTGATTGACATTGACAGCGCCTTTGATACAACGACCGTGTCTCCAGTGGCAGCCATGTTGGCACATGAAGCCGCCAACAAGTTCCGGTTGTTTGATACAAATGGCGACGGGAGTGTTGATGTTGGCGATATGCTGAGATTTGTGGCACAGAATGACAAAAACCGTACTGTAACTCCGTTTTAATCATTTCTATTTTCAAAACAATCTCAAAACTTAAACAAAACTGATGAGTCATGACTTCTCGGGAAAAGTTTGATGGATGAATTGTGCAAATGTTCCATCTAGAAAAGGTTTTACCGACTAGGCTATGTTGTCCATTATTTACCAGTATATTTCACCCACAAACCAAGGCGAGAAAGTTGATTTAGAGGAAACAAATGCAGATTATTTCGTGCGGGCCTGATATTGTGTTTTTCCACGTTTACGTCGATCTCAACGGTTTTCATTAATTTGTGGTCTTAATTATTTAGAACGCAAGTAAAAGCAAGATAGGCACTCGGATAAACTCGCATGTATTTGTCATTATGTGCCCTCCATTCATATAAATCATTATGTCTTAATTGAGGAATCACATGTCATATATTGAATTTTACTTTCCCCCACCTTAATTTTAAAAGTCGCAAAATTCAAGAAGGAAATAAAATCATGTCTACCATCTGCAAAAGATTATATAATGCAAAATGTATGCATATGCTTAATTTACGTTGAGATAGTTTTTCGGCTTCCATTTTAATGTATCTATATGTGTTATATTATGGTGCTACCAAGCCTTTAAGTTGACCTATATTTCTAGCATCTAAATATCTTTATTGTTGAATTGCACACTGCTTTTCAGGTGTGAATATATAGTTTTGAAACTACACGTATAATGTATTGTACGCATTGTCTTATCCAATACAGCTCTCCTCGAGCATGTCCTAACCTTTAGAGCCCATGGAATAAAGAATTCCAAGATTAATACTCTATGTTCTGACTCATAGAGTTCATAAGGAGCTTTAAAGTTAAAGGCATTACACAAGCTTATCTGTTTTAAAATGGGCCCATGGTGCCCTCATTTCCGATAATAACTGCTATGCTCGTTGTCTTAAAATCAGGGACCACGTGGTTTCAAATTGCCGTTGTGCTTTCTGATAAAACCACAATGGCTCCATATTTTTACAGTCATTATTATCAAATAGCACTCTATAACATTTGCAGAAATGTGCAAAAATATCAAAATGGTGATTGATAAAAGTTGTTCAATGTAATATACAAACATTTATATAGATATATGTTTTAACATACGTCAGTTAGTTATATGGTTTGTGTATTTGTGCAGATGACGGGTGTTTGACCTGCCGTCCCATGTCTGGACGGACATCTACCTGGTGTGGTGGGTATTCCACCGCTATGACAAGGACGGCAATGGATGTGTCAGTGGAAAGGAAATGACTGAAGTGCTCCACAACATGGACACGAACCGTGAGTAAAATCACGAAATCGGATCAAATCCGTCATCTACGCTACTAGATTTTATGTTTTGGTAGGGAATAAGCAATTTCAGCTGACTTTGAGTACATTTTTATACCTTCTGTGGTAAAACGGCATAGTTAATTGCAAACAAACATGGTAAACATGACACAGTACATGAAGAATCACAAACTCATTCCAAATTTTGGATAGAATTTGAGAAAGGGTCAAGGGCGGTTAGAACGTTTCCTTCTGTAGCCTGTAGGTGAGGGCTCGATCCGCGGTCGCCATATTCCAAAGTACATGTAGTTAAAGTAGTACTGGCGGCTCCGAGTAAATGCATGTTTGTTCCAGGACTGGTTGGCTCTAGTAGATAATATGACGGGGCGAAACCAAACCAACCCCCACAAAAAGTTAAATGTTTAGACCCTCTGCATTCTCTTTTTTCTTGAAATGACTGGGTTAAAATATATTGCTTGATTTTCCGATTGATTACGGCAAGGTAGTGAAGTGTGTATACACCAACTCCGCATTACACCAGCCATTGATTATAAACTGCATCTTGAAAACCTTCAATGTCAAAACAAGTGTTTAAGATAAAAAAAATATGTCGTTATATACAGCTTATTAGATAAAATAGAGATTTAACTTAAAAAAAGAAAAAAACATAGTACATCTGTATTTATTAGATAAGATATCCTATGTAACAAAGAGTTGTATATGGAATGTCTTCTACCAAAGTCGGCCATTTGCTTTTGTTCGATCATGCTGGACAAGGCTAGAATTCAGTTTGACAAATATTGAATGTCTTGAAGTTTAATTCTGAAAAGGTAACAATTTTCGCCTGTGTCGGAAATGCAATCTGAATTGGCATAACATTAATATTTTTCTTGGTTGACTGCTTAATACAAGTGCAAATAATACAGGTGCAACTGTATTTGAATCGGATAATTGCGTTGATAAATCCTCGAGGCATATATCATATTCTATATTATTCATCAGTAACCTTTAAATTATTAGCTTTTATATTACTGAGTAATGTCAGATTTATTCATTTATGCATGTACTGGTATATTGCATCAAGTTAATCTACGAAATGTTTATTTCATTAGCTGTGGATAATTCAGTGAGACAGACGGAGGTTACGGAATTCTTCAATTATGTAAGTTCTGATCTTTTGTGCGTCAATTATCGTATACATCTTAATTTAAATAAATGAGATAAACATAACCGAGTGCAGTTTGAATTGTATGAACAAAGTTAAACGCAGATTGAGAAGTGGACGGGCGGAGAGAAAATGGATGACAAACAGACAACAGACATACAGATATTTAGATTAGTAGATAGATAGATTGAAAAATATATAGGTAGATAGATAGATTTACACATGTAGTTATGGGGTATTTCTATTTGAATTTCTGTGGACAGAAAACATGTTACAATTTAAACAAGACGACAGTAGAACGACCTTCTTATAGACCAGTTTCAGAACCAGTTATTCTAAGATAATGGCACACTGCTGTAGACATTCAGTTAGTATCCTGTTAATCATAATGACCTACTAGTTGAGCAACCTTCAAACAAAACGCGTAATTGTGTTTAATTTACATTGCCTCCCTTTGGTCTCTTTGAATTTGTGTCTGAGCCTTGTTATTAACAAAGATTTATACCTTGGCATTAATATCTCGCTACAATGTTGTAACATGATATGTTATTTCTTTTCAGACTTGGCAGCACAACGGAGTCTGATTTGTGTTCATACTTTAATCACGTAATATGAGAATAACTGGCAGAATAAAGAATAAACCCTCATCTTGCAATTGATATTTTCCGATTGCTCTCATTTTTAAGGTTATTCACACACGCAGAAGTGATGAAAAGGTAGTCGAGAACATATGCAGTGTCCAGACCTTGACTGAACATTACGTTAAAATACCTTTAATTGCTGACAACTTTCAGTTTTTTTCTTCTTCCTTGTATATCAATGGCTAGCAATCATTTACTGAATAGTATGGCCATATTTAGTTATTGCGGTCAAGTTTAACCACTAAGTGGGGTCTTTTTTCTGATTTGACAGCATGTAAAAGAGAAAGTGGTTGGATACTAAGGAGGTGCGATATCCTTGTCCATTTTGCGAATAGACCATTTGTTCTTTAACGTGCCCGATGTATAGCACTGATACGAAGGAAACATGTTCTTTTGAAGAACTTGTACTGAGTAGCCAAGTGCCAAGCAAAGGTGCTTCTGGTACCAGTATAATACATCTTTGATTTGACGCAGCCACCGGAGGAAAGTGCCCCGGCTGGGATTCAAACCCCAGATCTCCCGATCAAGAAGCGAACATTTTACCACTGACCTATTTTCTTAGTTGAAAATTAAGAACTTTGTCTTCAAAGTGTAAAAAGTACTAGGATATGAAGTCTTTCTTTCCAGCTTAAAATAAAAAGAATTGTATAAATAAAAATATTATATTTCATTTCGTCTCATGAACTTCGAACATGTTATTTTCACTTTCGGCTACGCCTTTCGTGAGAATCCAGTATTCGGAGTTTACTTAATGAATTAAAAATGCTGCATTTTCCAGAAAAAAAACCGGATACATGTCATCTGTATATCTTTATATATGTATGATGAACCCCAACCCTTGCTGATGTAGATCTACCCATGTTTGGGTCTGGGCGTTGGTCAAACGCCAGTGGTTAACGTTTAGATGGTAATCCCCCCAATCTTGTATAGCATCTCCACCATTTCATTTACTGCGAAATCATTAACTTTCTAATTTATCGGCGAATACATGGTGGGCTTTATACACAAATATTAATCCTCACGAAAACTTGTCTCTTTTATAGACCGCACGCTTTCTAGAACATAGATCCACGAATAAATGTACCCACGAAATTCCCGTAGGTACAAAATCAACGAAATTTTAATGTCAACAAAAATTAATGATTTTATAGTATCGATGGTAAGATGAACAGCTTTTCTGGAAACTTCATGAAGGAACGATTGCAATAGAAGAAGAAGAAGAAGAAGAAGAAGAAGAAGAAGAAAATGATGATGACGAAGGGAAGAGGAAGAAGAAAAAAGTAGAAAGAAAAGAGGAAGAACAAAGAGAAGGAAATAGAGGGTAGTGGAGAAACAGAAAATGAAATGAAGAAAGAAAAACGAAAATAGGAATGATAGAAGATATAAGAAAGAAGGTAAGGGAGTATTCCTTAACTCATCTCTTCGATTTTCTGAGGGAATTTCAGACGTTTAAAGTATAATATACGTTTCGCGACCAAATGCAAAGCAAGAATAAATCACGGCACTTTACAAGACAGGAGAGATATGTTTTACTTCCTACTGCTATTGTCTACCAGCAAAGATATATCTGGTTAAAGTGGTTATTCCTATCCTTGTGAATATTTCAGAAAACGATTTTGAAATTCAACAAGACAACTGAGTGGCCAGATTACCTTTAAATGTACGTTTAATGACACGGTTTACTGCTTTTATCGTTCTTGAAGCGTTTTATTTTTAAAACATTTAGGTTCTCGTTTCAGGAGGATTATTTGCAGTATAAGGATCATAGATAACTATGGTGGCTGATTTGTACCATGTATGTTGGTGGGATGAAAAGTTGAAGACGAAAAGACGAAAAAATCCCAGTTGTCGAGTTTCGAGTTTAAGTGTCGCAAACTAAAATATCAAAACTTCAAGGCGAAAGTTCAAGTCGAAAAGATTAATCTTCAATTATCAATATTTCGCTTGACGGGCCGGGATCTCGTCTTTCGCCCCGACAACCCACCTAAAAGTTTCGTCCTTGCGCGAGGCGCCAAGCCGACCATCGAACACGAAATACATCTTATACCTTTACCAACACGTCTTATCCCTTTACCAACACGTCTTATCCCTTACCAACACGTCTTATCCATTACCAACACGTCTTATCTCTATACCAACACGTCTTATCCATTACCAACACGTCTTATCTCTATACCAACACGTCTTATCCATTACCAACACGTCTTATCTCTATACCAACACGTCTTATCCCTTACCAACACGTCTTATCCCTTACCAACACGTCTTATCCCTATACCAACACGTCTTATCCATTACCAACACGTCTTATCCCTTTACCAACACGTCTTATCCATTTACCAACACGTCTTATCCATTACCAACACGTCTTATCCATTACCAACACGTCTTATCCCTTACCCAACACGTCTTAATCCTTTACCAACATGTCTTATCCCGTTACCAACACGTCATATCCCTTTACCAAAATGTCTTATCCCTTTACCAACACGTCTTATCCCATTACCAACACGTATTAACCCTTTACTAATATTTCTTATCCCTTTACCAACACGTCTTATCCCTTTACCAACACGTCTAATCCATTTACAAAATGTCTTATCCCTTTACATGTACCAACTTGCCATACAACGAAGTGTCGACATTTCGCTTTCAGTTTTTCGTCCCGCCAAGCAACTTCAAAATTAGTCGTTAGCTACTGTTACTATGGTCCCGGTGCCATGTCGAGGCCAGTTCAATGATTGCCTGATAGGGTCCAGGTGCAATATTAAGACCAGTAATTGTTTGCTAGGGTACACGTTAAACACATCCAAATTCCGGGTATCCATGAGTATCTAGGGTCCAACTATGCACGTGCTACTAGCGTCCACATGCATTATTTGGACTAATCTTAGATTGCAAAATACGCAGATCTAGAAAGACATGGACTTGAATACCTTCATCGATAAACAGCGACGAAAGCTTCACATTCGCATAAATCTTCACACATTCCTAAATTTTCCTCCGAGACTTGTCAGATTGACCATTTGATAAATAGAATTTCCACATATTTGTCAATAAGTCTGGTTGATATAAATGGCTGACCTTGTCAGTGTTTGGTTGAATGCTTAGGTGACGATGTCAATATATAATGCACTGTCGATGCTTACCGAGTATTCTCATTGTCTAATGGCATATATTGACTGCCCACTTTCATCGGTCATTTATTGAATTCCAAGGCAAGTTGTTGACCAGCGAGTGGTCTTAATCTTTCATAAACACACTTCGTTATTCGGTAATATGATTTACATTCTCGGTAGATACCACCTCCTGTAGATGATAAATGCATGGATTTATACAAACCGGAAGTGCGAGTATACCAGTCGTAATAAGTACATTAAACCCATTACTACACGAATTTTCATGTACACATTTATGATCTTATGAATGTTTATGAACTGAACTATATATTTTTTGAAACAATTATTTTGTCTTTGCATTGCAGATTGTGTAGAATCTAAGCTTCAATATTGTATGCGCAAACAGAGAAGACCCTGACTAAACAGCTCCTTCTAGGAGCTGTCTGCTTTGTTATTAACTCCTGCTAATCGCTCTCGATGGTTCTTCGAACGGACCAATACGCTAAGGAATCTTGCTCTAACGGATTCGAACTCACAATCTTTGGATTTGCAGAAATGTACGCAGCCTCCATACACGGTGCCCATGCATTTGCGATGAATGTATCAACATTCAGCTAGCAATTCAAAATTAGTACACTTTCATCGTGCGCAAACTCTAAAACTAATTATCTCCCATTTCAGGCAGCATGTTAATGTAGTTAATGACTATCTGGTCAGGTGTCCGAATAATGAAATTGTCTGTGTTGTCATTTCATTTGCCTACGGTTTGATTCACTATATAAATGTGTATCATGTTCTTAGAATGACTGGAATACTATCGTAGGGACGTTTTTCCAAAGCGATCAAACCAACAAACTTAATGCATGAATCAAATTTTACATGCGTCATTGAATCAAATATAGATAATACTGCTTACTGTCATACACCGTTAACGCTCATTTGAATTTTTAAGGCGTTTCGTGTTTTTGATTTCATTTCTAAATATTTTTAGAGCATATTGAAATGACATTTTATATCAATATGTAACTTAAATGAATTCTATTAGTTACAGGTGAAAATATTGTCAAAGATGCATGAAAAAGTTCAAAACGAGCATAAAAATCACCAATATATATATATACAGAGAGAGAGAGAGAGAGAGAGAGAGATTATTTAGACAAATATTTTCCCTTTTTCCTGACTTTTTGGTAATATCTTTAACACATGCATCTTTAAACTTGAGTGTTCCTTTAACAATATACTTAAACTTAATTTGAAATAAGAGGGAAAATTCCCCAGATTTCGTTACATATTATGTTATTAATTACCCCAAATTGCTATACGTAAAATGCCATGAAATTTAAACGGCCATAGAACTCCCGGTGATTTAGCAATAACATATATTTCAAATCTTATTACATTTCCTCTATTTCCTTACCGACGAACACAAAAATACGGGTTCACGCGTACAACTGCCTTTCGGTCATATACAAATCAGAGAAAAAATATTTCGAGCTTGAAATCTGTTTTGTAGACTGTTAAATTAAGTTATTAGATAGGGGAAATTTATGGAAAGCATGTTATCAGTAGTTGATTGCACTCTCTTTTTATAAATGTTTCCCAGCTTTATCTCTGTATCTCAGTAAAGACATAAATACGCCATAGTTGCTTAATAATTCAAAGTTCTTTCAGCAAAGTATACGATATCCCACTTTTTGGTTTGACGCCAAGCCGAAGTCAAGCAAACTATACTATATTTGCCCGTATTTACTCTAGGGAAAACACAACATCTTAATTGTATCAGAAAATGGACTGATTTATCAACTTTTCGGTATTTAAAGATAGGCCTAGGTCATTTCGATATATTTTATGGAAGAGTGGTCACAGAAAAGCACATTTTTACGTGTGTAGAAGTTTTAGATCACAAAGAAAATAAGAATTGATCTTACATGAGATTTTATTTATTTATTATCATTTTTCATATATATATATATATATATTTTTTTTTTTCTAATCTAATTCCCCGTGAGGGGACTCAATTATATGACGTGACATTATTTTTATCTAGTGCCTAGTTGATGTAATTTATCATTTAATTTATGTTTCGAACATATGATTTATAATTACAGTATATGTAGCTGATATAATAAAGTTTGTTTGCTTAGAAATTAAAGGAAAATGTTGATGTCATGAAGTTATACGATGACATCATAGAAAACGGATTGTTCATCAAAGAAATTCAGAGACAACTTTATTTCATTTAAGACCTAAAAGAAAGTGGCCGTCCCATTTTCCGGACCTGAGCCCCCGTGTCTCCTAACAATGGGGTTATTTAAGAGACAAAGTTTTCAAAGCTAATCCAAACTACCTTATTGAACTGAAAACTGCTATTTGCAGGGAAATAGGATCTCAGTACAGGAACATGTGAATATCAGGTAACGTTAAGACGTTGTCATCTGGTAAAAAGGACATCATCTTGAAAATGCACCATAAATATGAACTACATGTAGTAAATATGTTTATATAAGAAGGAAAGTGTGTATGCATTTTATGTCTGTAAAACTTTATTATACATACAATGTCATTTTGTATTAATTATAACCGTTCCGTTCTCTGTAAAATAAATAATGCGCCTGCAAATGGTATCATATATTTTGAGACACCCTGTATATATTTTTGTAATTACTAGGGGAACGACCGAATCTAATTTTGTAAAGACTGGCGGACTAACCCTCATCAAAATGATTTGTGAAATAACTTTTTGTACATAAACATTTATCTCCTAGCTAAAAACAATCGACCACACACACAGAGTTTTCAGTCTTGATTTTATGCGTTTGTATATTTTGGATATTTTATTGGCATCGTGCTGTTACGCGATGTATGTAATAATAAACAGTTTTAACTCCCGACGGATAAGTCATTTTCAGTAAAGGTAAACATTTTATTGATATTGATTCAGTTTTTGTTTCAATTAATTTAAATATAGAAAATATTAATAACAATAATATGAAAAAGTTATGACTGTTCCCAAAACTTTTTTTTCTAATATGCGTAATTGCTTTCTAATACATAACATCTACCAAGATAACCAATGCACCCTAATGAAACATTAGGAACCTTGGTTATCTTCGTGAAAGGCCATGAGGTTCCGAAATGTAGCGGAACCATTACAGGTTGGAGAGACAGTTAGCACAACGATGGTTTTGTGTCTATATTCGGTTGTTTTTGATTGATTAATATCCTCATAAATCACCAAACAATTGTTAAAAAGATAACTTCCATTACCAATCTTGAATAACCCTGTACCTCAATTAAACTCGTTTTGACACTTTGTCAAATAGAGGATATCAAGATCAGACAGCTCCTTCCAGGGAATGTCTGATCAAGGTCTCCTCTGTTTGCTCATACAATATTGCAACTCAGACTGTACACAATTGCACAGAAAAGAATCCTTTGATTCACACTATTTAAAGTTCTCTGAATTGATATTCATCAAGTCATAAATTTATACATAAATATTCATGAGATAATGGGTTAAAGTGCTTCAAGCCTTGGTGAGACATTGTGCATGATGTCTTGATTTGCTGTCTTTTTTTTTTGCTCAAATCATCGCCTACAATTTGTTTTCTTCTAGAAGGTAGTCAATACATACAATTCTTTCTGTAGGCTAAAATAGACGCATTTGACAGGCATTTTATGTAAGGAGAATTACACAATAAATATGCTATGAATATCAAGAGAGGAAACTTGGGATGATCTTAATGGTTGAATCTGGGAATTCTGATTATTTTGCATTTTTCATTCATAAGCTAAAGTTTGAAGCAACAACGGTCACCTTACTTTCATTTTAGATATCTACCAAATCTCTTCGCAGGAGTGTGCTTTCTTCGAATTGACCATTGCCTGTTTTGAGGTTCTTATTTTACACGGTAATTTAACACGGTATTAACATTTTCGTGTTCAGATTTTCCGATGTTCATGTAAAAAATGCAGTTTTGCATTACAGATAAAATTATCGGCGGCCCAAAGGTAACACCTGTGCAATTAGAAAACCAAATATTCAACGGCAAAAGAAAACGAAATAGTTTTGCCATGATGATTCAAATTAATCAATTAAAGGCTTTTCACGTACGATAACATAATGTGCATTGCACTTTCTGGTGAGGTAGCCGTATTGGTGGCATGTAAAGCAGGATTAAATTCTGTTATCGCTACAGATATATACTTTATATTCATTATTATTTCGTTGGGGATTATCTTTCGTTGAATTATATCATACACGATTGAAACAATAACCATATGATAAATATTCACTTTTTTTCTGAATCATGAATCCATGAACAAATGTATCCAAGAAATAGCATTTGATAAAGCTTTATCGAATTTCGAAAAAAAATAAATATATGGTAGCATGAGGAAGAGTGCCGTAATCAATGTGCCGTGGGTATTCGGCAATAGACACTAGATGACAACTAGTCGGGAACTGTCTCTGAATTTATCATTCTGAATGTGTCTGCTGCGGAGAGCCCCTGTATATTCTGTACGAGATAAATGACAGAGGGATTCCGAGTGCTGTAACATTTCACGGCATGTCACTCTTCCAGTGCCCGCCTGGACTACTGGGGATCCATATATTTCTCCTTTTGGTTGAGCAGACTCACCGCCCTTAATCCATCAAAGCACTGATGGAGAGCCGATGTCCTGATGCTGGACTTCAAGAAGTTGTCGGCACGCTGGCTTGTTTCTTATTAGACGGCGATAGCCGTCTTATGCTGAAAAATCGAAATCAGGCCTTGCTAATTTGCATATTTTCCACAACATTTTTAACTGTACCTCTCCGCGCTTAGTGCGGATCCATGCAATGCGATTCTGCACTAACGAATACGAGTGGAATATGTTACACAGGCGTTAAAATCATAACCGTAACCGCTTTTAGTGTGTTACTGTTTGTTAACATGTTTCTTTTGCCATTATTTTGCACTGGAAGCATCAATTTTAAGCGTGAAAAAGTATACGTAACATTTCTTAACCAGAACAGTACCCCATCTTACGTACATGAAGATCTACTCCTGTAAAAAGAAAAAGTAGTGCTCCGTATGTATGTAACTGACCGAAAGTAGTCCACACAATATTCTGCATGATGGCGAGTTAGCTCCCCCCCAGGGCATTTCTTAACTTTGAAATAGATAGGCAAACATTCTAATATCTTAAATAATGAAATACCTGGTCAATTTCTACACATACAAAACAACAGATAGAATTCGCTAGTACTAGAGAAAGAGAATGGCCTACTAAGGTATGCAGCTCTTAATGAATGAAAGGTTCATGACCTTTACTCTGGATTATTATGTTACAAACAGAACCTCTGTAGCAACAGCGGGTTGAGTATTTTGTCGTCATGTGACTGCTTCAATAACTTCAGAAACGCTGGGTTTAGAATGTTAATCCCGTCGCCGTCTCTCAGCGCATTGTGTGCTTTGATCACAGAAAGCCACTGGTTTAATATCGTTCTTCTCTTTTTCTTTTCCACATGATCATCTTTGTTGTTTTCCCTAATGCATGGTCATATAACAATATGTTCACTATTTAGTTTTGATTGCAAAAGGAAGTAGAAGAAAAATAAATCAAATTGTGACAATGCATTTTATTCCATCGGTACTGTAAAACATCAGTTTTCTTTGGGGATCAATTTTCCTTGGATAGATTTATCAACGGAATCTCTTTTATTTTCTAGACCTCACGGTTTTCTGAATATACATCAAAAACTTAACTTTTAAATCAAATAAATACATGTATAATTAAAACGAAATGTAATGTTTTTATTCGGCAATAATCTTTTATCAGACCAGTCATCGGACCTGAAGTTCATATTACATTAAACGTAATACCGTAAAACTTTTAATTTTTCGTTGACATTAAATATTGCTGATTAAGTACTTAAGATAATTTCGTGGGTACATTTATTCGACGATTCAAGTTCTAGAAAATGGTTCGTCGATTTAATTAACGGGTTTCCTGGGATCCAATTTTTGTGGATAAAACCTTTCCTTAAAATCAAAGAAAAAAGAATCAAACGAAAATTAATGATTTCATAGTAAGCATTTGTGTAAGCCTACCTGTTATATTACTAACACATTAAATACTCACTTAATATTTATAGATATAACAAATTCGTTAATATCATAAATAAATTAAAAAAAAAAATTCTTATGGTTAAAAATCAGTATTGGAATAAATAATAAATAAATGAATAAATAAATGAACAAATAAATGAATAAACTGGATACTTAGCAAGCTTCAATTCAAATGGCCTTTGAAGCCTCCAAAGCGCATAGCATTGAGACGAAAGTGCCGCTAAAGAATACAATGAAAGTACAAACAATATGTCGGAGAGGCTTACGTACGTAGCATTTCATGGAATGTACTAAGAATTGATGTAATTAAAGCAAGCAACATACTTAATTTCAAACTACAATTAAGCCAAAACTGACGCCGTTAAAATGCATTGGACCTAACCGTTTTGTACCGACAGAAAGGGAAGGCAAGGATTACTTTTGTAACCTCATTGCGGGGCAGTAACAGCTCGTTAAAGTGCGCGGAAACTACGCACATCCGTGTGCTAATTATTTCCATAAATGTGCTCTCGACTCCATTATATATACACCTCCTCGACAGGAAAGTTTACCAAGTAATTACTTTTTAACACCGGATATGCCATTTCTGATGTCTATTTTCAAGCGGAAGTTGCAGTGATTCTAATCAACGTCTATTGTAATTCACTAAAGGTAGTTTCTAAATTGAATTTACACTTCTCTCTTATTCTCATCTCATTTTAGTTGTATAATCTGTTTTAGAGTTCTAATGTAATCTTCTGGCTAAACCAACATTAAACTGTTAGATTTTAAGAATTCTGATACAAGAATCCAATCAATGATAAAGTTCAGGTTGTACAAGTCAGATACGCCAGGACTTGCCCCGAACATAATTCATGACTAGTTCTACCCATAGTGGCGAATGGGCAATAATAGTTTAACATAACTGACTTCATTATCACACGAACTTCATGCTGCTGATGCCCTTAAATTCGCAACGAAAACTGTGCAATTGATTTGAAATGCCGTAGTCATCCGTCAGCGCCACAAGGAAATGAGGCAATAATTACAAAAACAAAGTTGATCTCTAAAAATTTGAGTGTGCCGGGGGATGGTGCATGCTGGTTTCTATACAGAAAATGTAATAAATGGTGGACCTCTCTGGAACTATGGTTATAACTAATTTTCATTTTGCGTAAATGACCACTTAAGACATTGAAACATATTAGCTTAAGTCAAGTATATTCTTTGATAAACGATCATCCTATAATCATCCCATGGGAGTTAAGTTGATTTCCTTATACACCCACGTACGTATCCTCCTATTCAAAAATAAACTAAATATTCTGGCCGTGTACCGAAATCCTTATTTGCTTTCAGTTTGAGGTAGGTCGGCGGTTTTACCCGGCTGCCTTTTTGCACTCACGTTCTTCCCCCACCTATATATATATATATATATATATATATAGTCCCTTTATGACTGAAATGTAGTCGTGGCGACGTTAAATTCCAAAAAGCAACAAAACACTATGTATTCTTTCCAAACTATTAATTGACCAATTTATTAAAGTGCATCTTCCCTTCTACATAAAGTAAAATAAATAAATATCAAATATGGTTGCACTCCTAAAATGTCATTTGCAAAATTTGCACTGAAACGTTATTTTGTTTATTTTAATAACTACAAATAACACTAGAATCGCTATCGCGATATCATCGGTTTTCGCGAAGGCAATGTCATTCAGTTCACGAGTCTCATGATTCGAAAAAATATTTCTTTGTTCAATGGCTTGTTGAATACTGTTAACAAACATTTCAAACATTTTTGTCGCAATGTTTAAGTAGACCTTTTACCCAAAAGAATATTTTTGAGTATTACCTGTCAGTAATGTAGTCGCAAACTTGAAAACCTTTTTACGGAATTCAGTTAGTGCCACATTAGATGTGTGTGTGTTGCTTAATGATGGTGACAAACGACAATTGTAATTGATAAACAACAATTGCAAACGACACACAATAGTATAAAATGACACACGACAAATCGACATGACACTCAACATTATTACGAACTAATGTTGCATTGAATAACTATCATTTTCATGAAATATCGCATTAATTTTGGAGTGTCGTTTCAAATAGATGTAATCAAGGAACAGAATGAAAAAAATCGCATTAAAATCAGACTTCAATTTTTTTAGTTACAAAGAGTGATTTCAAGCCAAGCGCCCCCCCTAGCGGCCAAATAAGAAACAAAATTTTACTGTTAGGTACGTAGCAATGCAGCAAATGGTTCAATCAAGTATACAAGTCGCACTAGTCAAACATTCTATTTCTTATATATCACAATTTGAAGCATAAAAACTGATTTACAATATTTCTAAAAAGGATCAAACCTTGGACTGTCGTAAAATGACCAAATCAAGTCCGATCTTCAAAAATTGAACATCACTGGAAAGAGCTTTTCACGAACTAAAACTTTTTTTTCATATTCTCTAAGTGAAATATTTTTAGTTTTGGAGCACTTTGGGGCCGAATAAAAACACAATTATCGTAATATGACATTGACCTTTTCAATGTTTAACTTTTTAATTGTGAGGCCCTTTCAAACTTAACAAAACATAACGTATGAAAATTTCATGACGAATAAACAAAAAATAGTCAGGAGCGACAAAAAACATGTTTTGGAATTTTAATTTTTCCTAAATTTTAGTGAAGTTTGACCGTTTCTAGAGGACAAACCACACATTTCTTAAATTCGCCACCCCATATATTTTGTGTGTATATGTCTTTCAAATCGTATGCAGGAGACGGACTTCTTCTATCTGATCTCTAACAAAAATAGATAGGTTTTTCGTAGACCTACCCTCATTTGCAGTTTTTTTTCGAACATTCAACCTTCCGTAGCTCAAAAGCTTTCAGTCACACAGACCCTCGAATCCTATCATATGTTATTAGGCTATCAACAGGGAACAGAATGCAAAAAACCGCATTCGAATCGGACTTCAATTTTTTTGAGTTATAAGCAAAAGCATGATTTCAGGAAAAGCGCCCCCTAGCGGCAAAATGAGAAAGAAAATTGATTAAAATTCTACCATTAGGTACCTAGCAATGCAGCAAATAGTTCAATCAAGTATTACTAGTCGCACAAGTCAAACTTTTTATTCTTATATATCAGAATTTGAAGCATAAAACTTTATTTACAATTATTCCAAAATAGGATCAAACTTTGGACTGCCGTAAAATGACCAAATCAAGTCCGATCTTCAAAAACTAAACATCACTGGAAAGAGCTCTTTAAGAACTAAAATCTTTTGTTCATATACTCTCAATGAAACATTTTTAGTTTTGGAGCTATTTGTGGCCGAATAAAAACACAATAATCGTAATATGGCCTTGACCTTTTCATTTTTTTTGTAAACTTTTTAATTGTGAGGCCCTTTCAAACATAACAATACGTAACGTATGAAAATTTGATGAAGAATGAGCAGAAAATAAAGTCAGGAGCGACAAAAACATGTTTTTGAAATTTTAATTTTTCCTTAAATTTAGTGAAGTTTGACCATTTCTAGAGGACAAACCACGCATTACCTAAATTCGCCACCCCACATATTTTGTGCGTATATGTCTTGTAAATCGTATGCAGCAAACATAATTCTTCTATTTGATCTTTAACAAAAGTTGAGGGGTTTTCCGTAGACCTACCCTCATTTGTCCACCTTTTTTTACAAGGTTCGAACATTCAACCTCTCCTAGAACAATGTTTTTCCCCCAGTACCCGATGATGAGATTACCATCATATTTGATTGGGCGGTCAACAAGGAACATTATGTAAAAAACCGCATCTAAATCAGATTTCAAATTTTTGAGTTATTAGCAAAAAAGTGATTACATGCATTGCGTCCCTAGTGGCTAAATCAGAAAAAATAAGTGAAAAGTTTGACCATTTAGGCACAAGTTCAGATGTCTATGACTCAATGCCCAAAATTTCATAGTGTAGCTTTTCTCATCTGGCCGCTAGGCTGGCTACAAAAATGGGTGGAATTGGAAAAAAAAATCAACAGAAGGAACGTATGATAGAATGGCTTTGCAAAAATGTTGTCCTCTAAAGAGATTTTATTATTATTATCATTATGCAATGTTGGTGCTTTAAAGCAGGCTGGGGCTCCGACCGTAACATACCGAATTCCATGTCGCGGCACTTGCGTGGTACATTTAATTCCAGGACTGATATTCGAAGTGAGTGTCAAGATTTGACTGGGTGTGGGAGTAATACCTCATCTAAATAGACACTGTTTTTAAAACACTAAAATCCAGTCACCGAGACGTTAAACCATGCAAAGTAATACGCAGTTGTAGTGTTCCACATCATTTTCTGAATAATCAATTAAGAAAACGATTGCATGAGACTATTAAATATTCACTTTGCCTTGAAGTCTATTACAACTACTGAACATTGCCCAGGCATCAACAGTTGTCAAGTTTTGTAATTACACTGAAGTGATTACTCTCAAAGCAATTCATGTGCGTGTGTCTACTGGTAGCTGGTTAGATCGGAACCGGCATTTTACAGTAAATTCAAGACAAAATCGCAAAGGTTGGATTCCATTACAACCGTCGTTCTATATTCATTTCAGAGTTAAGTCACCATGACTTTAATTTTGTGCTTGTTTACCGAGTTATTCCATTGCCTTAGATATTTAAGTATCTTTTTTTTGGGTTGTCTTTCTCAAACTAGGAACATCTATTGCCAGTAAAATGTACGATATGTTGTTTTCATGAGGTTTGTCAAATACAGTGCAATTGCCATGACTCGAGGAGTGATGGGGAAATGAAATGCCCATATCTCAGCAAGGCCTGCAATACCGAGGATATTTTCTTCTCTATTTCTGTCTGCTCCCCCCTCCTGCACAGATTGAGATTTACCTCCATTGATTGATTGATTTTTTTAGTTTACTGTCGTTGCGACAGTATTTCAGTCATATAGCGACGTTAAGCTAGCTACAGGTGGAGGAAGACCCCGAATACACTGAGGCATCCGGGTAGAACCACCAACCTACCGCAAGCCAGCTGGAAGGCTTCCTCACATGAAAATCCGAATGACCCTGCCGGGACTCGAACTCACGCGGCGAGGAGCTGAGTGAGAGAATTAGGCTCGATGCTCGGAACATTTCTCTTCGGAATTCGATTTTTTTTTTCTAACAGTGCTATTGAAGGATAGGTAATTTGTACAAGTTTTTAATTACCATATTAGCGGAAGTGCAACGCATCACAAGTGAAATAATACACCATTCATTTGACACCACTCTGATTCCTCCTGAAACACTACAACCGATGTTGATCTCCAGTCACATGTACCAGTCTTGGCAGTTCTCCACAGGTGTAGACTATTTTGGGCTTTGCGTTCAATCCCCGCCCGGGGAATTACACAATTCAATTATGCTATTCTGAGTGGCTTTATGACGGGACGGCCGAGGGATCAAAGTCATGTTGTAGTTTTTTTGTTTTTTTTACTTTTTAATTTATGACTCGCAAGCGGATACTAAATGACCTGGAAAATATAGTATGATATTAGATTGTCTCTATATAATAATTGAGACGAACTCTTCAAGTAACAAGCATTAAATACAGATACTAAACAATTTGGTTTTTATGCATTATTGATACAGACATGGCAAGATATAATCAAAACTCTGAACACAGATCACAGACATATTATTATGGTCAAGATACGCGATACGGATGTAATACATTCGAATCAGTGCCATTAATTGATCCTTCCATCCATCCGTCCGTCCGTTCATTGGTCCGCCCGGACAACAACAACAACAACAACAACAACAACAACAACAACAACAACAACAACAACAACAACAACAACAACAACAACAACAACAACAACAACAACAACAACAACAACAACAGAATGAAAGATGAATAAGTGTAATGGACATCCTTTGCAACGTGTCCATAATGTGAATAGGTATATCATATGAAAAACACTTTAGTAAAATCTTTAAATCTCATATGTGCTGCTACATATAAACTTATAAAGCATTCTTTTCAAGCTCTTTGCCACTTACTTTTTATTTTAAACTTCGAGGTTGGACCGTCATTGCATCTTTGTAAATATTGATTAAACCGGATGGATCGAATAATTTCCGAATTTTTACGGACTTTATCGAGCCTTGTCGGTGGAAATACATATAGTTAAGTCTCGCCATGATGCTATTTTCGGGCTCAGGCGGATTGCCTTTATAAAGACTGTTGGTTATTCTTGAGCCATATTCGAAATCTGTGACACGGAGGATCCCGGAGATGGCCGAAGAAGCCCGTTTGTCGTTATCCCGTCCATTCGTATCGTTTAGACCCCCCTTGTTCTATTTATTTAATTTTATTACTTCAGGGTATGACGTTTTCTTTTCATTTACATCTAGTTCGGAAACCATGAGCAATTTAAGGGATTTTTTTCTCGAACAACTTGTTTTCTGTAAACGTTTCATGTCACCTCTTTCAGGTCAAAGAAAGTATTCACTAAATTATGTATGAGAAGATTTATTTCGTATCAAACTAAATTGTTTTCACCTCTGTATCGAACAAACGTTTACGGTGATCGAATTTTCCTTTTGTGTCACAGCAACAATGTGAAGAATGAAAACAAGAGGGCCGTGATGGCTCTGGGATCGCTCACCTGAAAACCATGTATTAATGGGAGAAAAAGAAACAGCAAATATCTTATTATGGACAATGGGCTCTGTCCATGCCAGCCGTTAATCCAATGAGTACTTTTGGACAAGAAGAACTTTTAAATTTGTACTATATATTTATAAGGAAAATGGGCTCCGTCCCCTGGCCCCCTGTTTTTCAATGGATCGAAAATAATTTGAACAATCTTGGCAGAGAGTGACCTAAGGAACATCTGTGCCAAATAACCTTGAAATCAAGCCAGTACTTTTGGAGGAGAGCTTTTTTTAATATGTATATATACATATAAGAAAAACGGGCTCCGTCCCCTGGTGGCCATGTTTTTCAACGGATCAATATAATTTGAACAAACTTGGTAGAGATTAACCTAAGAAAAAGCTGTGCAAAATGCTTTGAAAACTGGCCAGTTGTTTTAGAGGATATTTTCTTTTTTAAATTTTCAATATATACATATATGGCATATCAGCCACTCCCCTGGTGGCCATGATTTTCTTTTACGGATCTGAATAATTTGAACAATCTTGGTAGACTGTTACCCAAGGAACATCTGTGCCATAATTTTGAAATCTAGCCAGGAGTTTTGTAGGGGATGTCTTTTAAAATGTTCACTATTTACAGATATGGCAAATTATCCCCGCCTCCTGGCGGCCATTGTTTTTACGGATTGGAATAATTTGAGCAATATTGGTAGAGTTACCCAAAGAACATCTGTGCCATATTATTTTGAAAAATGGCCAGTAGTTTTGGAGAAGATTTTCATATGTTTTTTTTTTCTTTCCGTTGCCATGGCACATGGAATCAAATTCTTTGAACAACTTTGAAAGGGCACCACCCAAGGAACATTCCTGTGAAGTTTCTTTAAAATTGGCCCAGAGTTTTAGGAGAAGATGTTATTTAATGTAAAAGTTGATGACGGACGATGGACGACAGGCGGCGGATATTGAACCATCCTGATAGCTCACCTTAAGCATGGTGTGCTCAGGTGAGCTAAAAAGTCGAACAAGTTAAAATGCGTAATTTTACGTAGTTGGTACTCATCTAGTTAAGTGTAACATATAAAAAATATTATTTCGATCGGCAACAAACAGTCGGAGCGTATTTTTGTGCTTAGAGAGAAATATCAATCTCAGTGAAATTCATGCATATAGAGATTCAAAAGGTCATTGCATACTTTTTTTTTTACTTTCTTCTGAGACAGTGCAGCATATTATAACTGATCGGGGGAATTTCAATACCAGATGTTTCTGGCGGGCGTGCAAACGTGCACCTGTTTGCTCGTACCATTGTTATACAATAAATTAATATGGTTGTAAGACTAGCTTCTATCTTAGCGTGGTAATTTGTTTTGCATATTTTTCATGAATAAAATGCACAAAAATATTCTTCATAGGATTTATATATCATCTAATTATAGAAGTTGTCAGGGCACAAAACGAATGATAACTCTGCAACTATGTGTAAGCAGGAAAATAATCAATGAAAATATGCTCTATACATGAAATGCAGGAAGTTCACGCACCTTTGGGCGTTGCCAGTTCAATTATCCAAAATGATAGCTCGTACATTTATTCAGTTTAATCTTTTTTGAAATCAGTGCATCAGGTGTTGACATTTGTTAACATAATCTGCACGATTTCAGAAACGTTAATCAAATTTACATTAACCACATAGTTATCACTGGGGAATAGGGGGATATATAAAACCAAATTAACAAAGAAAAAATATGTGTTAAGCCATCTTCGGTTGGCATAGTAACGGTTATAAATATAGTGCTTTGATTCCATAATTGTATCCATAATATCATATGATAAAATGCATCGAGTTTATTTGCTTTGACAAATCTTTGAACAAACTAATGCAAAGCTCTTGATTTAAAAGAGGGATATCTACTCAATATAATATTTCAGATAGCTTAATTATTTTTCTATCATATTACACACACACACACACACACACACACACACACATCATTTTCTTCTCTTCAACCTTTTGTTGTTATGAGCGTCAGTATGCAGGGGATCGATTTGACCACCAGAGCTGTTTTGTTTCTATGTCTAGAAGCGGTAAGCAACGACGTCTTGTTAGAGCAATCCACTGGTGGCCAAAGCTGTATCGACAACGGTTAACGCGTGTGGTATAGGTGATCCGACAACATACGCAGTTTACAGGGGAACCCGCTGTTAAACGTGAGCAACGCATGGAATTTTGCCCCTGGGTTCGAGACGTCACGAGTCTGAAACTCTCGAACGAATGGCAACAATAGAAAAAATGTTACAAAGCAATTAGTGTGAATATAATATATAGGCTAATATATAGGCTAAACAACAGAGATACATTTGTTAGAGCCATGGATGGTATTACATTTAATAGAAAAAAGTACATTATATCAACAGTGGTGATAATACTTGCGATACTTAATATTAAAGAGTGAAAGTAATAAATAATTGTGAATGGATCTATTTAATTAATACTCTTACACATGTGCCCTTTTAGTGATTTAAATTGCATTCGTTGAATATTTATTTACAGCTTCACCGGAAACGTTGTCTTGGTATTTTGTTTTTGAAAAGAAATTAAAGAGGAGAATTGGAAAGTGATATTTTGAGTGTACTGGAGACTATAGCGGTTAGTGTGAGTTCCAAGTCGCACGATTAACTGTATTAAAAGCTAAACCAGGTAAGAGTTTCTTTATCTATAATAATACACATAAATATGTATCAGAGAGAGAGAGAGAGAGAGTATTAATTATTGTAACGTAGTACTTCTATTTTGCCATGTTTCTTTTAATATTTTATAGCATATGCGTATACACGTACTTATGCGTATATGCCATACTGTGGCAGGCATCTCCAGCTGAGAAAAATATATAAACCCTTGAATTTACAATTGACACTTAAATTAAGTGTGTGTGTGTGTGTGTGAGAGAGAGAGAGAGAGAGATTGAGAGAGAGAGAGAGAGAGAGAGAGAGATGGTTGAAATCGTAATAAAGACATCTTTAATTTCGTGAAGGTGCATCTATAAGCTAAGAAAATGCATCGTGTTATGTATGGTGATTTAATATATATTCACATAGAAATTTATTTAAATAATGATCTTGCTGGTTATTGATATTTCATATATATCTCACTGTTTTATTTTTATATTATTATGAGACACAGATATGAATGAAGTCATATGTTCAGATGCACATTCAATAGAACTTGTAAAGCTATGCTGTAAAAGGTGTCATGAATAAGTGATGACCACGTCAGGTCTGCCTATTTTATCGGCCCATGATCTTAACGACCATTCAACATTCGCACCAGATGTACACCGTACCGTTCTCAAACAGGTATGGCCATCTCTACGGTGGCATGGAGGTGACCTGGTTATAGAGTCAAACTTGTCTTAAGCCGTCAGTCAGGGGATCAAGAGAAAGTTGCCGCTAAATAGAGGTGACCGCTAAATGATGTTAAAATATATGATAAAATAAAACAGTTCGGTAATATTAAAATTGACCGCAAAATGCAGTTTGACCGCTTAGTACAGGTAGCCGCTAACACAGGTTAAATTCTATTTTAATTAAAGTAGCCCTATCTTAAGAGAATGAGATAGTATTTTTGATGACACCAAAAGCTGCCTTGCAGGAACTGCCTGACTAAGTCGTTTCCTCATTCAAACAAGATAGTTTTTCGTTCCCTCAGTATATTATCTCTTTCCCACAAGAGAATTTCTCGTTCCCTCACGATCTTTTCTCTTGAACACAAGAACGGATCTTGCGGATCATGCTTCGTGAAAATATATACAGCTGAACCTGTATTAGCGGTCACCTGTATTAAGCGGTCAAGCTGTTTTAGCGGTCACCTGTATTATGCGGTCAATCTGTATTTAGCGGCAACCTGTATTAAGCGGTCACCTGTATTAGCGGTCACCTGTATTAAGCGGTCAATCTGTATAAGCGGTCACCTGTATTAAGCGGTCACCTGTATTTATCGGTCACTGTATATCGGTCATCTGTATTAGCGGTCAACTGTAATAAGTTTAACTGTACATTTTTATTGTCACCTCCATGCCGTCACATCTCCCTGTCCGGATGACAAGTGTTTTAATGCACCTGAATAAATTGTGCCTTTTAATGCTTACTTGCACGCGAATATGTACATTAAAATAATCCATTCTATTCTGCACTTCGTTTTCCAGCAAAGTAAATAGATCAACTTGAGTCTACTATCTTCAAATCAAATCTATAGGCAAATAGATACTCATAATTTTTTTTTTTTGCCATCCTAATTAACGATGTAGCCACTACATACGTCTTAATATCATATGTATAATGAGATAAACACCAAGAAGGCCTCATTATTCTTCGTGCATTATCTGAGTACCATGGATACACCCTTCAATCTTGGTGTCATAAAAATTAATAAAGAAAACAAAACCTCATTTTTTTAATCCCTTAACCTCATTTTTAGTTGTGTGTAACGTCAGTCACACCAACTATAGTACTACGTTTTCAATCCATGTTCTCCTAGATTTAAAACCGAATAACTTCTCAATAGTGTAAATATGATCGAACAATTGTATATATCTCTACAACATAGGTATACTAGAATTAAGCAAAATTGCTGAAAGATCAATTGTGTCAAAAATAAATACTTACAGGCTACAAAAATCGCCTGTGACATGAAAACATTATAGGACTTATTTTTCTATGCTGATGTTACTGCAATCGAATGATGAAACTGTTTTCATCACGTGGTCACTTTACCAAGCGCACGAATATATTTTGTTTCCATGCAAAGGTGGCTCGCAAAAAAAAATGAGAGTAAATGTGCAGCGTTCGGTCATTTTAGGCTGTTACAATAAACCCATGTGAAGTCCAAAACAAATCATTGTAACATAATAATAATCACATTAATCTATCGACCTCAGATATCTTCAAGGGTTATTTCTTACACTAGAAAATAACGAAATCTGTATATCTACTATCCGAAATGAGTTCGGAGCCTTCAACCTGTGCAGAAAATTGGCATAATCACTTCAACCTATAAATAGAGTCTGTTGTAGAAAAGGTACTGCATGAATACAAATGAAAGCTCTGAGAGAACAGGAATGCCGCATTTCTTTTGTTTATCAAGAGAATTTAATTATTGGTGATCGACACTCTTTTCCCTCACCGCTGTGGGTTCGAATCCCGGTAGGGACTTCGGATTTTTCATGTAAGGAAGCCTCCCAGCTGGCTTGCGGTAGGTCGGTGGTTCTACCTGGGTACCTCTGTGTACTTGGGGTCTTCCTCCACCTGTAATTAGCTGGACGTCGCTATATGATTGAAATACTATCGCATCGACGGTAAACCTCGATACAACAACAACAAACACTCTTTCATAAAAGACACACACAACTTCATTGCCTTCAGCGCTTTGTTTTTATCCTTTTATTTTTTTTGTAGGTTATCATAGTGACACATTTATGCATTAACAATATTTAACTCAAGTTTAGTAAAATTAAGGTTTGAGTTTTGTCGCAAATGTTGAGGAAATTATTAGCAAATCATTTGTGTATATATTTTTGGTACATATGTTACATATCGTATGATATCGTATAACATTTCCTCCGGGGAGACTCAGCACAAAGTTATGCAATCAGATCGTTACATGGATTTGCCTTCATAAAATCTGAGTATCGATGCATTTTCTGTTTTAAATGATATTTCGTTTATAATTGGATGCTGATATATTGTTTGAGCGTCCCTTTGGGGTTTCTTAAATTATGTAATAAGTTCACGTGTACTTAAATAATTCATTCTCTATTAGGTTTTACCATTTTTATATGTGTTTCGTAACGCCTTAAAATAGCTTACTTCTGAGCGTATCAAAATTTAAGTACACAATTATGACGTGTTGTACTTAACGAGCTGGTACTGATACATGTTTAGTGTTCTTTGCAAAGTTAAATAAGGTATCAAACAGTTCTTTTAACTGGGAAATGAAAGGTATCCACTGTCTATGAAGTACATGCCGATATTGAGATACTTGACCGGAATACAGTTTTAATTAACTGGCGGGAGTCTTTGCCTAGTCAAGTGTGGTAAAAGATTGTAGTATGCTAATCAACTAAGCAGGAAAAACCCGGTGTTGACGTCGTATTTGTTATTTATGTTATCTTCACAACGGATTTACAAGATGGTTTTTGTAATGTAAGAATGAAAGCAAGTCAGTTCAAGTAATTAACCGGCGTCTTTTATGCTGCTCTTGTCACGCAGACGCTTATAAATGTTATGTAAGCGCCTGGAAACGAAAACAAGTCTTAATTTAAGTATCAAAGTACAGGTGTTTTTAGCCGAACCTTTTTAGAACCTCCAATACTTTAATTATTCTAGGTTTCATTTTTAAAAAGTCGTCTCCTTTATGTAAAGAAATGGATACAACGTTTAGATTACTCTATTCTGTATTTGATGAAAAAAGATAAGTAAACAAATAAACCAAATAAACAAAAATTATCACGAAAAATACACACAATAAATGAACAAAGTAAATAAATAAAAATAAAATGAAATATATATTCATGCAATAATAAAAATTGACGAAAAAAATAAATAATCCCGAACCCCGTCGAGGGTAAGGGTTTTTCACGACTTACTTTGTAAGAACTTGTTTTCAAATCGACGTAAATAAATAAGATTTGACTAATAAAGAAATAAAGAAAGAAAAATCAAATAAACAAATAAATACGATTGATAATATAACTACATGGACCTGTATAAATATAAATGAATACCATTAGATATTTTCAATTAGATATTTAGAAAACTGATAAGAATTTGATAACACAAATGTGATAAGAACATCCAATACATTTGAACGTGAAGAATCAATACCATTTCTTACTTCCTGAAATCTCGATCAAAGGTGGCCCATAATGATGGGCCAGACAGGTAGTATCAGCATGGCTGTGATTGGTGTCAGCCCTAATGCACCCTAAAATTAATTGACGATTAATTTTGTTATTTCTTGTTATTTAGAGAAAAGGCAGTCTCAATGTGGCATTTTCTAAATTTAAGAGTTTATTTCTAAGACTTACAAAGTAGACACAAAAATAAACAAAATATAAATGTTATGGCTGAAATTTTTAGTATGACAAGATATTGAAAGCAATTATATTTATCATCATGCAGTTATAGTCATTTTGGGTAATGCATTCTAAATATGAGGCTGTTATAACTTGATATTATGAAAATCAGGCTTGTTATACTGCCTTTGTTCTTAGGAAAGAATGTCATCTATTTATCAACTGACAATAAAACAATAAAGAAAAGCATTAACTAGTAAATGATGTTGTATCATGTGAGACAAAGAAAAAGACACCGGCGACACTTTGCTTGTTCAGAGCTCGCGTTTCCCATGTTACCATGAACACCGCCATGCTGTTGATCCCCATCTGATAATTACCATGCATCGATATAAAATTACATTCAAATCTGTCTTAACCCTTTCCCTCATATAGACTCATTTTGACGCACTCAATAGGTACCACATAAAGCCTGATCTGCAGAAAACCACAGTTAAACCTTACCAAATTTAATTACAAAATCCTCATTTCCAGACCACTGAGGAGCAGCGAACAGCATAAAACCTGATCAGCCTGCGAGTTATCGCAGGCTGATCTGGTTTTATGCTGTTCGCATAGGTCTTTTCATGGTTTCCTCTATGAAGGAAAGGGTTAAGCGGTCAGTCAAGGGAACAAGAGATTGTGACCGCATAACAGAGGTGGGCGTTAAATGAAGGTTAAACATATACAAAGTGCTAGTTTGGATATATTAAAACTGACCGCTAAATGTAGATTGACCGCTAATGCAGGTTCAACTGTATATAGTTATCAAAGTATATATTGTTAAAATATTAATTAACAGTAGATGGGGCGCTGGAGGTATACTGATAACGAGTCAGGAATCTTTAAAGTATTTACAGATGCATTCAACTTGACATACGGACTACACTTGGAAAATAGGTAGCCAATAGTTGACATGGTTTACACAAAGAGACACATGGTATTGTTTGTGATACTGCCTTTGAGCAGTTGATCTAGGCATGAAAGGAAAAGGCGTGGTTCAAATTTTTCATTGCTAAATACTGGAAATGTGCTTTGAACGACAATCAGTTATAATGCCTCTGTACGAGTAGCACTCAAATTTACAACAAACAATTGTGTACATAAATGATATTTGTTTGAGTGGATATGGAATATATATTATCGAGAAGTGATACAATTTTATTTTTTTTTTTAATTTTATATTATGTATATTTTGTTTGTTATAAAAGAAAGATGACATTATTAACTGGATTTATGTTTTAAGTAAACACTGTCAGACAAATATAAGTCCATTTTGATACAATGACTAGTAAATACATCAAAAATACATATTACCCCAATTATCTCCCAATAAAAAAAGTAGTTCCGGCATATCTATATCAGTCACAGTGTGGATTGATACAGGTAATATCTCACTCATCATTTAGCATAAATAAACTGGTTTACAACAGAAACACGTTAGGCTGATAGCGGATGACTCAGTGTGAGGATTTTACAGTGTAACTTATCGATTCCTATGGTTATGGTGGGTGACAAGCAATATAAAACTCGATCATCTTGCGAGTAACACAAACCCTGATCTAAATTTATACTGATCGCATATGTTACGACCTTCAATGATTTAAAGTTAATCACCTTATATTAGATGATACTTTACTAGCGGTGAAACAAAAACATCAATTTTCACTTCATATCAGAAATGAGAGACTTGAAATATGACATTAGCAGCGCAATTCAGTAAGTTGTAACGCATAAACAGTGCAACCGAACCCTTTTCATGTCCAAATAATATTGTACAATGATTAAAAATATCCTAATTACTGGTGCAAGATTGAAAATGATCGAAAATTTATGTGCTCTGGACGAATTAGTCTAAATTATGAATATCTTAGCTCAAATGATTGACATGTAATTGCGTGCTCTCGGAGAGCTCTGGAGGATTTCATCGGGCCAATTTTTATCACCAAGTTAGTTTGACGCAAACATGATTCCGTTTCTGAAGACTTCGTTGTTGTCTGCAGATACGAGACAATTTTTACAGGATAAATAATCACTGTACAAGTCTCTGTGAACGTTCTGGCACTTCAACAAAGAAACATATAACGTCCGGTTTTAATTATGCATGTGAGTAAGTAAGCTCCGGTGCAACGCAGAGAAGTTTAGCCAGGGGATTGTAATTAAGTTATGTCTTCGGTACAGGTGCCGAGATTGTATTCTTGGAAACCACAAACAGTGATAACAATAGCAAACAGAAAGGTGCTTCGTGGTGGGGGGCGGATAAAAGAATGACCTTTTTAAATGAATTGTAGAGTCTCGTTTACAGTGTACGAATGTTTTATCAGTTAATGGCTATGCTATGTAACACATGCTTCAACTACTGCTGCTGCTTATTTTGTTTCTGTTACAACTGCAGTTCAGACTCGTTATCTCGACATTAACGAAATCATCATTTTTATATTGAGATATAAATATGTCGACATATGAATTTAAATGTACCTGGAAACATGTGGCCATACATAAACAATCATTCACAAAATGGACATGCATTTTACACAATTTGTTTACATAGGCCCTATATACCTAATTAAGGACGTTTGCTACAGTTTTATACATTTTCTATATAGACAAAGAAGGAAAATTTAAACTGTTTCATAGATTTTTTTAACCTTTGCATGATTATAGAGAATCATAAAAGAAACATTTTTATCGAAAAAAGTTGGGGGTCAGCGTCCTACTTTTTGAGTTATCTGCCCCTGAATGTGATATTTACAACACAATAACTTGAACGTACCAGACACCTTTCCAGTGCCCCCCCATAGGATGTAAATAGTGTAGTGGCCATGACATTTTACTTACTATAAAATATTCAAGACTGATTTTCTTATATTGTTAAGGAAGCTATTATATTTCTCATCTGATACTATTTTATAGTCACAGCGGAGAAATATGAATAGTAAGGATCAGCTATGTATTAATGGAACGATTTTTCTTTGCCAACGCTTGATTTTATGGTTTTCTTTCATTCTGACTTAATACGCTTTTCAAAAAATTAATAGTTGCTATAAAATGGAATTTCAGTAACTTTTCTATACGTGTAATATTTTTATGAGAGTAAGTGAGCCCGTTTGACTCATCCTTAAAATTCAATGTCTTATGTATGAATCATATTAATATCGTGTCCACCTCGTCCATTCGCCTTATCAACGGAATAATAGACGATTTCACTCCGAAATGAGACGTAAACCTACGTAAATCAACGAGCACTTGCCGAACACCTAATCTACATGCTGTTGTATGATTCCACACAGTGTTCAATGGGAAATAAACACGTTTGAGAATTTTCCCTAGTTACTTACTGGTCCATTCAAATTAGCGAATTATATCGGATATTGCCGATCCTGTGATGAAGCTTTAAATTGATTGTAAATATTGATATATTTGATATCCTGATTGACTGTTTAACGGCCATTTTAAATACCAGTATCATTCTGAATAGAGGTGGGCGGTTTTACCGGTAAACCGCGGTCCGAAGCAGCTTGTGGTACGAACCGGTGCAAAGACGAATAATACCGTTACTTCGGTGGTTTCCGTATTACGGAAATAAACGAGTACAATTTTTCAATAAATTTGTCGTTATTGATAATTTTATTGCTAAACAACATTAAAAACCTGCGTAGATATGATATAAATATGTCAATTTCCATTCAAATCTTAGAAAATACAATTTTATTTAAAAATATTCACTTGTTACTAACGGCGACGACGACTTGTTTTCCTTTGCAAAATTTAAATATATGAATAGTCTTCAACAAGTCCAGGAATATTTTGTGCGGTATATCGTGGTACAGACCGCGGTATTTATCCCCAAACTATGGTATACAGTGGTACAGTTCCAACCCGCGGATCTCACTCCTAATTCTGAACAATAACACCAGCAAGTGAATAATATGGTTAAATATTTCAAAATTTAATGAAAATCAATCAATCAATCAATCAATCAATCAATCAATCAATCAATCAATCAATCAATCAATCAATCAATCATTGCGCGATTTATGTGACCAAATCACGGCTTATTTAAGCTTACTTCATGCGTAAGTAGAGGTTTGCATTATAGTTTTGATATAGCCTATCATATGCCAATTTGTTGAGTGTTTCTGATGATACACCAGTTGGTCTTTGAATTAGCACCGTTACAGAAACACTTTTTTCTTTATATCAAAAAACATGTTCGTAAACAATCTAACGGATAGGTGCAAAAAAAGCTACACTTCTATTTAGTATCCTGGTGAAAAATTGACTGAAAATAAACAAGATTGATATGAAAATAAATTATATTGTTGAGCTTTTGTAAATTAACACTTATCATTAACAAAATGCTTCATGCAACCCCCCCTTTACTATTTCATTTTTTTTCTGTTCATATATTATTTTTATAAAAATATCTAGATTGAAAAGGAATTATGTAACAAATATTTGTATCATATATATATAAAAATCTGTCATTTCATACTTAATATGTTGATATTTATAGATATATATTGTAAGGTATGGAGGGAATGGCCACGAGCTCATCATACCAATAGACGTGGTTACTAAAAAGTAAAATGTAAAAAAAAATGATAGTAGGTACCAGTTCGATTAAATGAATGGTACGGAAATACACAATAAACGTATATTTGGTAACACATTAAAGGTTGATTTGTGATCCATGTAAATACAACTGAATGATGTTTGTGCACTTATTTTGTGCTGAAAATTTGACAAAGATTTGTATACTAGTTACAAAGTAACACGATAAAAAGTCAGTTTCATTTTTGATTGAGTGTATATGTACATGTTAGTTTATATTTTACAAATATCATCTGGATTATGAAAAACATTCATTCTCAGGGGAATGATTAAACGAAACATCAATTACAAAAGGAAATTTAGTGAAAATTGTGGTTACCATTTTTTTTCTAATAAAAATATATTCCCTTGGTCTTATTGCTTGTTTTTAATTGTTGAAAAATAAGTTATGATAAGGGTAAGGGCGAATGATACACTGCACGTGCACTGCCATCTCGGACATCCAGAAGACCACAACTTCAAGTTAAAACAAACAACTTTTGTCCTGTTCAGTTTAAAACAAACAAGTTTTTTTTTTCCTGTTCTATTCTAATCACAAATTAGCTAGTCAGACAACCGTATTCATTCGATACGAGTGATGATCACACAAATTAACAAAATCTCACGGTTGACGAATGCATCGACACGTAATCAATCAAATGTGGATTTCCCACACTGTTGTTTTCACAACGTGACTTGCAATAGAAGGACTAGTATTTTTATTTGAACTTTTATTTGCAATGTTATAAATCTTCGTTTGCACAACGTGTTCTAATATATTAACCGATGCACTTAGACCCAAAAGAGAGTCTTTCGTGTTGAGCTGTATTTAATCAGATACATATTTTTTTTTTTGAGGAAATACTAATTTGTGAATGTTCTGTGAAATCTTGCATTTTTCATTTTTTATTACAAAATGCATATACTTTATCGGCGGGATATAAATTCTGCCTATATGATCCTATATGGTTTATGATGCTAGTATGTGTTAAACTAGGTTCAGAAACTTTTTTTTCTTCAGGAGATGAGAGTCCCACCTACTGAATGCGTGAATTTAACTCAAGAAAACGTTATTCGGAATTCGGACACTTTGTTGATGATAAATACATTATACTCGTATATTGCTATACCTCTCGTGATCCTCCTCCTAAACTTTCCACATTCACGTCATAAGCAAATCCCTGGTATTATTTTCATACCCTCTGACACAACAAATTAACCATACGTGCGTATGAAAATACTCAAATCAGTGTAGTCAACGTTTTTTTTTTAAAGCATTAAAATCAGCGACTTCCGGTGCTTACTATATTTCCAAACGACAATTTTTCCAACAGAAAATTGCCTTTTTTTAGAAATGAATTGTAACAAAAAACGCCGTTTTGTGCCCATAACCAATAAAGATTAGACGGCAAAAACTCAGCCAGTACAAAGAGGATCGTTAGTAGGAACATTAAGCTATTTTTTGACCCAGGAAAACGTCAAAATTGAAGAAATGGGGCAGCACGAGCACGAGCGTTTTGAAAAAAAAAATGCATCAAATGATTCTTTTTTTATTTTGTTCGATATATTGAAATAAAACTCAGACCCCGGAGAGAGCGATAGAATATAATGTTCCGTTGAGACAGCTTTAGTCTCAGTTTACATCAACTGTCTCGAGTGAACTTTCTTTTCTATCGCCCTCGATGAGATCTGATTTCACTTCTGATGTAGTATACCATGATCGTCTCGTTTGGCATGCAAGTTCCAGTTTATACGTAAAAAGCTTAAAATATCATCGATATTTACTTACGTTAAATGTCTGCTATAGATAATTCTAAGCATACAATAGTTTGATTTACTGCAGTTGTTATATACATGTGATTTGATTTCTCATTTATCGACAAAAACGAATCTTTAGCAGCATCCAGGATATCACTAGGACCTCTTATACAAAATATGAACATGAAAACAGAGAAAATGTATATACAGCAAAAATATGATCAATATAGTTCCTCATAAAAAGTAAACTCCATTTTAATTGCACGAGACCCACGTAACGTCCACATAATATTTTAAATACTATATATGTAAATAAATAATACCAAAAACACATTATTTCGATTACTAAACAAGTTTTCACATCTTATATAAATCACTCTCGATGGCTCTGGTGGCGGCGTATGTGGTCATTATTGTAGGAGGAAACCGGAGATCCTGGAGAAAATCCATGACCACTGTACCTTCTCACGTACGTGACCAGGATCTAACTCGGGACGCATTGTAAGGTAGTTATCATGGAGTAAAACAATGCAAAGTTTAAGCGGGTATAACTAGCCGCTGACATGTTGCATCACCAGGGACTGGGCCCTCTAAAATTCCTGGATCCACGTATGTCAAGAATTACTTACCTGATAGCCAATGCTATAGAAACATAAAATGACACATTAATGCATATTTTAGTATTAATAATACACTACGTCTGATTTATTACGCCTTTATTGTATATTTTCCGCGCATTTCAGAAGTCCTTGACTTCATCATATATATATGTGTAGTATAACATATATACATATTAGCTTTTTTGTTATATATATAACCTAAAGAGTAGACGACAGCTAACATCTGATTTTACAATTATCCGGAATGCGCTTCCCTTTACATGATGTTAAACTGTAGTACAAAATATATATACCCATAAAGTATTCATGACCACTTAAAAAGTATAGGGTACAATTAATTTGATTTTTTTCTCCATTATCAGAGTTTGAGATGACTTTAGCACTCACTCAGCTCCTCACCGGGTGGGTTCCAATCCATCCTGTCAGAGCCATTCGGATTTTCAGGTGAGGAAGCCTTCCAGCTGGCTTGCGGTAGATCGGTGGTTCTACCCAGATGCCTCCGTGCATTCGGGGTCTTCCTCCACCTGTTATTAGCTGGACGTCGCTATATGAATGAAAAACTGTCGAAGCGACGGTAAACTCAGATAGTCAAGTCAAGTCAGGTATTGATAAACTAATATTTTCTTTTACTTGTAGCATTTATTTTTTGTTTTTGTTCGAATGGAGTAATTTGGTATTCAAAATATTGCTTCTGATTCTGTTCTTACTGATCTTAAATACACTTTCAATCTGATCCCAGGAGTTAAGAATTTGTTGATATTGCTATGTATAATATTTTTAACTAAGGTATAGATATAAATATGACATTTTTGTTAAGGAAAAACTGTAACTTTGTTGAGTTTGTGATCAACAGTGCGCTGACTCTGAGGTAATTTATTTCATGAAAGTAAGTCCATTACTTCGATGGATCTGCCATGCCTATATACATTCAGTGTGTTCCTCTCCCTATTATCAACTGAACGTTGCTACACAACAGCGACGTTAAACTACATGACAACGACAATATAAACTGAAGCATGGTTCATCACTATCCTAGACGCTTTCAAAACACGCCGTTCTATTATCATTTCGTTACATAATTCAACAATAGCAAATGAAAAATGCGTGTCTCTGTACCATAAAACCATTGTTCTGTATTCCACTTAGGTTGTCGGCATTTTTTTGTTCATAAAAGTTTCCTAAAATAGCACGTTAATTGGATTCTAAAACAAAAACGCAACTAAAATTAAGTAAAATATATATTGCAATTTAAAGAGTATTCTACTCTATAATTATGTCTGTAAAGTGTATTAAGTATGCAAACAGTGGCCGTCAGTTTTGCCTGTTTTCTGTTGTTGTGCTTCAACAAACGAGAAACAAGTCTTTGTTTCAGGCAAATTCATAAAAAAATACATGACACGGAAAATCGGAATTTTATGTATAATTCATGCAATTAACTAATTCAGGAATCAAATTAACAAAATTAGCTTAAAGTTTAATTGAAAGATCTTGTATAAAAGAAAGCAACTGGCCCAAGCTATAGATCCTAATTAAAACAACCACCGTTTGTAACATTACTTATTTATAACAATGAAACACGAGTCCTAAGGTGCGTGGAAGAAATGTTTTTGTCGAATATTGATTGTTCTATATTTGCACCTCCTACTGTGTGAAAGAGTTTCCGTTTCCATGCATTTGTCTATCCTTTCTGACAGCTATTTAGAGTTCTATAGAGTGTCAATGTTGTGATTTTTTTTCACGTTGACCCATATAGACAAAAATGAAACATTTATTCCTTATCCAAATGCCCTCGTCCACAATGTATGATTTCACTACTGTATCAGAGTCAGACAAGCAAAACGTAAAAGAAAAAGTACCACTATTTCCGGAAGTAGTGTAAAGTAGATGCTTGTGTTTTCTGTCCCTCTTCTTAAAACATGATCAATTGTGACAAATAAAACTCCGTGACCTCTCGGTGATATAGACAAATGGAGCGAATGTTAATTCACCTTGTTATAAATATTGCGACATCAAAGGTATAGCAATTTCCTTGTTATAAATGCCACATTGCATGGAAAGATAAAGCTTTTTTCACTGCCTATTTGATTTTTGAAATATCAGCTATTATTGGCACATTTGTCTGCGTTAGGAAAAATTCTGCAGAAAATAAATGACATTTTCAAAGTATAATTTAACTTCGAGGTGGAAGTAACGTTTATATTTATTTGTTTTAGTCTATTTCTTATGTAAGCAGCATGACTAAATTGTGAATTGTACTGCTGTAATCTTTCCAATCCTTGAGTCCTTTGCACCTGAGAAGGTCATGAAGAATCCTTGTCCTAACGGATTTCGACCCCACAACCTTCGAATCCGTAGTATGTTACCACCGGACCTCGTCACCCTTTTTATGCTTTCATTTAATGCTATACAGCTCATACATGTACTGTTGACTTGGTGACCGCATGTTTTATACTTTAATAAGAAATGTTCGAATACTAAGCTTTCGGTTTCGAGCTCATAAACATTATCGCTGGTCTAAGGTGCCCATTGAACTTGATTATGATTAAACATGACTTAAAATTGTATTCACATATAATCATGCGGCATGTTACAAAAAATATTTTTGAATATATTTGTTTAATAATTATATAAATAAAAATAAGTAGAAAAGGAAATTCATCCTCTATATAAATATTATAAGGTCAAGTTATGATATTTAATTTGTATGAAGATCATCGTAATCATAGTAATTTTGCCAATATTAAACATAGCGTAAAAACCTAATACATGTGATCAAAAGCAGTCAAGTAATAATTGGAATTTCATAGTAAAAATGCAAACCTTAATAGATTTAGAGCTAAGGAGCCTGCAGCTCCAAGTCAATGGATGCTTGCATCTGCGCTGAAGTCATTTTATGATTTAATAATGGATGGATAACCTTAACACCTTTATACTGATCCTTGTTTATTTTCAACGGAGGCCACTTTTTACACCGGCTCCTGGATATATATCTTTTGCATATCGTATACCATAGCATATTCGAACACCAAACAAGTGCTCATCTTTTATCATCGTTTATCTACGTATTTATTTATGTACAAATGCCGTTAGATGTAATGCATAAGTAGACAAATCTACGGCATTAGTTTGTTACTTTTTATACGACTTTATAGTGTATGTACATCACAAAAACAAACTCTAGTTGTTTAATCTGAAACTGCATTAACAATAATTGGAACTCAGTTTTTTTCCTCTCTAATCAAAGGTATGTCTTTTTAATTAATCTAGTTCTACCTGCAAGCGTATTGTTACCATCCATCATTAGTTCAGTCATTGTATACAGTCTTGGCTGAGAAAAAAAGGCAAGACGCTGCAGTCAATATAAAATGCAACATCAAGTAAACACTCTGTACGTTACAGGAAAAGATTAACTGCCTAATTCTGTGCAACAAATAATTTATTTGTTGCCCAATTGTAGCATCTTTGGAGAAGAAATTGTCATCAACATCAAAACACATTACCGAAGAAATTGGCAACCACTTGATGATTCCCAACATTTAGTATACAAAAGGAAATATAAATCAATTCCTTACAAAAGACTGCGAAGCACAAGTTTCTCGAGGAAATGTACTTCTGCATAACTATTAAGCCAGTTGCCCTCTTGATGTCTAGTCAGTAAATGGAGACCATTGTATTTCAACATAGCAATACGAGGAAAGGCTGAATTAATCAGCTTTTTATCTAGCAAGTATTATTTGTCCATCTATCTGTGTTTCTATAGATTTCAAATATGGCGTTTCTATATACGTTTCAGAAAAGAAATAGACATTACATTTTATAAAACATACACTTTTATCACCTTGTTTATATGCCTCATTATATTAACGTAATTAATCATTGCGGGCCCCAAAGGGAGGCCCGCTATATTTAATACGACCTGTCATAGCTAAAAAGGCGTTCTTTTAACACGAAATTCGGGATACAGTCTTTGGTTACAGTTCACTATTTTTTATGTCCGTCACAACCAATTCTTACTCTATGATTTCAATTTGCAGATAAAAAAATAATCCTTCTGCTTAAACATGAAAAATTAAACGATTTCTATTTCCAAATAAGGATTTTATCTTTCTATTTAGGAAGAAAAACTAAACACTTTCGAGTCAATCGCTGCAGAAGGGGCATTAATAAAACTACGTCTCACTATTGTGATTCCACAGTGCTGCAATTTGTAAGGCGTCGGGATAGTAAGCCAAAAGCATAATTACATTTCCTAAATTCATTATTTATCAACAAATACTTTTTTTAGCACAGTACAGAACATAAAGTATTTTAACTTTTAGACACAGAGGACTGTTTTTCGTATTGCTTGAATTATTCTACATTTAGCAGCCATTTCACTCATCTGCCCAGTTAATCTCTCTATTTAACTTAATTAAATTGTCTTTTTAGCAGGGTTGTACTGTATTATATAAATAAAAGTCGGCTGATCGATAGCTGTACAATTTTACTGCCTGTCTATTGTTTTTGTATTTATATATTTTAAAATGTAATAAAAATTTCAGTAGTTTGTTTTTGGTTTAATATACGCGATTTTTTTTTCTTTTGAAAGAAATAACTTGTTATTTTTGAAAGTTGTGTGCGATATTTTGTTTTGAATGTGGAAATAAATTATTAAGTTGATATTCCTGAAAGGATTGATGAATCAACTTAGTTCAAAGCATCGATCTTTTATAGAGCATTATTTGCTTTCATGGCTTTTCTTTACCACTAAGACTGGTAGAAGGACAAAGACCATAAACAGTTTGTGTAACGTCCAAAGCTTTCGAATTTGCGCTAAAGAAAATTAGGAAATATTCATAAAAATATCTACATGTCCGGGGCCCGCTGTGATACTCTGTATCACAGTTCTTCTTGTTTCCAATTAAATTCTCTTTTCGGTCTTTACAAAACAACCTTTTACCAGTAAGCTATGTGAAAGAACGACTGGAACTTCAATATCCTGTCATGTCCATTGAACAATTTATACATCGCCATATTGATTGATTTATCACCATCTTGTTACATTGTTGACATTTTGTTCTACTGTGCCAATTTGATTCTGTTCTAGTAAAACAGATGTTTCTGTGTAATGCGGCTGCCTGAAAAATCTAACTTATGTTACAACTACAACCTTTCCTAAAAACATTCAAAAATACATCTGATTTTTAAATAAGAATCCTCTCTCAACTAATTCGCCTTCGTTGCTTATTTTATTGTATATACAATCAATTACCCCCTAACTGACTGAACTATTCCTATTACAATTTGCTTGTATTACACAAACTTATAATGCATGTAAATCACAAATGAATGAAATAAAAGTACTGTCCTGTTCTCTTATCTCATGAATATCCATGTACAAATGTATGGCATGTTGAATATGAATTTACTGTCTGTAAATGGCATATAAAAACAATGTTTCCATTGCCGTATAGGCCGTGTAGAATCTGAGCTACAATATTGTATGAACAAACACAGGAGATCCTGAACAGAGACTTCCTGGAAGCAGTTGTCTGATCCAGGTCTACTGTGTTTACAAACGTTTCTAACAGGATTACACCAGGACCCACAAACTCCACGCAGTTACCTCCCCTTACAGTTGCAGATAACCACCATTGTGATATGTGGCCCAGTCCATGTTCAATACACTCTCTTAATCATCTGTCTGTAATTACCAGTATTACTGCAGCACTACAATAAAAATAAATATTTAATATCTTATTTATATTTTACATTATCTAAAATGTCAATCCTCGATTAATAGATATTGTATGCATTTGCATCATACATATTGTATTGTGCTTGCATACACTACAAACGATCAAGTGATAATATTGTATGACAAGAAACTGTAAAGTTTACCTTAATAAAGCTACCGTCTGTTAAAAGTTTAATCAATTTTAATTTTAGTTTGTCTACAGAGACCTTAACCTACTTTTCCAGTAGAACTGCGTTATTCATTTTTGGCAGATATAAATTGCATTGCGGCCAACTTGGAAACAATACTATGAATATATAGATTTGCGATAGTGCAGACCTTCTCCCACAATTTAAATTGAATTGCAATTGCATTGTTTTAAATTTGTCACTTTATGTCAGATTTGAATTCGATGCACACACTGCATCATTGCATAAATATTTCAGATTAGTGAATAGGAAGTAACATTGCCGGAGTTTAAATTTTAAATAATGGTAGCAATTCCCATACACATCCACTATTATTTGCCTAGAAGCGTTATGCAGCACATAAAACATCATTTGCGGATAGGCTATTGCTACATTCAAATTACTTCTCATTTCCGAGGCTTTCATTTCGAGGTTGTTTAATTGTTTGAATAAGTTTCTTTTATTGTGAAAATAAACCACCCGAATCCGTTCAACTGATGTAGCAGACTATTCATGGATTACGCTTACCTGGTCTTGAATAGAAAATAGTCTGTTAAAATTAATAAAATCTTTTGAACTTTTTTAAATACGGTTTTATAGCAACAACTGCCATTGGAAACGGTTTGCTGGCATAGTTCATTATGACTGTCTTTTAAGTTGGAAGACAAAAAAACTTTTTGGATTGCCTTCCATTTCCCGCTAAGTTTAGTGTCGCAAGAACCAGGAACCTGGTCGTAAATCAATATTGCCATTCAAAATCAGGGAAGTTCAAGGAAACAAGCACGGTTCTTGGGTATTTTGACTTTGTGTGGCATCGTACGGAAATGGATCTGTAAATGTGTAAATTGCATTTCATCAGCAATGTAGATCTAAGTCTCAGAATGATAAAAATATTGTTGGCGGTAGGTAAAACGCAAATGTTAGAAATTACAAATATACATGTTTGATTTTTGTAAAAATTATCAGAGCAACATGGGAAATAAACTTCCACTGAATTCTTTGGTTGAAACGTCGTTTGAAAGTTGTACATTTTACGGCGTGCATTTACATTAATGTACTTTTTGCATCAATCCAAATGGAAAAAAATATTAAGAGCAATTTTTAATCATATTTTCATACTTTAGATAAACTGCTCAATGTACTTTGCATCAATCCAAATAGAAAAAATATTAAGTGCAATTTTTAATCATATTTTCATACTTTAGGTAAACTGCATAAAACGCACTATATCGTGCTTGAATTGTATCATTTGTTAATCCTTGTTATTTCATTAGAAACGGATGTATCCAAGTAACTTCGAAGCGCGATGGAAACTGATGTCTGGCATAATCATTTTTCTGTCGTTTGACAAAGATATTTGTCAATATCATCGAAAAATAATCTGTCTATTCTGCCAACTAATTTGCAGTCTTACCTTGAAATATTGCTTCATTGTACATATCACAACCTTTCAATGCTTTAGATTTTTTTTTTAATTTGAATTATTCTAATTTAATAACTACATAAGACTATTCCGGTACTACTATGTTTCATCCGGTTTGTATATCTACAGGTATTCTTTGTGTCTTTACACGTTGTGTACTTAAAAAAAAATGGATTGTGAAAACAGTTCTAATTGCTATATAGACAAAACACGACGTATCGATTCTATTGCTAATTGCCTTCAAATACATGTACTAAATACAGGTCAGTCCTGATTATTATACAGCGTCATTACATAACATTAAATCAATTTCTTAAATTTATTCATTTAACCAGACTCGTACCATTGAGAAATTATTCATTAACCCTTTCCCTCATAGAGGACACCATGAAAAAACCTATGCGAACAGCATAAAACCAAATCAGCCTGCGAGTCACTCGCAGGCTGATCAGGTTTTATGCTGTTCGCTGCTCCTTAGTGGTCTGGAAATGAGGACTTTATAATTTAATTTGGTAAGGTTTAACTGTGGTTTTCTTCAGATCAGGCTTTATGTGGTACCTATTGAGTGCGTCGAGTCTATATGAGGGAAAGGGTTAAGTCATAGCGGCTTTACTGCTAACTGCATTATAAATGCTTGCGGTTGGTTTAAAGTTTATGTTTTGTCATAGCCCATTAGGCGTCGACTATGTTGATCATTTCACCCCAGAATGAAACGTAAATTATCGAACACGTCCTGAACACCTATTCTACATGCTGGTGTAGTTTCACACATTGTTCAATGGGAAATAAACTTACACTTCATTTTTTACCCAGTCACTGACTGGTCTGAAAATCCGAATGACCCTGCCGGGATTCGAGCCCACGCGGTGAGGGGCTGAGTGAGTGTGAAGTCAGCGACTTTACCCTCTCGGCCACGGAGGCCCCCTCCTTTCTTTTGTATACATATTATTAACTTCTTGTTTTTTCATTATGAAAGTTTGGATGTTAAATCCTTCGATGGAATCAGTTTGTCGCCATATGTTTGAACTGAGTATTGTAGAAGCGTACACTCTTAACATAGATTACACGAGCATCTTTAACATTGTTTTCACTTTCTAAAAAATATCCTTTCAAATCATATTTTTGTGAAAAATATTTTTCTAGTCTTAAAACGCTTAATTCTAATCATCTCGAAATTTCAAAATTGCCTGGAACCGCCATTTACGTTTTCTGTGTATATTAGTAATCAATTATTTGAATTTAGGAGTTATTAACTAACCTTGCTTGTATATTTGATATCGGTTATAGTAAATCACTGTGAGCGATTCGTCTGCAGAATTTGTCTCACTGTGGACTTCTGTATATTAAACATGCTGTTTTCCCCACAAGTTCAAATTGCTTAGTCATAACTGGGAGGCCATACTTGCCAGTTGTGTTTGCGCCAAAGCCAGTGGTATTATATGTCTGTTTGTTGTGACACGTCGTTACGGAAATTAAAAGGAGGAACGCACGATATTTCAAACACACCGCGCCTCATTGAGATATTGTATGCATAAGATAAAAGTAAACAATAGACAAAAACATAAAGGAATAATTAGTTTTATGGCAACGAAAGAGGTGAGGTGCTCCTGCCATGTTTTAGATATAGGCAAGTGATACCACTGGGAGTAAGCAAACGCAATTCAGTAGATAAGCTCAATGTTTTAATTGAGAAAATTACCTCATTGTCATGGAAATAGGTGATTGAAAACGTCCCTATGGCATGTTGTTAGGCAGCTGTATGCATCCTATGGACTGGCTGGCAGTATTTCTGTTGTAGGCGTCAGGATATTAGTCCGTACCGGAACAAGACCCGGACAGAAAGACACCGTGAACTGTAGTGAGCTTGTCATCTTACGATGGACTAATTAATCGCAACACACTGGAAACTTCATGGAAATAATTCACTCCTATGTCTACTGGTTTAAGTATGAAGAGAATTCAAGGAACGAAATAGGAATGCTTTATGATTGTATTCTTTCTTACTGAAAGGAATAGAGACGCAAGGTCGAACTTTGAATTTAATTATTGGTATATGAAACTCAGACTTCAAATGCATTTATTTCTACGTATCTTTCTATTGAATGTAACAATACATATCCAGAAGTCCTTCATGTACTACGTGAATAAAAATAGAACGATTATTTAACTTGCGTTTTTATCCTTTTAGTAAAATGCATATATAAATCGATCTAATCTTGAGCACTTCATCATGAATGTGTGCACGAGGTATGGCTTGTTTTACACTCCTATCAAAGTCTCTTCATTTTAATGAACACGAGTTTCAAGTTCGAATTATTAATAGGCACTTATAGTTTGTCCTTCTTGAGCGTTCAAAGCAATGATTGTACTTTATCAAAAAACATATTGCATAAAATGAACGTCATTTTGTTATATTGATATCGGTGTATCAACGGTTTCATTTTATCAACAAAGGCAGACAATAGTTGTTAAATGAGTCTTAAAAAAATTCGAGACAACATTCTATTTATGGCGGGGAATTGTTCACTAATGAATGCTACAAGTGGATACAGTAAACCTGTGGTATTCCGAGACCAAACGGCAAAATGAAATGATTATATCCCCATGAGGCTTGGGAAACTGCGAAAGAGTATAAAGTATTTTTTTTTTCTGTAAATGAAGTCCGTACCAGTCTGATTAATGCATCTCGGATTAAGTACGAGGCGAGTATCATCTCGATTAAGTACGAGGCGAGTATTTTTTTGTGTAAATGTAGTCCGCGCCAGTCCGATTAATGCATCTCGATTAAGTACGAGGCGAGTATTTTTTTTTCTGTAAATGTGGCTCGCACCAGGCTTGGGAAGACATCTTGGATTTGGCACGGGTCTCTTATAGTTGCTCCACGGAAAATCACAGTTTCATTTTTATGTATATAAAATCACATCTCTTTCAGAATCCTTAAAAATATGGCGATTGCCATCAAGGAGCGGCATAAGTCTTACAAATGCGAAACCGCTGTCAATACAAGATGTTGTTTCCCTCGACTGTTTGTACGACTCCTGATTTTCCGCTAGTTATTGTTTACAGTGATAATCATTAAGCCTACAATTTTATTGTAACAATGACAAATGGGGCAACTATTAATCACAATACCAGCCCGAGTGCGGGGATGCAGTGTTAAGAATCTGTGAATGATAGGGCGAACGCAGATCTCCAGAGTAGATTATGTTTCCTATGAATTTTATGGGATAACGAAGTGACGCAGTTACTCTCAATGTTGGCCTGGAACCAGTCAGTGGTGGAGATTCCGGTGTGTTCTGGCAAAAAACTTGGTTTGGTTTGACAATATTTTCCATTGTTTTTTTTCTTTCTACAAATTCAATTGTATTAGGTTTAATTTAACAAGTTAAGTGGTTTATCTTTGTTTGTTATTTATAATGTCATGAGCTCTATTTTACATTAAAAATTATGTTTTTTTTAATTGAATTAGTTATACTTGAGGAAATTGTTAAATCTAATGACGGTTATTTAATGAAATAAAACTAATCTAATTCGAAATACTCGAATATCAAGTCAAAGGTGAAGAAAAATCCATCAATTTACACTTGGTGACATTGGTAACTATACTTATCAAAGGCGTTTCAGCGGGGCTTTTCTAACGGATAGATTTTTTTCTGATTTTTTTTTACATGTGTACTTATGACTATAACTAAAAAGATATATGAATTAAAATTAGGGGGTCACCATACTACTTTTAGAGATTTAGCTTATGGTAAAACATTACCGTTTGCTAAAATTTGTTGAAAAAAATATCAAAGTATTAAAATTTGAAAAGATTGCATTTTGAATGCTTCCAGAAGATTTTATTACAATTTGTAACTTATGTGTTTTATAAGTGAAAGCGGGTACAGGTATTAGGTGATAAATCAAAGACAAGAGATACGGTGCTTGATAGCTTAGTTGGTAGAGTGCAGGAACGTTTTTTTTTTTTTTTGAGGCCCTGGGTTCGAGTAAAACATACTTGGAAAATAAAAAAGGAGCAAATATCGCCACAGTGTCAAGACCAAAATGTATACAAAACCATCCAAAAGTTATGACATTTTTAATATATTTTTCTTGATAAATAATTTCAACAAACAGATTTCTTTTATATTTTCAGATTCAATTCTCTGATACAGAGGCTTCTGAAAGTGTAAAAAATGAATACCTCACAACATGTGTGTTTTTAACTAAAATTGCTTTTTTGTTAAAATTTTAGCCAAATTTGCATGAAATTTTTTTTAGAACCTTACCATTTGGTAAATATATTTTTAATCATGTTTTTAATACATGGAAATTTGGGGTTTCTTTTAACATTCTACTGAAAATGAATGAGAATTCAAAAATAAAAAAATTAAATGAGTGGTACACCGCTGAAACATCCTTAAGGAAATTTACTACTGCGGGACACTTTAATCCGAACTTCGAGTCAGCGCAAGATGGTTCGTGTCTACTTTACTATTGCTCATTCAAAGAAAAATAAAGATCAATCCAAATACGGTTTATCTATTTACATCGTCAAACAAAACTTTTGACTCCAAATTTGTGAAATTTGAATAACCAAACCGGACATATCAGTCACTGTTGCTTAAAAATTAATACATGTCAAATTCATAATGTCTAAATCTTTCAATATACATGTAAAACTGCCAACTTCACGCACATCAATAACTCCTGTAAGGAAGTTTTAATGTAGACGATTTAAAACACCGAATGCTAAATGGGATATTGCACATACATAAACTTCAAATCTATGTTTGAGGTCTAAATCCGTGGGTAATGTGCTATTATTTTGATTTTGCAGACCGACTGTCTATTTCAGACTGCATAAATATTTTAAGTAGTGTTCAGAGTTAAGCTCTGAATTATATGATATCGGTTACTATTATTTAAGGTCGGAATAAAATTTATCTGCTATTCATGTTTTAAAATAGGGAAAAAATGAAGGTAAGATAAAACAGGGCAACTGGTATAAATTTATTGGATGCATAAAGATACGTTATTTAACAATATTGGGACAATCCCACTGCACTCTTACTTTCAACCTTTTACTGCATACAGACATACAGAGCCAACCCAAATCAGACAGCTCCTTTCTCTCCGATCAAGGTCTCCATTGTTTGCTCATACAGTATTGTTGCTCACTTTCTATAGACTACACTGCAATGAAAAAACACCATTTGAAATTATTTATTAAGTAATAAATTTGTACATGCATTTTTAAGTTATCGCTTATATTCTAAATTTCTGTTTTTAGCTCACCTGGCACGAAATGCCAAGGTGAGCTTTTGGGACCAGACTTTGTCCGGCGTCCGTCGTCGTGAGTCGTCAGTCGTCAACAATTTACCTAAACATCTTCTTCTCTGATACTACCGATGGGAAAGTGATCAAACTTTGCAAGGATGTTTCTAAGGTGATCCCCTATAAAAATTGTTCAAATGGTTCCGGTCTGTTGCATATTTAGGTTACAGGAGCAAAAAAAAGATTTTAAAGTGAAATCTTAAAAAAAATCTTCCTCTAAAACCACAAGGCCTAGAGCTTAGATATTTGGTGTGTAGCATTGTCTAGTGGATCTCTACCAAGTTTGTTCTAATCATGACCCTGGGGTCAAAATTGGCCCCGCCCAAGGGGACACTTGATTTAACATAGGCTTATATAGGAAAAATCTCCTTCTCAGAAACCACACGGCCTGGAGTTAAGATATTTGGTGTGTAGCATTGTCTAGTAGATCACTATTAAGTTTGTTCAAATCATGAAACTAGGGTCAAATTTGGCTCCGCCATAAGGGTCACTTGATTTTACATAGGCTAATATAGGAAAAAACTTGAAAAATCTTTTTCTCAGAAACCACAAGGCCTGGAGTTTAGATATTTGGTATGTAAAATGGGCTAACATACCTCTACCAAGTTTGTTCAAATCATGGTCCTGGGGTCAAATTGGACCCTGCCCCAGGGGTCACTTGATTTTACATAGCCTAATGATACCAGGTGAGCGAACCAGGGCCACTATGGCCCCCTTGTTTATTATGCGGGGAAAAGCCATGACCAATTGCATATTTTAAGCGAGTGAAAATGTAGTTTCTCTAAGATATTTAAAGGCCCATTATATTTCATAGTGATTCAGTTTTTATGAAAAAGAAACTATAAAATAACATTGACATATTGTAAACTAACACAAATGGTACGAGTACATGATGTGTAACATATATTTTCTGTTAAGTAACAGTTAAACGCATTGAAAAAAATGTTGATCAAATTTAGTAATTTAGTATTTATGACGGACGTCAAAATACTCGCATTGTTTACATTTTGCATCGGCGAGTATTCCCGAAGACAGTCTAATCGGAAATAAACTGAATTTAAAAAACCGCCGTCGAATCACAATTTGTTTATCTGAAGCATTATCAATTTATGCTCTCGTGATTCGTTAACGGAGACATACAGAATGTCTATGGAAAATTGACGAAGACATGCGGAATATGCAAATAAGTTATTTTTAGTAAATAATTGAATTATCTTATGTACGTAAAAGATTATTTTTTATTTATGCATTGTAGTAACGTTGTCGTCAAAGAGCTTGAAGTACCACTAAGCCATCTTCAATCGTCGTTGTCCCTAGTAACATAAAAACATTTAATTTAGACACCTTGCCTCCGTTGTCCGTAACGTTCGCGGTTTGGGACCAATAAAATCCACTTCAATTCAAATAAGGATATAAAAAATCGATGGAATACTGGAACTGTCATAAACTGAAACAGATAATGTGGCTCAGCTATGTCAGTCCCTTGTGACCGCATGTGTTTTGATTCAATCGGATCAAAAGATTCAACGGAATTTATGTATGAGTCAAAATGAAGCTTAAAAAAATATTGAATAAGGGATGTCTACTGAGACCAAGTTGTGTATGGATAGACTCCCAATAGTCAAATATCTATCAGAAAATTGGATTGACGAAGGACCGCATCGCGTGATTTTGATAAAAAAGAAGACAAAAATATAAAAGACAAATTCTGATCCTGTCCATATGTACTGTGTATAATTATTATCAAGCACGGTGGCTTCTAATCTTCAGATGCATTGGAATCACTCTAATATTATGTTCGTATGTTTTATTAGGACTTTCTGCCCTTTCGGCAGAAAGTCCTATTGGGTTTGTACTGTTTATTCTTCTTCTTCTTCTTATTATTATTATTATTCTTTTTTTCTTCCTAACTAAACGCTTATTTTTCTATGTTGCAATACTCCTAGGACGATGAAATTTTTATGACTTATTAGCCACGTCAGGAAATTTTGATTTCTATGATTTTCATATGCCTATGACGTCATATGACGTCACATTTGAAATATGCTACAAAAGTTTGTACGCGGTCTACAGCCATTGTTTGTGAACCGATTTTCATCAAATTTTCACAGATTGTGTATATTAAGTTCTAGTTGTGCATCCCGGTGTCCGTTTTTCAAAATTCGAAAAGTCCATGGTTCTATAGCGAATCCAAGATTCGAACCAAGGTCGGAAATTTTTAAATGCTTATAAAATCTGTCCTATTTAAGAAAGAAAGTTGATATTTAGTCAGTATATAGGTCTCTAGAAGTTTTAAAAATTTTGTGAAAATATTTCTCATATGACGTCACGTGACGTCATTATATGATAATGTATTTCTAATATTAACAAGAATATTTCTATATGTTGAAATTGTCGAAAGGCAATGAAAATTTAAAGACACATGCTTCAAACGCTGAAATTTTGATTTCTTTGATTTTCATATGCCTATGACGTCATATGACGTCACACTGGAAATATGCAACAAAAGTTTGTACGCGGTCTACAGCCATTGTTTATGAACCGATTTTCATCAAATTTTCACAGAATGTGTATATTAAGTTCTAGTTGTGCATCCCGGTGTCCGTTTTTTCAAAATTCGAAAAGTCCAAGGTTCTATAGCGATTCCAAGATTCGAACCAAGGTCGTAAATTTTCAAATTCTTATAAAATCGGTCCTATTTGAGATAGAAAGATGATATTGGGTCAGTATATAGGTCTCTGGGAGTCTTAAACATTTTGTGAAAATAAATGTCATATGACGTCACGTGACGTCATTATATGATAATGAATTTCTAATTCTAACAAGATTATTTCTATATCTTGAAATTTATGAAGGGCAATGAAAAATTAATGCCGCATGCTTCAGATGCTGTAATTTCGATTTCAAAGATTTTCAGAAGCCTATGACGTCATATGACGTCACACTTGAAATATGCAACAAAAGTTTGTACGCGGTCCAGAGCCATTGTTTATGAACCGATTTTCATCAAATTTTCACAGAATGTGTATATTACGTTCTTATTGTGTATACCGGTGTCCGTTTTTCAAAATTCGAAAAGTCCAAGCATATATGGCGGATCCAAGATTCGAACCAATGAC